>CM076582.1:847071046-847450870 GCA_034641835.2 Pinus albicaulis | reverse complement strand
AAATCACCATCTCTAAGTGTCATCAAAGCTATCTCACTAAGAAGGGACACTACATATAATATAAGCAAGTGTGATTTCAATTTTGAAATGTAAATAATGTAAATAAGCTAATAAGTTTTGAAGAAAATGCAAAGGGGTCTGAGGTCTGCGAGTTCTTAGCATGCCCGAGGACGAACATGCCGTCCCCAGTTGGAGCCGATGTTGTACAAATTAGCGCCTCCATTTGAATCTTGGTCATAGTCTCTTTTTCCTCCACCGCTGCCCCTTCCCGCATCGGAAATACATTGAAAGAGGGCTAAAGTCCACCTTGAAAGATTACATAAGGTTTAGCCCCCTTTTCCTCCTAGCTCCGCGCCTCCTTTTGCATATAACCAAGCGCTGCCCCTTTGAGCGTTTATCACAGAATCGCATCATCACATGTCCGCCTCATCGCAAAAGCGCAGTTTCTCGCGCGCACCATCCCCCACCATCGCATTTTTCATTTTTACGATCCGTGCTCGACTGACCACGCCCATCGCATAGCGCAAAGCGCGGAATTTTGGCTATTCCATTCTTCTTCCATCGCATTTTCTCCTCTTGCGATTTTGCGACATGCGCTTTGGGTCCCACCTCTAAAGCCTTCATTCTGCTGTCTTGTCGCGTCTTTCCTTTGTGACTCCTCCAAAAGTTAATCTTCTGAGTTTTCGTACCATCAGCGCCCGTCCACCATTTTTCGTTGTGTGCCTACATGTCATTCATGGTTTCTCCATTTTTCACATATTCCGGTTATGTGTCACACCCCTGCGTTTTCGTTTGAAGTCTCCTCCCCGCGTCATTCCATCATCCTCTCATATCTATGCCACCACTTCTGTTAGTCTCGCTTTGTCCACTATCTCTGTCATCAGTTTTATTCAACAGGCTTTGGTTTTTGCAGGAACTTGTGGTGGGAACAAAATTAGCGGAAAAGATTCGGAAGTCACTATGATGTGACCTCCATTAAAGAAAGGTACTTCGATCCATGGAACTCTCCAGAGAAAAATCAAAAGGAATGCATTTGGACAGATGAAAACATTAATGCAGCAGCAGATTATTAATGAAGAAGCAATGAATTCAGCGTCCAGCTCGAAAGAGGTTCCAAATTTAAATTCGAGAACTGAAGATCGAAAGTACCATGCATGGAAATGGGCGCCTCAAGGTTTTATTGCCGCAGATCTTCCTCCTACAGAAAAAGGCCGAATGTTTACATATTTTATTATTTATGTCTTATGTATAGACAGATTTTCATTTCCAGCATTCATTTCAGAAATAAATTGTAAAGTACAGACAATTATGTTCAGTCGTTTCATAATGTGGGCGCGAACGTTTTTCGCCATTTGATTTAAAATAAGTCATTAAATGTTCTCTATCTACCACCTCCTCTATAATTCTCGATCTGGTCTATAAAATCCGAAAGAAAAGACATTGTAAGGGTTCCAGATTTCTATCAGCAGACTGTGCAGTGAAAAGGCTCTCGTATACATCCTGTAAGATCTTCTGTATGAAGCTTCAGAGCCCGTAGGGTCTTAGTGAGGAGGGGTTATGACTGTAATGAGGATTCTGGTCTCTGGTATCTCACAGTATGTAATTTCTCTTATGTGTTAATACAATATCTTTTTCATGCTATTTATCTTCTTGTATCATGTTCTAGAATGCGAGTGGCTCACTAGTTTGCAGTAAGGATTCATCTTAAGTGGTGCCCTTTCTGGAATTAGTCAAGCGCTTTAAATAGGCCTAGTCATGGTATATTGTTTCACGTTCACTCTTTCCATATTTTCTGCTATATTAGTTGCTTGAGGAGGGTGCTTTTAAAACGCCATTGTCATATAAGGATTCGTAAATTGGTGCGCCCTTATGTGGTTCTATTGTGTATCTGGGTATCAGTCTCATGCCAGCTAATATCTTCTTATGTTTTCTCATTGCACTCACTTCCTGATATCTGATTTCTGTGATATATTATTTGAATTGGCCCTCTTTACAGTAAGCGGTCTCTTAACTGTCTGATGCCTTTGTATTGGAGTTTTACTTGATGTTCCTACATTATCCTTATCTTTGTGTCAGCTTCTGAGAGAGATTGGTCCCATTCAAAACTAATTTCCTTGTTTCAAACAAGAGATAGTAAGTGAGCTCTTGGACTGACAACCCAAACTACAAAGGGCTCCTTGCTATATTACGATGTCCTAGGCACTGGTCTATGGCAACTCTAGGCTGTCTCTAGGAGGGTGACAAAATCATCCACAACATATGGGAAAAAAATTAGTTGTACAAATCAGCCCCTCCATTTGAATCTTGGTCATAGTCTCTTTTTCCTCCACCGCTGCCCCTTCCCGCATCGGAAATACATTGAAAGAGGGCTAAAGTCCACCTTGAAAGATTACATAAGGTTTAGCCCCCTTTTCCTCCTAGCTCCGCGCCTCCTTTTGCATATAACCAAGCGCTGCCCCTTTGAGCGTTTATCGCAGAATCACATCATCGCATGTCCGCCTCATCGCAAAAGCGCAGTTTCTCGTGCGCACCATCCCTCACCATCGCATTTTTCACTTTTGCGATCCGCGCTCGACTGACCATGCCCATCGCATAGCGCAAAGCGCGGAATTTTGGCTATTCCATTCTTCTTCCATTGCATTTTCTCCTCTTGCGATTTTGCGACATGCGCTCTGGGTCCCACCTCGAAAGCCTTCATTCCGCTGTCTTGTTGTGTCTTTCCTTTGTGACTCCTCCAAAAGTTAATCTTCTGAGTTTTCGTACCATCAGCGCCCGTCCGCCATTTTTCGTTGTGTGCCTACATGTCATTCACGGTTTCTCCATTGTTCACATATTCCGGTTATGTGTCACACCCCTGCGTTTTCGTTTGAAGTCTCCTCCCCGCGTCATTCCATCATCCTCTCATATCTATGCCACCACTTCTGTTAGTCTCGCTTTGTCCACTATCTCTGTCATCAGTTTTATTCAACAGGCTTTGGTTTTTGCAGGAACTTGTGGTGGGAACAAAATTAGCGGAAAAGATCCGGAAGTCACTATGATGTGACCTCCATTAAAGAAAGGTACTTCGATCCATGGAACTCTCCAAAGAAAAATCAAAAGGAACGCATTTGGACAGATGAAAACATTAATGCAGCAGTAGATTATTAATGAAGAAGCAATGAATTCAGGGTCCAGCTCGAAAGAGGTTCCAAATTTAAATTCGAGAACTAAAGATCGAAAGTACCATGCATGGAAATGGGCGCCTCAAGGTTTTATTGCCACAGATCTTCCTCCTACAGAAAAAGGCCGAATGTTTACATATTTTATTATTTATGTCTTATGTATAGACAGATTTTCATTTCCAGCATTCATTTCAGAAATAAATTGTAAAGTACAGACAATTATGTTCAGTCGTTTCATAATGTGGGCGCGAACGTTTTCCGCCATTTGATTTAAAATAAGTCATTAAATGTTCTCTATCTACCGCCTCCTCTAGAATTCTCGATCTGGTTTATAAAAGCCGAAAGAAAAGACATTGTAAGGGTTCCGGATTTCTATCAGCAGACTGTGCAGTGAAAAGGCTCTCGTATACATCCTGTAAGATCTTCTGTATGAAGCTTCAGAGCCCGTAGGGTCTCAGTGAGGAGGGGTTATGACTGTAATGAGGATTCTGGTCTCTGGTATCTCACAGTATGTAATTTCTCTTATGTGTTAATACAATATCTTTTTCATGTTATTTATCTTCTTGTATCATGTTCTAGAATGCGAGTGGCTCACTAGTTTGCAGTAAGGATTCATATTAAGTGGTGCCATTTCTGGAATTAGTCAAGCGCTTTAAATAGGCCTAGTCATGGTATACTATTTCACGTTCACTCTTTCCATATTTTCTGCTATATTAGTTGCTTGAGGAGGGTTCTTTTAAAACGCCATTTTCATATAAGGATTCGTAAATTGGTGCGCCCTTATGTGGTTCTGTTGTGTATCTGGGTATCAGTCTCATGCCAGCTAATATATTCTTATGTTTTCTCACTGCACTCACTTCCTGATATCTGATTTCTGTGATATATTATTTGAATCGGCCCTCTTTACAGTAAGCGGTCTCTTAACTGTCTGATGCCTTTGTATTGGAGTTTTACTTGATGTTCCTACATTATCCTTATCTTTGTGTCAGCTTCTGAGAGAGATTGGTCCCATTCAAAACTAATTTCCTTGTTTCAAACAAGAGATAGTAAGTGAGCTCTTGGACTGACAACCCAAACTACAAAGGGCTCCTTGCTATATTAAGATGTCCTAGGCACTGGTCTATGGCAACTCTAGGTTGTCTCTAGGAGGGTGAAAAAATCATCCACAACATCTTTCTGGCGCCGTTGCCGGGGAACGAATTCAAGAATATCAGTTTCCCTGGGTCTCGACAAATTGTTTTCACTCTCTAATCAGGTGAGCACAGAGAGTTGAAGAGTTGCATACCTCTCACCTTGGTGACTCCACTGGTCTTTATTTGATAAATTTTATTGGTAGTCCTGGCTCCTCGTAGGCCGCATTTGAGGTCAGATACAGCTCAACTGAAAACACCTTACGTGTCTGACCCAGAGAAGATCATTCATAAAATAACTTGGAAGGAGAGGAAGTCAGCTCGCGCTGAAAATTCTGAATATTCCGTTGAAGATTACCCGCCTTCTTCTTCTCAAGAAGTTAGAACAGAAAATCCCGAGTTTTACTCGGAGACTCCACGTAGAGGAAGTGCCTCAATTGAAGAAGAATCTCATCCCGCTTTCGAGGCTGAAGAAATTAAAGAAGTCACTGAGGTAGTTGCTGTTAACCATGAGTTATTCCCATCCACACCTCAGGCTTCTGTGCAATATATTCCCATTGTTATTCACACTCCGCTTCCTCCTACTCCTCTTCCTACTTTTGTATCTCAGACTGTTGTGCAACCCCCACCTCCTCCAATGGCCAATGTCCCTGCATTTCTTTTGAACAAATACGCCCCACTGGCCTTGCCCCAAGTATTAAATGATATGCCACAAGATTATCTAAAGATTCTGCCGAGGTTTAATGGTGAAAATGGAGCTGATGCTCAGAAACATCTCGAGACCTTCTGCTCTCTTGCAGAGAACTTAAATGTTGAACATCTAGATGTGGTCTTGAGATTATTTGTGCAGTCTTTGGAAGGGGAAGCCAGAAAATGGTTTAAAACATTGGGAAATAATTCTGTGACCACCTGGGACCAAATGGAAAATGCTTTTCTCAGGAAGTGGGAAGAAAAGAAAGACCACGGTCAATGTCTCACCGAATTTAATACCATGAAGAAGAAACAGAATGAAGGAGTTTCAGACTTTATTAAAAGATTCAATAAGCTATACCTGAGCCTGCCCCCTGAGATGAAGCCCCATGAAGCTGCAGCCAAGATAATTTTCATAGCAGCCTTTGAATTTGATTTTGGCTTCTCCTTAAGGGAAAGGAAACCTGCCACTCTAGATGACGCACAATCAGATGCTCTGGAATTAGAAGCGAACTTTGCCTCCACCGGGAAACTAAAGGGAAAAACTGAACAAGATGTTAGAAGGAGAGGCAAAGAAGAGGTTTTCACCTCAAGCCAAGAAAAATATCCAGAGAAATTAGATGAAATAAGTAAAATGATAAAGAAGATGGTCAAGCTTGAACTGGAAGCTAAAAATGTAGCTCCCAAGAATTTCTATAATGCCCCTAACAGAGGATATAACCCCCAGTATAGGAGGCCACCTCTCCAGATATTGCCGAGAGAGACAAAAGAACAGCAAGACCAGGTACCTCATCCCTTATACTTGGAAGGACCGGCAGATGACTCCACTGGAGATGCAGCTTATGGAGTAGAAGATTCAAATATGGCTCTTTCAAATAATGATGATATGGAGTGCCCGCTGCAAGATGAAGACGAAGAAGCGGAGATTGACCATTACTGTAAGCAATTCGCTGATTTCATGGAAGCGCAATTCAACGTAAAATATGATCTCAGGTCCTCAAGGAAGAGGACCAGAACTCAGGAGCAAGAGGAAGAACCACCTCAAGAAGAAACATCTACTCAGAAGGAATCAGCAACGAAGAAAAATGTGGAAAAAGGTAAGAACCTTCTGAATACCCCCTTGCAGTCTAATGATCAGGTTCCTTCTTCTTCTAAAGTAGTCAACCCTCCTAATATTGAGCCGGTATCAAAAGAAGTTAAGTATTTAAGTGAAAATAAGGAGTCAAAAGAAATTGTGATAGAAAAGCCCTCATCTGCTTTTAATTTGCAAAAGGAACTCGAGAAAATCAAGATTCATGTCCCACTGACTAAATTATTGAAGCAGCCTGTATATCAGTCTCAAGTTACTTCCTTTATGCTTCCTCCTGGAATACCAATCGCCCCTGATAGTTTAAATCTTCAAGAAGAAAGACCCATGGTAGTCTTTGGCCCACATGTCGAGGAGATAGACCCTTCTACTCCTCCCTTTTATGTATCCTTAGTTATACATGACCTACTGTTACATAACTGTATGTTAGATTCTGGGGCTTCCCATAATCTTATGCCTCTGTCTGTCATGGAACAACTAGGGCTGCAAATTACAAGACCATATAAATATTTATATTCATTTGATTCCAAAAGAGTTAAATGCTTGGGAATGATTAAAGACTTAGTGGTCAATTTGGCCCAAATTCCAGCAAAGAGTGTGGTCATGGACATTGTGGTCGCTGATATCCCAGCCCGCTTTGGCATGCTCTTGTCAAGATCATGGGGTACCAAGATTGGGGGGTCAATTAAACTGGATTTAACATATGCTACTGTCCCAGTCTTTGGAGGGCAGGAAAGGAGGTTGTACAGAGAAACTAGATTTGTTAAAATGGTAACCAAGGCTGACTGCTCAGAGAACTCTCCAGTTTATAACAAAGAGGGAGACTTTTCATGTTTGATGTTAGAAGAAAACCAGAACTATACTCATGAACCCCTTTTTGGTCAAATCCAAGCCGAGCAGCCTAAAGAAGAGCAGGAATCAGAAATATGGACTTTGCATTTTGATGGGGCAAACTCAAGGGAAGGTAATGGAGCTGGGGTATTGTTGATCTCCCCTACTGGAAAATGGGTGCCACTGTCCTTCAAATTAGAATATGAGGCTACCAACAACGTAGCCGAATATGAGGCGCTATTATTGGGACTGCAAACAGCTAGAAACATGGGCATCCAGTGTCTGAAAGTGTTCGGAGACTTTGAGCTGGTAGTGAGACAGATCAAAAATCAATGCCAAACTAAGCATCCTCGGCTCAGAGCATATAGAAACGAATTATGGGACATGATGGAAAATTTTTTCTCAACATTTAATATACAATTCATGCCCCGGGAGCAAAACAGAATAGCAGATTCTCTGGCTGTAGCTGCCAGTACATTCCGTCCTCCTCAGAATCCACTTTTAAGATATGAAGTGGAGGTATGGTACAGACCATCCATTCCAGACAACATAAAGCACTGGCAGGTATTTGAAGATGATGAACAAATGAAGAGATTCATGGAGACAGTGGGAGAATTCACAAATATAGAAATTGATGATAATGAGGAGGAAGAAGTTGAAAATATTACAGAAAGTAAATGGGAAGAAAAGATAGCAGGAAATAGAGTGCTGTAGCTGAAAGGAAATGTTATACCTAGAGGGTTGGTGCCCCTAGAAATATTATTTAACAAAGATGATATTCCATTGCAGCCCAGCAAGGTAACAGAAGAAGATCAAGTGGAAGATTTGAATCTGGGTACTCATGCAGATCCTAAAATGATCAAATTATCTAAGAAGGTCCCAGAAGATTATAAAGAAAAATACTTAAAGTTATTTCAATCTTATAAAGATGTTTTTGCTTGGTCCTATCAGGACCTAAAAACTTTTGATGTAAATATAATGCAGCATAAGATTCCACTGAGGGAAGATGCAAAGCCTTATAAGCAGAAGCTCAGACAGATCAATCCTCTGCTGCTTCCCTCCATTGAAAAAGAAATCAAGAAGCTATTGAAAGCCAAGATAATTGTGCCATTAAGATACTCAGAATGGATAGCGAACCTTGTTCCTGTTCGGAAGAAAAATGGAGAAATAAGGCTATGTGTAGATTTCAGGAATTTGAATAGAGCATCTCTCAAAGATAATTATCCACTGCCTAAGATGGACCACATCCTGCAGAAAGTGGTGGGAGCATCCAGAATGTCAATGATGGACGGATTTTCTGGTTATAATCAGGTAGCTGTATTCCCAGAAGACCAGAGGAAAACTTCATTTACTACACCATGGGGAACCTTTATGTATGCCAGGATTCCATTCGGATTAATTAATGCAAGGGCTACTTTTCAGAGGGCAATGGACATAGCCTTTGTGGGAGAACAGGACAAGTTTTTGGTAGTTTATCTTGATGATATCACTATGTTTTCAAAAAATGACGATGAACATATTGAGCATTTAAGAAGAACTTTTGAGAAATGCAGAAGGTATGGCCTGTCCCTTAACCCTCAAAAGTCCTTATTTGCATTAGATGAGGGAAAACTCTTAGGGCACATTGTAACAAGAGATGGTGTGAAAATAGACCCTAAAAGAGTTGAAGTAATAAACAGCATTCCTCTGCCCAGGAATAAAAAGGAAGTACAGGTGTTTTTGGGCCGAATTAATTTTCTAAGAAGGTTCATTCCTAACTATGCTGAGATAGTTAGGCATATAACTAATATGTTGAAAAAGGACAGTGAAGTCAAATGGTCCCAGGAGTCTAGAGATGCATTCACAAGGATAAAACAGGCATTTGCTGAAGCTCCTGTGTTAGCAGGACCAGATTACAAAAAGCCATTTATGATTTTCTCATTCGCTTCCCCTCACACAATTGCTGGAGTGTTATTGCAGGAAAATGAAGAGGGATATGAACAGCCTATAGCTTTCTTCATTCAAGTACTTTATGATGCTGAATTGAAATACAATATATTGGAGAAGAAGGCATATGCCCTAGTAAAGTCCCTTAAAGCTTTCAGAGTCTATGTTTTGCAATCTCATATTACTGCATACATCCCCACAACTGCTGTAAAAGACATTCTGGTTCAGGGAGACAGCGAAGGTAGAAGAGGAAGATGGATTGCAAAAATCCAGGAATATGATTTGGATATAAGGCCAACCAAGTTGGTAAAAGGACAGGGACTTGCCAAGATGTTATCTGAATCAAATCATCAAGCTCTGGGCATTAATCTATCCATGTTAGCAAATGAAGAATCAGAACAAGGAGAAGAGCAGCATGGACTAGAGATGGCTACGCAAAAGGTACATGTGAAATATCTAATCAGTCCATGGTATAAAGAAATAGCTGAATATCTTTTAATGCTTAGCCGTCCTACGAGATGTGATAAAGTAAAATACAGAGCTGTAAGAATGAAATCACAGAAATATGTAATTGCCAATGGACAGCTCTATTGGAGAGACCCTCTAGGGATATTATTGTTATGTCTCACAGAAGATGAAGCGCAAAAAGCATTACAAGAATTTCATGAAGGAATTTGTGGAGGACATTACAGTTGGAGGGATACAACACATAAAATCTTGAGGGCTGGTTTTTACTGGCCAAAATTGTACTCAGATACTTTTTCCCAAGTTAGAGCATGCGACAAGTGTCAAAGATTTGCAGAGAGATAGAAATTTGCAGCTATGCCCCTGATTCCCATCCATGTAAATGAACCATTTCAGAAATGGGGACTAGATTTTATAGGAGAAATACATCCCCCATCAAGTGGCCAGCATAGATGGATACTAACCGCCACAGACTACTTCACGAAATGGGTGGAGGCAATACCTACAAGAAATGCTACAGATGTTGTGATCATGAGGTTTATAGAGGAAAATATCATATTCAGGTTTGGCTGTCCAGCCCGAATTGTAACTGACAATGCGCAGGCTTTCAAGTCCGCCAGGTTTATAAAGTTTTGTCAAAGGTATAACATTACATTGACTCACTCCACAGCATACTATCCACAAGGGAATGGTTTAGCAGAGTCCTCTAATAAAACCCTGGTGAGGGCTTTGAAGAAAACGATAGCTAAAAATCAGAAAAACTGGGACTCTCAATTGAAGTTTGCTTTATGGGAAAATAGGATAACTAGCAAAAGAGAAACAGGAAAATCACCCTATGAGCTGGTATATGGGCGAGCTGCTGTGTTTCCTTTGCAATTAGCATTACCGGTGGCACGCTTCACGCAAGAGAATCAAGAATAACCAGATGACATGATCAGAAGAATTAATCAGCTGGTAGAATTGGAACAAACGCGCAACCAGGTAAATGAGAGACTGATAGAATATCAGGAAAAAATGAAGGATATTTTTGATCGCCATGCCAAGGATAGGAATTTCCAGATAGGAGACCTGGTTCTCAGGTGGGATGTTCGCAGAGCAGAAAAAGGCAAGCATGCCAAATTTGACCCGTTGTGGTTCGGTCCATTTAAAATAGTGAACCTAGGGAGAAATAATACTTTCATGTTAGAAAATCTACAGGGCGATCTGTTGGACGCTCCCGTGAATGGGCAATTCCTTAAACACTACTTTCAGTACTGACTCAGGCGGATCAAGCCTGGTATATTTATGTATATAATGTAAGGTCCCACCTTACCCACCATCAATAAGATAGAGAAGTAGATGTCACATAATCACTAATACTCATTTGCACAAAATCCTAAAGAATTAGTCACTGTAAAATTGTTTCCAACAAAAGGCCCTTTTTATTTTGAAAGGTTTAGATAATACAAGAAACAACTGTCTTAGTCACACTTCAGCAAATTATTAAATTCATTTTCACATTCATACCAAAAACTTGCAGACATAGGAAGCTACACCCATTAAATAGTTTATTTAAAATTTATAGTAACATAAAAACCAACAGTAACTAAGAATTTTACACTAACAATTTATATGCACAAAAGCTACAACCATTCAAGACTTTTGACAAACACTTTTCAAACATGCACCCTACACTCATTGAGCCCTTATGACTAACACTTTGCAAGCATGCAATTAAAAGTCATTGAGGCATTTTGTCAAACACTTAGCAATAATGAATTTAAGATTATTCTTCAACATATTTATCTCATCAAATTCAGAATTGAAACTTTAAATGTTTCCATCTTAAAACAGAGAATAAATAATTTTAGTCTTTCATCAAAGACTCAACAACAGGCGAACATAACTCACAACAGCAATCTGCCAAATTGCCCAGATTTCCGATTTGGGTTCTGAAACGTATTTTTTTGGAATGAAATCAGGGGTTACATGTCCTTTAGGCACGGATACCCCCTGATGTTGGGCTGAATAGAATAAAAACGCCCAAAAATGCAATTCTTGAAAAAAACAAAATTTATAGCCTAAATGTTTCATTTATGACTTTTGTCAAAGATATGGAATGAAAGCTTACAACTACACCTCTACATGAGGAAAAAAAACCCAAAGTTATGCTACTAAGATATGCTCATTGAAATCACACATTTCTAAATCCACCATATGAGTTATTGAAACATTTTACCACCCACAAGCTATTTCATTTGACATGATTGACAAGCTTTTTGCACCAATTGCTACAATTTAACAAACATATGGCAGCCCTGAATGCTACAGCCATTAAGGCTTTCTATCAAAATTCTGATAGTACTATTATAACAACTTGAATAGCAAAACATTGAATTATTGATAAGAATATGAAACATAAGCCATAACTGAAATTTATCTCCAACTTACCTCAAGCATTTGATCTTCCAAACCATATTTTAGTTTCCATTATTTTTGCATTTTCTTTTAAGGGTTGATTCTGTAATTCCTCCAGGTATGTTTTGGGTACATGTCTATTTTTTTTTTACTTCTGATGTAAGCTGCAAGTTAGCACTTATTCATGCATAAATAACATTACTCATTCAAGGACTTTGTCAAACACTTTGCAAACTATCCTAAAACCATTTCTAAAACATGCATCTAATTACTTGAAACAAAACCATAAACCGTGAAATACTTACCCAAGTCCTTTGGAATTTATTTATTGCAATTACCTTCAAAAATATTTGGCTTTCCTTTCTCAAATGCTACAATACCAAGCTTAGTAACATAAAATACACCAATAATAACTCCAATATTGAGATCTAACCATCCATACATATAGATTAATTTAGTCTTCATTTTTAACTAATCAATAATATTCTAGATAACATAAGCCTAAACTAAAATTAGATGCTTACAAAAATTTAAATGTTTACTTTTTATTTTATGCTAAAGCTATACTATAATTTTAGGACAATGGAAATTATACCTGAAGAGATATTCAACTCCACCTTCGATTTCTTAACCAACTCATTTGAACCATCCGGTTTTCCACCCAACCATATCCAGGGAGAACTCCTCCCCCTAGAACCCCCGAGCTGTAAAATCTCACAAACAGTACCAAAATGCAACAATAGAGAGAGATATGCAAGGAAAACTAAGGAAGATAGTTTTCACTTCCTCTAAATACCACTCATGTTCAACCTCAATAGATACTTAGTATATTAGTAAGAAATTTAGATTTGTTTGGGAAGTAATTGGATACTATCCATATCTCTCCCTCCCACAATATTCCTCAAGTCTCTTCCACTCTTGGCATTACCCCCTCTCCCTCCACAAATGAGAATACATGAGACTCATATATAGGAGGAGCAACAAATTCTTGTCATAAAGGAGGAGTAATATGCATGCATTGTATTCCTTTTAGAGGAGTGTAACTTATGCCATTAAGGAGAGGTATGCATGCCTTATTTAAGGAGAGTGTAACATATGCATTAAAGTGAGTGTAAGAGGAATATTTTATGACATATATTTAATGAGTGTAAGAGGAATAATTTATGACATATATCTAATGAGTGTAAGGGGAATATGCCATTCCTTGATGAGTGCATAAAAGAGAGTGTAATGTAATATTTAAAATAGAGAGAGTTACATAGAGCCATGAGAGTCATGAAGGAGAGAGGTGTGAAGTGATTGAGAAGATATAATTCCCTTTTAATAATAATATCATAGTCTCATAAAAGATAATAATAATATTAATAATATTAATAATATTATGGATTAAGTCGAGATTGAATTATTACAATTGATTAATCATAAGTTAAGTGATTTTCCTTCAAGTATACTTGTTTACCCATTGATTGGAGGTGATTTACTATTTTTGGAAAGTCATACTTGAAATAGTAGACATGACTTTCTATTTTTAGAAAGTCACTCCAAAATTGTTACGAATGAGATCTTATTAAGGAAATTCATATGTGAGTTGCCCATGAGTGGTATTTTGGATAATAGGGATTCCGCACCCCTATTGTATGCATCTTCGTGCCTTAGTAGATTGAGGACTCCGCGTCCTAATCCTTTTATCATATATCCAAGACTCCACGTCTTTTATATTTCATGGATTTAGGACTCCGCGCCCTAATTTCCATGGCTTCTAATCTATTCTTCTTTGAAACTCCATGTTTCACCTTAAGGTACTGATTGTGAGCTCATACCCATCTGATAGTTCGTTGGTAAGGTCTTCTTCCAAGACCTGCACACATCACAATCTCATTGATCAAATAAATCAAATGAATTTCATAATTAACTTATTCAAATTTTACCAAATATTGTGCATGACTTCCACAGTAATTTTGGTTTTGGAGAAATGACTTCCATAGTCATTTATAACTTGAGCATCCCTGTTGGCAATGACCAAGTCTCCTGCCACATCATGCTTAGTACGATATTACACACATATAATCATACAAATAATGTATCATCCATAAATCATAATTAACCATATGTTCCACCTAACCATGATCATCCATGGATCTGTGTCTCAATTCTGAATCACCATTCATGTCATACACCTATGTCCAAAATAGGATACCAAAAGATAAAAAATCGCTAATATGCTCTTAACCAAAATCAATTCTTGTGCATGCAAACCTATATATTATCATAAGCACACAACAACCAAGTGACCCAGACCAGATCATAGCATATAAGCATGTACATAAGTCTTTCATACATAATATTATATCATTATATCAAAATCACCATCTCTAAGTGTCATCAAAGCTATCTCACTAAGAAGGGACACTACATTGACCCATGCACCATTATTGCATCCACCAAATTACTTCCAGGAGTACTTTTTATACTTAGCAGCCTCTGATTCCACTATTGGAATGGTATTAGTTTTGGAAGATGAATTCCACAAAGAACATGTTATTTACTATCTCAGTCGAAATCTCAATCCGACAGAGATCAAATACTCGCATGTGGAGAAATTGGCCTTGGCAGCAGTTCAAGCTGTCCAATGATTTCGTCATTACATTTTGTTACGAAAAACAACTGTGATTTCTAATTGCAACCCGATGATGCATATTCTAAGTAAGCAATTGCTCGGGGGAAAATACTCTAAATGGATAGTTACCCTTTAGGAGTTTGATTTATAATTTGAGAAATCCAAATCAAAGAAATCACTAGTGTTTGCCGAACTTATGTGTGACTTCCCAAATATTGAGACAGGAACTGTGATAGAACATCCAATCGCTGAGGAATATTTGTTTCTTATCAGTACATTAGATCCTTGGTATGGAGATATAATCATTTATCTCCAAAACCAAACTTTTGGGCCTAAAATTTCATGTTCACATCGACGAAAGATCTGTTACCAGTCTTAGCAGTACAATATTGTCGGAGACACACTTTATCATCACGGTGCAGATTCTGTATTTCGACAATGTCTAACCCATGACGAGGCTAAACGAGTTTTAAATGACTGTCATTCTAGAGCATGTGGCGGTCATATGTTTGGGTATGACACAACCCAAAAGATATTACGCGCTGGTTATTTTTGGCCTTCGTTATTTAAAGATTGCATTCTTTTGGTCCAAAAATGCCACAACTGTCAGATTTTTTATCGAAAGATTTGTGCACCACCAGCTCCTCTTCACCCCATAATTTCTGTTGGTCCTTTTGCAAAATGGGGCATTGATTTCATTACATCTAACCCTCACTCGGCTGGGGGGCATGGGTATATTATTCTCGCAGTAGATTATTTCACCAAATGGGCCGAGGCGATGCCTACATTTGTGGCAGACGGAAAAACTGCAGCTACTTTTGTATTCAATCACGTGATTGCTCGATTTGGTGTACCCCAATATATCATTGCTGATCACGGGAGCCATTTTCGAAACATTATGATGACCAAACTTTCCGACCAACTTGGCCTACGCCATGATAGTTCTACCCCATATTACCCGCAGGCTAATGGTCAGGTTGAAGTTGTTAATAAATTTCTAACCACTACGATTAAAAGGATAATCAGAATTCATAAATCGAATTGGCATACTATGCTTTTCTCAGCACTTTGGGCATACCGAACCTTAGCAAAAACCACAACAGGTTTCACTCCTTTTCATCTAGTCTATGGTTTAGAAGCTGTGTTACCAATTGAATGTGAAATACTGTCACTCCAATTAGCCATAGAGTTACTACCAGCTACCTTCGAGGAGGAAAAATTATTTTTGTATCTGGTACAATTAGATGAGACTCAGCGCACTGCTGCATTGGCAATCGAAGCTCATAAAAAACGTGTTAAAGCTCAGTATGATTGAAGTGTTACACCTTGTGTTTTTTCAAAGGGTGACCAAGTATTGATATATGAACAAGCTAATGATAAACTAGGAGCTGGGAAATTTTAACCTATGTGGCATGGTCCTTATATTGTCAAGTGAGTGCTTGAAAAAGGGGCTTACGAATTTATTGATTATGACGGGGTCTCTTTAGATAAACCCAGAAATGGACTTTATCTAAAGAGATATTATGCTTTATTTTCTATGAAGATCTCACCTGTAGATTAGTTATTTTTTCTAGATTAGCTGCTTTAGATTAGATGAGTGTGTCTAGTTTAAGTTTGCGTTCACTACTATCCCTGATTATCTTGATTACTCTTGATATTGCAGATGTCGATGTCCCTTCAAGCCTACAAGGGGTTTTGCTAATGGTGCCTATCGTAATACGCATAATATCTCTTCCACAGCCTGGGTTATATATTCACCCACTGATGAGTTAGTTTCTATGCATGGGGTAAGCCTTGGTCAAACACCGAATAATGTTACAGAATATAGCACAATGATTGAGTTATTATCTGATGTCATTTCATTTGGCATTTGGCGTTTGATCATAATTTTAGATTTATAACTCATTGTATTTCACTTAAACAGAGTATACACAATTAAAAATCCAGTGTTATTTAGATTATTCTTGAAGGTTCGTCTCTTGGAAAGGTAGTTTGATTACATTGAATATCAACACATTCCGAGAAATTTAAATACACTGGCTGATGCATTAGCTAATAATGTTATAAATAGACATTTGCGACACTAAAACAGTAAATTAAAACAACATTCGATAAGTGTTGAATAATATAGCCAGCGAAAGTAGTCATATCATAGATAGAGTTTGTGTTTCAAAAAATATTACATCGTCTAGAACCATAGGTTTAAAACACCTTATGATCCGAAAGGTACTGATACAAAAAAAAAATACAATAGTCTACGATGATCATCCACTATCCATGGTGATGATCATGATAATATACTATCGCTCGTGCCACTCTACGCACATATCTCTGAAACTGGACAGGAACACCAGCGACATGCCTCTAGAGACGAAGAGGAATATCATCCATTGTAGTCTCTGGAATGTCTCTAGTTAACCTCTCTAGGTTCTACTCTAAATAAATTAGAATCTCTGCTGCCTAGTTCTCTGGTGGTGCAATAGGATCTGTTCTCTTCCACTAAAAGCGGCAGAGATTGGCTGGTCTTCGTGGACCAACATCTGCATTTGAAATTTTTGTCATCAATTTTGGATGATTTAAAAAAAAAAAAAAATTAGAATTAGAAACACATCAAACTGATTTATTTACCTGACTCGTCCCATTAGGCTCTGGGAGGAAGAGGCATATCAGGATCACCATGGAAATCTATCCCTGCATACGGAAAATCCTCAATGACGAAAATTTGGTTCTGTAACCAATGAAAATATGCAGGTGTAAATAAAACTATATCAACACCATCAATATGACGGGCCATCACTATCACACAGCGAGCCATCCAAGGCTCTCTGATCTCACCAGAATCAACTAAGATAAGTTGAGGAGCAAGGGATGGAGTCCTCTCCAGAGAAAAAGAAACTATGATAGCTCCATATCCAAAGTTTTTGAACTTTGCATTCTTAGCTCTGGTCAATTGGCCTTTTACATTAGCCAATACTCCTTCACACCAATTGAAGATGGTGCCTCTGTAGCAATCAACCATTGTCTGCATTTGGGCTTTAGTAGCCACGTGTGGAGCTGCACTCCCACACAATTTGGTCACTATGAACGCAACCACTTTAAGTTCAAGACTGATAATGGTTTTTATATCAATTCAGTTGTCTTTTGGATCAGCATCTTCGTTACAAAATTCCTGTTGATAGCTAGCAATAGGCTGGCCACCTGGTCTAGCTTTGAACAAGGATATAGGTTCTCCTCCTTTGGGTAAACCTGTAAGGAATTAAATGTCCTCCAGCTCAAGTTCGAACCTGTGATCACCGATAATGAAACACTGTTCTTGAACATCCCACCTATTCACTAACCATGTCAAAAACTCTACTTGAGCTCTCATGCCCTGCATTTCCAAATATTTGTATAATCCACAATTTTTTAATACACGGCGTGTGGGTAATCTTCCGATGGCTACCTCATCTATTGCTTCATGCTCACGTTCTCTCCATTCGAGCATTGTGGATACTCTGCAATGGACACATTAAAAGATTAGACACAATCAAAATGGAAAAATTTGGCTTAATTTGAGAGAAATTAACTTTTAATCTTGTTCATGGCACCTCCACACTTTTTGCACTAAGACAGTGTGGGCTACCGCATGAGCCATGCATAAAAAGTGCGGGAGTTCGATAATTTTCCTTTGGAAAATTATCGAGCTTCACAGGTACTGTGTGTATTACCTGCGGTACCCCAAGGGTTGTTTTTTGAACCTATTTTTCTCTTAAAAAACGATTTTAAAGCCTAAAAAGAGAATGTAAATGGAGAAAAATGAAGAGAAATGTGTTGATAATTACCTGGATTCGACGGTTTTTTATTCGAATGGTTGGTTTTTCTGATATCTTCTTCGGAACGTTTTCTACCAACGGCTCTCAACTTTCACTCTGAATGTAAATGGTAAAAATGAATTGGTTTAACTCCTTTTTATAACATTTTTTGAATAAATAAAATAATATTTTATTTATTTTTCACTTTCAAAAGTGGTTTTTCAAATAATTTTTACTTATTTAAAACATGTATGTTTAATGTTTTGGGTTTTTTTGTGCAGAATAACAGGATTTTCAGATAAAATAATCATTTTGACAATGAGTATACTTTTTGTCACTTTTTAAAACTCGTTAAAACTTGCGAAAAAGCAACATCATATGAGTACATTTTTATCACTTTTTCGAACTTGTTAAAACTTACGAAAAAGTGAAAACGATGAGCATACTTTTATCTTTTTAGGCTCTTGAAAATTACAAAAAAGCAAAACCTTGGAGTTCTCTTTTAAGCCCTTTTCAGACTCTCTAAACATGAAAATATTACCGAGTACTTGACTATTCAAACTCGTTAAAGGAAATGAACAGGCATCCCTTCAGTATAATTTTACCCCTTTTCTGGACTGAAATGGACTATTTATGAAAAGGTATACATTGACTAATCATGGTCAATAGAGTTCTCTCCTGCATTATTTTATCCTTTTTCGGGCTTGAAGACTAAATTTATGAAAAAGTACACCCATGGATTTTTCTTAAGTTTTTCTTCTGACTCCCTAAAACTGAAAAACACCGAGTTTCACCTATACTGGACTCGTTAAAACTTAATAGTAAAGGACCTGTCAATTATAAATAGGAACGAACCACTCCCTCTTAGGGTTTGATTTTAATACTAAGTTGGACTCATCCGAAGGATGAGCTTACATTACAACCAAATGTTATCCTCCTCAAGCCTGTCAAAAATAAAGAGGTACTTGCCAGAAATGGTGGGGGAGAAGAGAGAAAAAGAATCGACTTGTCACACTTCGTTTTAAAAAGTTGTATACCACTCTTGAACACGACACTTTTGTCACATTCATGTTTGGGTTGGGAAAATCCTTTGGCCAATAGTTAATCAAACAATATTGAAAGTCTTCAGTCGGTTTCTAGGTATTAGCTTTAGGTCAATCATCACCAAATCATCTTCTGTGTCGTTATGTGTTCAAGAGATCAGTTTCAATAAAGAATTCATTGCAAACATTTGTATCCACTCATGTTGACCATCCCTGAGTCAGTCCTTGCTATATATTTCTTCAAAACTTGATCTACTGGTTTCGTGTCGTGGGCTTTCCTACGACAGATCACTTTCTATCGATGACAGCTCATCATCTAGAAATTTGATCTACAATCCTATCAGTACGTTGGGATCTATATGCCTTAATGGCAGGTTTCTCACCTTTGACGACGGGTTGCATCATTGACCTTTGATCAAATGATTTTGTGAAATGTTTGACTTCAGATCACAAATTCACATTTCATAGATTGTACTGAGTACTTTGAGATCCATTGTCATTATTGGTGGTTTCTCTCACACTTGTTAACATTTCACATCATTGACTAGTAATCAAGTGGTTTCTACCATGTTCGACTTCAACACAATCAATCACATGGATAGAATCATACTAGTTCAAGAAGCAGAAATTAAGACCCTGGATCTAGTTTCCACCATCCAGGCTATGAGGAGTTTTATTATTTATCATATGGTATACTACTCATGATAGATGGTTGTTTCCATGCTATGTCTACTACTTCATGTAATTCTAAAATCATTTTTGTATCAGAACATGTAGTTAGTTTTGATCTAAGTATGGGAATGCCTACCTCAGCGATGATATACATACATATATATATATATATATATATATATATATATATATATATATATATATGCTTGCATTGAGTGCTTTTTCTAGGTTTCGACCGATGTGCCGACAACCTGATCCTCAGAATGATAAAGCACTTCACTCTTCAGAATTCTTCAAAAAACTCTTCAAACTTTGCACTTTAGGGGGCAATCTGTTACACTGAAATTTCTCACCATGACATTGAGCTATATATATGGGTTCATAATTACCTATTTATTGCTTCCTTAGAAGTCTAAAAGCATAAATTTCCTGAACCAAGTCTTGGAACTAGAGAAAAGCTCTTAAAAATCCTAAAAAGCCTAACTCTGCACTTTTCCTAATCATTCCCTGCAATACCACGAGTAATTGCTATAAAAAATTCCGTACATCCCGAATGTAAAGCTCATTAAAACTGTAGATTCCCATAAATAGTAAAATAAAGAGAAAATTAAGTTATAGAAGCCCAGCTGGTCGAATATTCTCCCAGCTGGAGCCTTCTAGAAGCATTATCTAGTCGAGCTTTATGAGAGGGCTTTATCCCTTCCTTTTTGGAGCTGAAACTACCTCTCTTCTGCTATAAATTGAGACCAGGTTTCAGTCTCAAGGGTACTTAGTGCTTAGCACATAGAGAGTTCAAAAGAATAATTGCTTCTTTCTTTGGAGAGAGTACTTAGAACTCGATAGTTTTGAGGGGAATTGTTGAATAAACATACTCTCCATATTTTGCGTCATTCGCATGAGAAATGTTACATACTCATAGCCATAATCTTATGTTGATAAAGAGAGTTGGAGTCTTGTCAAACTGAGGAAAACAGCTGTTCGAGACCCTAGAAGAACCTATACGAACATCAAGGTATCAAGGTTGTAAGGTTTCTTCTTTTATATTCAAAGTTAATACAAATGGATTCTATTTTCTCATTGAGTTGTTCATCTATCTTTTGAATGATTTAATTCTTAGATTCCTTGATCACTAAGATAGATTATTGCTTTTGAATTATCATATTTTTCAGATGATTTTGATCTTGTTTTCCTATCTTTGATCGCAGATCTTATATGCTGGATCGATACCTTCTGGAACGACTGGATTGAAGACCGAGTAAGCATTGGACTTCAGGTAGGAGCATCTCTTCTGAGATAATTAGTAATTCTTAAGAAAAATAGTCTAGAGAAAATGGTTTACATATGTTTGTTTGTTTCTAGATATCCTTAGGATACTAGGGAGATCACTCTTGTCCGCAAGAGGGATTTGTCCATCTAACACATCTTCCATTGTATCCCATTTTGGTCAGAAATTTCATACCAATCCCCTTGGTATGATTTTCAAAATCTACAAATGATGCATCATTAACATCATTACCAGAAGGTATAGAAAATGAAATTCTTCATACCTCCTCGGACACTTGATTATCTTCTTGATTCTTTGTCAATGACGAAGTAGAAGATGATGCTCCATGAGAACTACGTTTCTGACATGGCTGATAGAAAGAATCCCTCAATGGATCTTTCAAAACATGTCTATCCTCTATGGCTCCGAGCAATCTTTTCAGCTTGAGATTCTCCTCTCGAAGTGCTAAATTACTCTCTTCTAATTCATTTATCTTCTTACGCAACCAAAATCCCTTGTACATTTATTCTACCATTTCTTTCATGGTTAAGAAAGTTTCTTAATTTTGTTGAAGAAAGGAATAAAAAGATGACATTTTGAATCAAAACAATTTACCTTCTCCTTCTTCTACTTGCCTGAGCTGAAACTGGAAGATGTACCCACTAAGCCAGATAATAAACTGCTTTGATACCACTTGATCTAAAATTGAACTTTTAGTTCTAACTCAGAGTAAAATTTAAAACATGTATATGGAAAAATGATTAAAAATAATTTAATTGAATGCTTTAATAAAATATGTTCAATAACATAATCAAACATTCACAAGAAAGAGAACAACACAATTGATAATGTGGATTTCACCCCCTCCACTGGGCTACCTCTTTGGATTCGTCTCCAACAGAATGAATCGATCTATTGTCTTTCTGAATAGAGATAAATGTACATCGACTTTACATCAAGGTGGCCAACCGAGAACTATCAAATATACATCCATACTCTGAAAGACTTATGAGCTATCCAAGCTCTGCTCAAAAATGACTTTTTCAAGCACTCCAAATCTCTCCTTACTCTCTTTCTCCTTATCTTTCCTATACATATAATGGCATTATATAGCTCTTAAGAGCCCAAAAATGAGGAAATATCTCCTTATCTCTTATTTTAAGGAGGAAATAATTCTCATATCCCTTAAAATTTTCTCATGAAATTTCTGTGGAGGAATTATCTCAATCTCTACCTTCAAGGGCCTTATCCCCAAAACCTTAGGGATGAGAATAATCTATCAACTTCAATATGAATTTTAGAAATTGAATTTTTGAACGAAATGAGGCCAAATGGTACATTGCACTGACTAGGGGTAGTTTTGCTACTTTTGGAGAGTTGGCTACCATGTTCTTAAACCATTTTCAGTTTCCTGTCTATTATGATGTCGAGACTAATCTCCTAGCCAATTTTCAATAGTACAAAGCAAATCACATCTCTGATCACATTCAGGAATGGAAAAGAAGGAAGAGTCTTATTAAAGCCCAAATCCCAAATGAATTCCTTCTTGAATGGTTTTTGAAATCTTTATAGCCAGAAATTTCAAAGGACATATCCCTTTCAGTGGTATTTTCAGAAGAGCAGGCTATTTTTAGGGCTCAACAGCTAGAACTGATTTATTCTTAGTCTGGAGTCCTTAATAAAAATTTTCTAGATGCTCCTCACTCCAAATTATATTTAGGAAAAACTAAACCTGGTCCTCATGGTGACAGCCTTATCAGTTCGATCGATAGCAGTACGGCTAACCTGCTAAGTCAATTGCAGCAGTTGTCTATACAATCAGCTCCTTTTGGTCAGGTTGTGCCTTCAGGGTCAACTCCTTCTCAATCCATGGAAATTAATGTTGTTCAAACTTCCAATACCAAAGGAAATCAACAACCCGATGGGAAGAAGAAGGGACGAAATAACAAGAAAAATGACAAGGATGGGAAGGGGAATGCGAACAAATCCAACGATCATGTTGGAGAGGGTAAGAAGGATAAAAATAAAGCTAAGTTTCCATGAAAGTTATGCACTGGAGACCATCTTACACACCTCTATCTGAAAATTCAAGGTTCTTAGTGCTTGTTAGCTCAGCAAGATTCCTCTAGTTCCCAAGCTGTGTTGAAAAACCATTTTCCCCAAGGGTAGCAATTACTTGTTGGCGCGAATGAAAATACTGGGGCTCCCTCTGGGGGCATCTAGGAAGGGGAAAATACATCAAAATTATACATGATGAGTGCTCACGCAGATATCTCTATGAGATCTCGTGATTATGGCAAAGTTGAGTCTTTGAAAGCTAAGGGTGCTCCTAATAGTGCTAACCCATTCCATATAGAGAGGCTTGTAGTTGAACCTATACCTCAGATGCCGAAAGGGTCAACAAAGAATATGAAAATCAATTCTAATGCCAAGGCTACCCAGAACTACTCGATTGTAGAAGATCTAGCTCAAAGTCCTTGTGCCATGTCTGTGTTAGAGGTACTCCAGTCGTGTCCTGCACAAAGGGGTGCATTTCTCACTGCCATTGGGGCTGTTGATCCGAAGAATTCTATTATTATCACATTTGACATGTCAACTTTTAAAAAGAGACTTACTCATCATATGGTTTTCCATATTAGGTCAACATATCAGAAATTTAATATTTTTTGAGCGATTGTTGATGAGGGTGCTTCCATGTGTGTAATGTCTCCTGCATGCTGGAAGGCTATTAGATCTCCCTCAGCTATCCCTTAAGCCACTCTTCTAACTGCATTTGATGGTCATTCTCACAGGCCGCATGGTATTGTTCCAATTCTACCCATATGTGTTGGGGGTAAAACTGTCAATATCGAAGTTGAGATAGTCGATGCAAGCTTATACTATAACCTTCTATTGGGGAGAAACTGGATCTATGAGATGGATGCTATTGCATTCTCATTATTTCGCATTGTATGTTTCCCTCACGAAAGGAGAATTGTCACAATTGATCAACTGGATTGTTCTCCTATAGATCTGAATGCATCTTCTGACTCAACTATTCCTTTGGTGAAGGATACCAAGCAACCTGTTGAGAATCTGGGGGTTGGAATGTATACATCCTTGATGGGTAATTTTGATCTTTCACCTCCTTCGATTCATATCAATGCTATTTCATCCTCCAGGGTTCCTACATGGAGAGAGTTCTTCAGAACTCATTATTTTTCGGACCCTTGCACCTTACCTTCTCCTACCTCCAAATTAGAAGAAGGTCAAGTGGGTGGAATGGCATTTCCTATGTTTGCAGCTGAGATTGCTTATAGATCTATTGTTGACTCTGCAGATTCCATTCCAGTTTCTCTTTCACCAGAGGAACTGGATGGAGATGTGGCTCTGACTTAGACTCTTAGTTCATCTTCTGCTCAGGATTGCCTTGATACCACTCTTCAATCTGAAGAGGCCATCCTTGAAGAAATGATTGGGGTAGAGAGACTGTGGGATGATTTGCATCATCAGTCTTACTTTCTACAAGACTTGCAAAAATTTGAATCAAGTTTCCCTAGACTTCAGTGTTCTGGTCCTGTTCACCCTGTCATGAACCCTTTAGCACCAGCACAGGTTTTGGCTAAAGGGAACATGGCTGTTATTTCTACTACTACCCCGGTGAACATCTCCAGAGATCCCAACATTATATAGAATGTCTTCATTGGAGCCGAGTGCTCCCCTACAGAAATCCAGACTTACACCGATATCTTTCAAGAATTTAGGGATGTGTTTGCTTGGTCTTATGAGGAAATTCTTGGTATAGATCCATCTATTTTCCAGCATGAGATCCAAATATACCCAAATGTTAAGCCTATCAGGTGGAAGCTTCATCTAGTCAACCCTAAAAAGGCAGTAACTATCAAAGTTGAGGTGGAGAAGTTGCTTAAGGCGGGTTTCATTTACCCCGTACCATTAACTTAGTGGGTTTCAAATCCAGTTCCTATGGACAAGAAATAAGGAACAATTTGAGTTTAAATCAATTTCAGGGGCCTAAATAAGGCATGTCCTAAAGATAATTACCCCACACCATTTATAGATCATATCATCAATGAGTGTGCGGGGAATGAGATTTTCTCCTTCATGGACGGTTTCTCGGGATATAATCAAATCACTATCCGTCCTAAATATCAGCATAATACTATGTTTATTTGACTCTGGGGTACCTTTGCTTACAAGAAGATGCATTTTGGCCTTAAAAATGTTGGAGCTACCTTTCAGCGGGCCATGTCTTACACATTCCATGACATCAAACATATTATCGAGGCATATTTGGATGATTTAGCTGCTAGTTCTCGCAAGAGAATTGATCATCCTTCTCACCTCCATCGTGTTTTTGAATGATGTCGGTATTAAAAAATTAAATTGAACACTAATAATTGTGTTTTTGCTGTCACATCCGGTCAGTTTTTTGGATTCATCGTGTCTACAGAAGGGATTCAAGTAAATCCCTTCAAGGTTGAGGAAATACTTCAGTTGCCTCCCCTATCTTCGATTCATCAACTTCAAAGTCTGCAAGGAAAAAATAATTTCTTGCGGAAATTTATTGTAAATTATGCTGAGATTACAAAGGGATTTATGAGGTTATTAAAGAAAGGAGTTCCATTCTTTTGGGATGACTTTGATCAATGCTCATTCGATGCTTTGAAAAAAACATTGACCTCTCCTCCTTTATCGAGTCCACCCGATTATAGCAGGGATTTCCTCTTGTATCTTGTTGTAGCAGAATCTACCATTGGTATGGTTCTGGTTTAGGAAGATTATGCTCTTTCCAAGCATGTTATATACTACCTTAGTCAAGGCTTGGTAGGTCCTGAACTCCGGTATTCTCTGATAGAGAAAATTGCTATAGCAGTTGTCCATGTTATTCAGCGGCTCAGAAATTACATTCTCCTTCACAAAACATATGTTTTGGCAATAGTCAATCCATTTCAATTTTGTCTTAGTAGGCGAGTGATTGGGGGCAAATATAATTGATGGATTGTTATTTTACAGGAATTTGAAGTTTTGTCTGCCGAGTGCAAGAAATAATTAGTATTTTTAGAGTTGATTTCTGAGTTTCCCTATGGAGAAGAGATTGTTTATGAAGAATCATTTCCTGATGAATATATTTTTCTCATTTCTTCACAGGATCCTTTGTATGAGGATCTCATAGTTTATCTCCAGACTGCGAAGTTCCCCTTATCTTTTTTGACATATGGCACCAAAAGTTATGTCACTTAGCCAAAACTTATTTGATTATTGGTGACACTTTATATCGTCACGTGGTCGATTCGATCCTTAGACATTGCTTAACTCTCGAGGAAGATGAGGTTGTGATAAATGATTGCCATGGTGGAGCTTGTGGCAGTCATTTATCTAGGCTTGCTACAACACAAAAAATCTTGCGTGTAGGATACTTTTGGCCTTATTTTTTCAAAGATTGCATTGAATCAGTCAAAAAGTTTCATCTGTGTCAGGTCTATACTCGAAAGATGCACGCTCATCCAACTCCGCTCTTTCCTGTCATCCTATCGGTCCCTTCACAAAGTAGGGTATTGATTATACTACTTATAACCCGCCTTCAGCTAAAGGTCACAAGTACATTATTGTAGCTATAGACTACTTTACGAAGTGGGTTGAGGCTATGCCTACTTTTGGGAATGACGGTGAGACAACAACCTTGTTCCTATTCAATCAAGTAATTTCTCACTTTGGTATCCCCAAAGAGATTTTCACTAACCATGGAAGTCATTTTGAGAACAACATGATGGCTGAATTGGCTCTAAAATTAGGTTTTCGATAGGAGAATTCATCTCCTTATTATCCTCAGGCTAATGGGAAATTTTAAGCCATTAGAAAATCCTTAAAGAGAATTCTTCAATGGACGAATGATAAACCCGGATCCAATTGGCATACCATGTTGTATCCTGCACTTTGGGCATACCAAATGTCGGTAAAAACTGCAACCGGTTTTACTCCATTTCAACTGGCTTATGGGCTGGAATCTATATTTCCTATTGAATGTGAATTCCTTCCCTTAAGTTAGCAGTTGAGATTTTTCCTGACACTTCCAGTCTCGAAGAATGCCTTATCCATCTAGAACATCTCGATGAGTAGTGCCGAGATGCAGCTATGATGAAAGAGGCACATAAGAAACAGGTGAAGGTTCAGTACGATAAGGCGGTCAAACCTAGGGTTTTCTCTAAAGTTGACCTTTTCTTGGTTTATGCCCAAGAAAAGGATGCGTTGGGGGTAGGCAAGTTCAAATCTATGTGGTATGGCCCCTTTATCATCAAAAAGGTCCTGAAGTATGCCTTGGTTGACTTCGCTGGGAATGAGTTAGTGGAGCCGAGAAATGGGCTCTATTTGAAGAAGTATTATGCTTAGGCTTAGGCCTAGCACTTTCTTTGTTGTATATATTTTATTTTTGTACATATCTGTGTTTTGATTTTTGGTGTGGTATTGATGAGTTTGATCTGATTTGGCAGGTAATATTGGATGAAATGAGTCACTCTGGTTTCGCCGATGGTGCTAGTAGACATACCCGGAACCTGGTTTCTGCGGCTTGGGTAATCCACTATCCATCCGCCCAGTTGTTAGTTTCAAGAGGTGTCTACATTGGTCTTGCTTCGAACAATGTAGCAGAATACATTTCAGTCGTCAACCTACTCTCAGAGGCAATATCTTTGGGTGTTGATTCGTTAGTAGTTTACATGGATTCACATCTGGTGGTTTCGTAGTTGAAAAAAACCTATCGTGTCAGAGACCCATTTTTGCATCGATTTCTTTTAGGGTACGTTTGTTACAACATTCATCTCAATTTATTACATTCATTCATATTCCTCGATCTGATAATTTCTTGGAAGACTCATTAGCTAATCAAGCACTTGATTGGCATATTAATCATCCAATACTTTAAAAAAATATATAAAAAATATCATTCATTATTGTACATTTGAGGCATCACATCATATAAATCGTTATGTATGTATATATATATAGATTAGAGTGTTCAAAAATATAAAAAATCTGGACCATCATGTCCTACAAAATTGGGGCTTATGCCCAATCATGTCTATCATCAAAAAATATTAAAGTCATCTGATCAAATCTAGAATCTACTCCTGAGGTCCCTGCCCAACATTTGTATTCCTATAGAACACAATGGAAGTCGCTACACGGCAGAATAAATACACCCAGTCTCATGGTACCCCTACCACCCACCTCTGGATAGCCTTCGGTACGTCCTCTATAGCGGCCATAGGCACTTGGCGAGTCAAACTCTCCAAGTTTCTTTGTACTAGATGGAGGGTACCCCTCTAGCCTAACTGGTCCCATATCTGCATCATGATCATTCAAATTTTGTAAGTCATTTTGTCCTATCAAAAAAAAATTTTCATTTTCCATATAATCAAAAAAATCAAAAAAATGCAATCTTACCAATTTCCCCCATGTTGTTCCGGGTGGAAGGAATAGATCAGGATCTACTCAAAAGTCCATCCCAACATAGGGATAATCTTCCACTGCGATGACTTGTTCTTCCCACCAATGGAAGAACTCATCATCCCAGGTGGTTCGGGGAACCTCACTTCCCCCCAATATCTTCATCATATCTGCCCATCGAGCTATTCTTGGATCTCTTGAGTTGCTAATAGTAGAGATGACTTTGGGCCAAAGGCCTGGGGCCTTCTCGAAAAAGAATGTTAGCAAGATTGTACCATATCCAAAGTGTTTATTCTTTGTCTTCCGTATTGAAGTCAATTGTTTTTTCAGATTCCCAGCAAGGCTATGCACCAATCATAAAGATGAATCAAGCATTCCACTGCTATACTCATGTGTGTGCGTGAAGCCTGATGTAGAGAAGCTGATCCTGCTACTCTTCCAATGGTGAAGAGAAGGAATTTCATATACAAATCCTTCATATCTCTGATGGGAATCTGAGTTCCCACCTTCTTTGTGTTAGTGTCCCATGATTTAGCAGATTGGTAGACCAAATGCACAGGGTAACATTAGACCAATCTTTGGAGTCCTAGGATCTAGCCTTCCTGGACTAAGAGAGGGCTCTCTCTATTGTATGCAAAGGATGTGAACTTGTTTCCTTTAGATGGTTGATTTTAGGCTAGTGGAGTGAGAGGTCTTCAAATCATTGGGCTATGGAATCAATGAAAGTCATGGATATCTCAACAATGAAACAGGATGCATAACAAGGAAAATCTAGCATAGTCAAATGGATATTTTAAGGTATGTGTGAAATGAAATGGACATTAAGTTTGTGAGCATAGTAGGTGTGTAAGGGAAGTGAAGAATCCTTAAACAAATAATTTTAAACAAGATGGTCTCAAATACTGATCAACATAAGGGTATAATTATAAAACAGGGAAAACCAATAGCTTTTAGATTACACTTAAGAAAACAAGCATTCAATATGAACAATTCCAATGAAATATAGAAGGCGAGAAACTCATTTAACTTCTAGTGATTTCACCTTCAAGGTTAGAAAACATTTAAGATAACAAATAACTTTAATCAGAGAAGAGGGAACACCTAAACATCTATGATCAAGCTACAAAGAACTTTAAGGCAACTTCTCAAGCATGGACAAAGGGCATGATCAGAACATGGCCTCTTTGGCTAAAACCTAACAAGTAATACTTCAAAGAGAGATTCCAAAACAGAGTTTAAATAGCATCAAATAGGCAGGGCTAACCATAAAACATATTTTAAAACTACTATATTGAACCTTTCATGGAATAAAAAAGCATAGGTAGACCTAAGGAGCAACTAAGAATTCCTTAAACAAACCTAGCAGAGGAAAACATTAAGGCAATAGAAAGTAGGGAGGAGTAAGGTGCCTCAAACAACATTTCTTAGCCTATACTTTTATATTCTACTGCAACATAGAAAGATGAAACATAATGATAAACATGAAAAAAAGAACTAAATAGAGGTACATCACCATTAACCATGCTCAGGGATCATGCAAGCTATCCTCCTTCATCATCAATCAAAGCAAGCCATTCAGAAACTCCACAACATCAATTTCTTCTCCAAACTCATAAAAACCATGTATTGCTCTCAAAACTCATCAAAACCATATACATAAGACCTCTTTGATCTATTTATATCTAAAATGAGGAGGTGGAAACCTTAAGAGGCTTCTAGAAACCATAAATACACCATAAATGTCATTAATGCCCAAGAGACCATGCAAGGCCCAAGGCACAAAATATCCCATGAAATAAATGCCAAAATAATTCTAGCACCTAATGCTAGAGTGATTGCCTCAAAAAATACAAAAATAATATTTTTCTATAAATGAGTGTGTTTTGTTGAATTTTGGCCAAAAACACACAGTGATATCTATAAGTGCAACGCCACCCTAGGCAGAGAATAGGTCCTGTTGCAATCAAGTTTTGGGGATCTTCTTGATGTCAAAGTTTGCTCTGTGATGGCCCGTTAGAAAGCCTGTTGAGTCCTATTTATAGGTCTACCTTTGGTTTTATAATTGAGAACCTATAACCTATTCAAAAAGTAAAATTCCTAAGACATCTCTGAGCACAGCACCATGCCTGAGAAAGAGGCAGAATGGTGAAAAATCAGGTGTTGTTTGACCTTTTGAGGGGTAAAAAATGCTCTAATTGCTCTGAAATTTGGTGAGCATAGTGTGCTAGTCATGAGAAATCCAAAAATGTGAAGTTTTCCCTTTTCAGGATTCCTGAGGGAAAAATGTAGCGCTAGTGGCGCTGCACTTATAGGCCTTCAAATTCTCAAAAAACAAAAATTTGTCCAAATTCCTTCAAAATTGGTGGATGTCTCCTTCAAGGGGATTGAGAGACCTGTAGAGAAGCTTGTGCCAAAATTCCAAGTCTAGCTTGGACTTTTGCTTCCTTTAGTTCCTGGATCTTGACTTGGGCCTTCTTCAGTTTGGCCCTTGCAACTTGGTTTCTCTGGGCATAATTCTTAGTCATCCTTCTTTGGAGGTCAATATTCTTGTTGGCCTTCTCCAATTTAGCCTCCAAGTGTATGTTGGCTCTTTCCAACCAAGGCTCCCAATCATGTGCTACCTCCATGGCCAATAACTCATCAAGGGAGAGTTGTTCTGCTAGCGCTGCTTCTTGTTCTCTTTGCTTTGCCAATGCCCTTTTCAACCCCATGATTCTAGGTCTCTTCCTAGAATTTCCTTCTTCACCCTCACTCTCCTCATAGATGCCCATGAACTCTTCTAGTTTCACCTGTGCCTTTTGAGCTTCTTTCTGGTCCTTGATGGCTCTAGCTTCATATATTGCAATTTTTTCTCCTAGCTACCTGTTCTCCAAGTCAAGGGCATCATTCACACTCTTGGCTCTATTCAGATTTGCTTGGAGGTCTTTAATGAGTGAATTTTTATTTTGGATGAGCAATTTTGAAATTCTTGCTTCATTCTCCTCATCACTGTCTATCTGGATGATCTCAAACTCCCTCTCCACCTCATGATCTTCTTCTTCTTCTTTCACCTTTTGTTTTCCTTTGTCTAGTGGTTGAGTTGAAGTATATGGCATGGTCCCTTGCCTTTTGGAGGTAGCAAACACAACCCTTGGCCCTCTTTTATAGGTTAATGCAAGAGGTGTGATTGTGGTCTTGTTGGTTTCTTGATCATGGCTATGATCCTTGCTACTGTCATCACCCTCTTCATTCTCATCATTAGTATCATTAGTGATTATGTTTCTTGTTTTAGCATTGCACTTTTTTTCCTCAACGTCATCATCACTTTCAACCTCTTCACTGAAACCTGCATTAACATTTTGTCCTTCTTTTTAGCTGCTTGCCTATTCACTGCTGTGATCTTTAATTTGATTATCAACCTTTGTAATTTCTTCACATTTATTTTGTTCATCATCAGGAATTTTTTCCTCTTTATCCACTGCATTGTCATCATTTTCACTATCACTGAGAAGCTGATTGTTGCCATGACTGTCATGATTGTTGTCATGATTGTCATGACTATTTTCTTCTTTGCTATCTTTCTCATCACTGAGGCTTGCTTCATTTTGGTCATTGCTACCTTTAATTTCTACATTTCCCTCATTGTCATAATCTTTATCAATGTCATCCTCTTCCATATTCGTTTCCATGTCCTCTACCTCTTTGTCACTGTTTTTCTCACTACTTGGCTCATCCTTTTCTTCCTCTGCCTCATCATCTTCTGTCTTTGTCTCTTCTTCATCATTTTTGTCTCTATGTCCTCTGTCTTACTACTGACCTCCTCTTCATCTTCATTTTCTTCTTCTTCCTCATCATTTTCCCATTCTTCCTCATCATTTTCCTCTTCCTCACTTTGAATTGATTTATTGTCAATCTCATCCTCTTTATTTTGATCTGACTCATTATCATTATCTCCTTAATTTTCACTTGATTCTTCATTGCCACTTCCTTCTTCACCTGATGCATCAAGAGAAGGGGAGGAAAGGATGTTTTATTGAGGTGAGGAGACTTGTGTAGATGATGAGGGCAAGTTTAGTTGATGAGGAGGCTATGGGTTTGTGAAGACCTCATGAGCTATGGATACCTCCCAAGGTATGCCCTTCTGTTCCAACTGATGTAATACCACCATCTTGATCAAGGAATGGTGAAATGAACTCTGAATTTGTTGGGAAGGATTCCTTCTCCGGACAACAGAAGACATTTTTTCAATACTTCTATAGAGGTAGTATGGAAAGTTGAGCATCTTGACCCTTGTGAAATGCATGAGGAGTCTGACATGGTAGGAGTAGAGCCTAGAGTATCTACCCTCACAGGTAAAGTACTTCATAATTACTTTCATCAAGGGTGAAAATCTCTATTTGAGGTGTGCGAATGGGAAAATTGCCTTGCAACCTTCTCTGTACCTAGTCTTGGCAAATGGCTCATAACAGTTCTCGTCCAAGTTGGCTTTCTTAAACCACTTTTCACCAGTAGTAGGGATACCTATAGCATTAGAGATGGCATCAGCTGATAGTTCAAATTCCACTCCTGCAAGGCTTGATTATTTGTTGTGCAAGTTAAGAATGAAAAGCCTTGTAAGCTCTGGGTGGCTTTGTACTTGTTTTACTCTCTCATAAAATTGGAAATACCCTACATTATAGAAACATGAGAGGATCATGGGAGATGAGGTGATAGCCACTGTGCTCTAGGGTTCAAATATGTTCACTTTCCCTCCTTTGTGGTTTGGTCTCATAAGCCCTTGGCCTCTTTCACTGCTGCTACTATCTTCTGCTCCTGACATGGTGATTAGGGCTGATGATGGGAAAACTTGGGCAAGAGGAGAAAATGCAAATGATGGTGAGGGAAACCTTTGTAGATGAATGATATGGAGGCAAATGTATGAATATTTTTCCTTGAGCTTGAAGAAGGGTTTATCTTGAATTGATCTGTGCTTTCCCTAGTTTCACCCCCTTTCAAATGGAAAATAGTAGCTTGGAGGTCAAAAACAGAGTTTTACTTGTCATGAATACCTAGGGTTTGCAAAGCCTAGGGTTTAATATTCTTTTCAACCATTTAAAACACAAAAATTACTTAGATGGCAAAGAGGAATAGGTCACCTACCAAATTATCTTGTTTGCAGGGTCCTGAACACAACTTGGAGGGTTTTGTAGAGCCTATGGCACTTCGTTTACAAAATTGGAGAATTCTGGTATAAGTGTAGTGGCCTGCCCACACTGTCAGGTCGCCCTCTGTGTGTAGCACCAGGTGAGTCAAGCGGTCTGTGAGTGTAGCACCGTGCAGAGTCAGGTGTTCTGTGTGTAGAAATCCCTCCTCGTGCAGGCTTGCCGGGCTCTGGGCGCAATGCCAGGTAGGAGAAAAGGTCGGGTCGAGTCTCTGCCTGGGCATAGCGCCGACACTCCTTGGTGAGTCGGGCTGGTTAGGTGTCGGGTTTGACCTCTGCGCGGAGTGCCTGGGTGTAAAAGCAATTGTTGGGTCATGTGGGCACAGCTCCATGCCCCTGTGCATGTTGGTCTGCCTGGGTGTAGCGCCAGGCTATAGGTGTAGCGCCACCCAGTATATGTGCATTACAGTGTAAAAATTTCACTAGAGAGACCTGTATTAGCATAGCGCCAGGGTCTATGAGAACAACTCCAATGTCTATGCATAGCGCAAGTGACTTGGCCCAAGATTTGTCTAAAAACTTAGAAATTTCTCCAAAAGGGTTTTCTTGCTATTCTTGCCAATAGAAAATGCACAATGAGTCAAGTTTTTAAGTGAATTTTAACTTTACAACCTTGAGCATGCAAATTTATTTTTTGTCCAAACCCACTTTGTAATTTTTTTAAATCTCTTTTTTCATTTGACTGATCTCCTTTTTGACCTTTTGCAAGTGATTTGAATTTTTTTTCAAAGTGACTCTTCTTCTTTTGGTGATGGCGTACTGGAGAGATGAAAAGGGCCTTTTTAACCTTTGAGGGTCTTAGCATTGTCAAACCTCCTTTTTTTGCATATGAGAAACTGCTATGTCTCTTCTTGGCCACTTCTGATTTGTTGCAGGTGCCATGACACAGATGTTTTTGGTACCCTTTGTCATTCTTGGAGTTGGACCACTCAGTTACTCAACAGTAAACTCATGCTTATGTTAGTTTTTTACCTTATAACCCAAAATCATAATTTTATTCCTTTGACCCTTTGAAGGCAATTGTCTGCACTTGAAAAATTGATCTCCCTCACACTGATACTCTTTGCATTCTTTCCCTTTGATGTAGTGAAGCATTGTTACCTTGGCAAACCATGGAGGTCACCTTCTGATATCTTTTTCAACTTTCTATTGTCATGTTGGAGGCCCATAGTCTTCATTTCACCTACTTTTCCTATATTCCCAAAAATTTAGGTTTTAGGGCTGTTAGAGAAGAATAATTAGTGTTTTATTCTAAGTTCTCTATAGCCCTTTCAACTTCATTCTTTTTTGTTCAGTTCACCTCACCTTTTTCCCTTATTCATTTATAACTTCTAAAAATCTTCAATTTGTGCTTGGTTGGTGTTAGTTTCAGTCTTTGCAGCCTTCCTCCAATGATCAAACTTGCTCTTAAAAAGTGATTTCAAGATGTCAAGGTCAAATTTTGTCATTTCAGTGAGTCTTCAAGTAAAATTTGGTCACTAGGTATTAGGTCTAGGGTTTGTTTTCACTCTTTTCAAAGTTGTCCAAATGTCGGTCCTTGTCACCATTCAGATGAGTGTACCATAATTCAGAGGGTTTTCATCATCATGTCAAGTTCCACTGAGTCATTTTACACCTTGTTCATGCTTCAGTTGTGCCTAGGTAAGGTTCATTTCCCTCTCCCAGGGTTTTGGAGGTAATTTCTCTTGGATGGTCAAATCAACAGAAAAAATTGTATCCTGATGTTCATACACCTTACCATATCCTTAATGTACCTTATTAAACACTTCCCATCACTGAGATCCCCCAAATTCCTCATTTTCTCACAAACCCTAGTTTCTTGCTACAACTTGGCAATTTTCTAGGCTAGGCCTGTGTTTTTCCCTTTTGGACCCCTTCCCCTCACTCAATCTATGAAATTCCACTTTTCCCTACTTACTAACATCCCTCCCTACTTCCCAAAACTTTCTCAAGAATTTAGAAGCCCCTTATCCCCTTCATTTCTCTTCATTTCGACAAATCCCTTGTTCCACACATCGGGATAGGTTTCACTCAAATGATGTTTCTGAGCAATAAAAGATGAATTTGGGAAAAATGAGAGAGTTGTTTGTCAAAAATAGGCCAATGAAGAAACATATGCTTCAATTTTTACACAGGTGTCATGGTTTTAGAGAAATGTCAAAAATACAGTCGCCTCAGGAGAATTGATGCACCTCTGGAGTGACCTTCTAAAAATCAGTATTTCTCCTAGCTTGGTTAGCCAAATGACTTTCTTTATGAGTCAAATGATAACTAGACACAAATATCTTTCCAATGAGCTATCATGAGCTCAATTTTCAGTTGAGGAAGACCTTCCAAAGTTGACTGCAACAGCACTCTGCCTTGAGGCAGCCTCATTTTGCACATTTTGACCAGTCTTGGGAGATTTGATTTTGGACAAGGAAAATAAACTCCAAATTGAAAAATTCCAGTTGGGTTGGAAATTAGACTCAATATTATTTCCAACGAGCTATCCTGTGCCCCATTTGGACACTGGGAAGGCCTCCAAAAGCCTCCTGAAAAGGTGTGTTATGCATTGGGTTTGTGGCGCGACGCATAGAGCTACAAGCCCAATTTCACCATAAACTTCTCCAAAATCTGCAAATGTGCTCAAATATATGGTGTGCAAGCAAGTGAAGAGTTTTTCTCAGAATTTATGGTGGTTTAGTGTGCAATAGATTCATCATTTAGCTCAAAAAGCATAGAGGAAACAAAAATAGAGTTATGTGAAAAGTGCCAAAGTTTGCAATGTTGCAAAATGGGTTTTCGAAATCAAGAGTTAAAATCCTTGGCATATATATCATTTTTATGTTTCAAAGACTTCCATTTGTATGCTAAGAGGACAGAAGTGAGAAAAGGATAAACCATAAGGAGTAAAGCAAGTAGTTTGAATAAAAACTGGGCAAAGTTGGGTGCGCGGCGCATTGGGTAGCCGGTGCGGCGCACTGGCTGAGCACGACGCATAGGGCTGACTTTCACTATGAAAATTTAAACTGGCATGGCGCATACAAGGTGCGCAGCGCACTGGGTTGTGCACGCGGCGCATTGGCCCGAAACTTAAAAGTTCTACCAGTCTTCTCCAAAATCGGATTTTTCTTGGTTGCTCCATGCTCGAGTAAGTTCATGTGATCTCTTAGTGCCCATGAACTCATGTTTGGTGTGGTTATATGACTGATTATGAGAATTTGATACATGAAAATCCAAACCCTATCTTCTTGAGAATTATTTACTTGAGGTTTTGAAGTTGGTGTTATGAAAAATAATTTGGTGCCAAAACCTTTTATTTCCCACCTTGTTTTTCCCTCTCACCATTATTATATCACTACAGTTCATCCTTTACCGCTATTCATCCTCAAAGTGACTTATTCCTAAGCCCCATTTTCCTATTTTTGGAAATGTTGTCATTGATGGCAATGGAGGCAGCAAAGAAGCAAATGAAGGAAGTAAAGGAGACAGGGAGAGGCAGAGGAAGCAAATATAATAGAGGCAGAGCCGTTAGCACAACAAAAGCAAAGGCAGAGGCAGAGCGACAGAAGCAGCAGAGGAAGAAACATAGCCGTTATTGTAGAGAAACAAATATTATTCTGAGAATCACTGTTCCCACCTGGTGAATATATATATATAACTAAATTCCGAGAATCGCGACCTCAGCCGGAGAATATATGTATACAATTCCGAGAATCTTTACCCAGCCGGGCGTTACACATAACATAAATATAATTCCGGGAATCATAACCCCAAGCGGAAAGTATATATATATACAAACAAATTTCGAGAATCACCACCCCGTTGGAGGATACACTAAAGATTGGAGTAGCAAAGTATACTTATATATAAATCTCATTCCAGGAATCGTTACCCACGCTGGAGTATATATGCAGCGCATTACATATATTGCACCTTATGCATAGAGGTCCAAAGCATACATATATATTTATATGGAGTGCTTTGTAAACAAAGAAACAAAGGTAACAAATCCTTATGTGGTGGGACCATTTCCTAATCGCAAACATCGCACCATCGCAACATCGCGCAATCACAACATCGCGCCATCGCACCATCGCAACATCGCAACATCGCGCCATCGCACCATCGCAACATCGCACCATCGCACCATCGCAACATCGCGCAATCACAACATCGCGCCATCACACCATCGCAACATCACAACATCGCACCATCGCACCATTGCAACATTGCAAAATCGCAATATCGCACCATCGCAATATCGCACATCGCAAATGTGACATTGTGCGTTTTCTTTTTGTTTGATCCGCCGATCACCGTTGCGATGTGTTGTCCACTGTCGGATGTGGAACCTGACCCTTTCATATATTAGAGGATGTGATTCGATTTATTGGATTGTAATATAAGACCAAAGGCTTAAGGTGGAGGGCGATTGTTAACATAAAGTTGTTGCGATTGTATTAAAAAGTGCCGCGTGGTCCGTGGGTTATATATATGCCTCAGCTTAATGGGAGGGCGATTATTAATATAAAACCATTATGATGAACGTATGTTCCACTTGCGGAAATCGCCACATCAACAAGACACGTACTATGTATAGAGCGTTGGAATTTGTCCAGATTTACAGTCAGCTGGTATAAAAAGCACAGTTACATGTATGCAACAGTTACGCCACAGCAGAGGACAGAAGAGAAAACAGAGCTGAAAGGAGATAAAATACCATCACAGAAAAGACAAAGACAGCCAAAGAAAAGACAAATGCGTAGCGATTCAAAAGACTAAATGAGTTGAGCTGGAGTTCACATTGTAATTCGAATGTAAATTTTTTAATTGTTTTTATTGTTTTTGATGCATTGGCAAGTCTCCGGAGGAAAAACAAAGATCCCACTATAATATTAAAATAAGCACCTACAGTTACATTTTTCTGAGTGAGCTAAAAATAAATGAAAAGGTAGAAAGCGAAGAGGTATGGCTGTCCATTACAAATTCTTTGAGGAATGCTAACAGTCACGAGAAAAGTCTTATAAATAATATCATCTGGATATGCAAAAAAAAAGGTAAGAGTAAATGTAAGAATGAAGAATGAAGACAGCCAGTATTAATAGTATAGGCAGGGGAAAGAGATGCTGCGAAGCAGGCGAAATGCTCAGGGTAATCGACAAACATTCTTTTCGAAGAGTAAGAGTTGGAGCTTCCTATCAAGTTGTAGCAGTAGATGTAGGTTAATAGTATGGTGAGGTGAGGTCTCTCAACTGGGTTGGTGCTTGTAGAAAATTGAAGGGAGTTGGTGGTTCCTTGCAAGTTGTATCTTGCAGAATTTAGGTTGGAGACTCCTGTAGGTTGGTGCCTGCAGAAAAACAGTGGTGAGAGGGAGTTGGAGCTTGCCTTTGCATCACATCAATAATAAGATGTGTTTTTCTCCATTTATGGGTTTCCACTTATATTTGGTGTCTTTGTGCATGATGCTTATGTGTTGATCTGATTTATATCTTCTGCTTAATACCTACTGCTCTCATATTAAAGTCTACTGTTATATTAAATTAATATTTTCTACTCACATTCTAAGATTAATCACATATTAAGTTGGACATGAAATGAAGGTGTAAGTAAGTTTTAATAAAAAGTTTAAAATTCCATGAATGTGTTAAAATGATTCACCCCCCCCCCCACCTCTCAGTTTAACTAAGGGTTCAACAATTGGTATCAGAGCGGGTTCCTTTGTACCAGTCTAACAACTGAAAGGAGATCCTAGGTTCTCAAGATGGCTAGTAAAGAAGGATGCTCAACCAATAAAGCCCCTTTCTTCACTGGTGAAAATTATTCTTTCTGGAAAATCAGAATGAGGACATACATAATGTCTCTAGGAATAGGTCACATTTGTTATTAAGTTAGGATATGCCTAGAAACCAACACACAGAAAAAAAAACAAAACAGATTTACATGGCTATATAAAAGCCATGAATGCCATCTTGAATGGATTGTGTGAAGCAGAGTTCATCAAAGTGATGCACAAAAACACTGCCAAAGAAATGTGGGATACTCTGGAAAACATCCATGAGGGAGACAACAAGGTAAAGTCTGCCAAACTTCAAGTCTATAGAGCCCAATTTGAGAACTTAAAAATGTATGAGGATGAGGACATTGCTAGCTTCTTTCTAAAGGTTGTAGAAATAGTAAATAACATGAAAGCTCTTGGAGAAAAGATGCCAGAAAGTATAATTGTGCAAACGATTCTAAGATCTCTTCCATCCAGATTTAATCCCAAGGTGTCTGCAATAGAAGAAAAAACTGATTGGGAGACCTTGAACATGAACCAGTTTCTTGGAAATCTAACAGCCTATGAAATGAGGCTCCCACAAAAAAATCCAAGTACAAGGGAAGCAGCCTTTAAAACAGAAAAGAAGAAAGAAGAAGAGGGAGACATATGCTCTTTCTAAGATGAAGAAGAGGCAAAGTTTGTCAAGAAATTGGATAGAGGCTCGGGTAAATACAAAGGTAAACTTCCTTTCAAATGCTTTAACTGTGAAAGAGTTGGACACTATGTTGCTAAGTGTCCTCATAAGAAAGTAAGGAATCAAGCTCAAGAGTCAGAGAAAAATACATCAAAGAACTGGCAGAAAGGAAAGAAGTTCAGCAGAAAATCCTTCTATGCTCAACAAGACAGCAGCACATCTGAAGACCCAGATGAACTCTCAAGTGAAGATGGAACCTCTGGATTTTTATTGATGGCTATAGAAGAACTTGAAGGTCTCCTACTAGAAGATGAAGAAGAAAAAGGTGAAGTCGACCTTGAGGGGGAGCTAAGAAGTGCTCTAGAAGAGATTGATAGACTCAAGCTGAAATGCAGAAAACAAAAGGACATTCTCCTCAAGTATGTATGAGAAGAACGGAATTCAGAAGTCCTTATGCAGCTAAAGATAGAGCTTGAAAAAGCCAAGAAGATAGAGGACATGTTACTTAAGCAAATCAAGGAAAAAACTCAGGAACAAGAAAAATTGGAAGAAGAAGTAGTATGTCTCAGGAAGAAATTAGAAAATGCTCAAAGAAAAGTGGTTATAAACTCCTCCCAAACAATAAGCTCTAGCAAGTTGAATGAAATTCTGGTTGCTCAAAGATCTCCTATGATAAAAGTGAAATAAGTGAAGGAAGATCAAGTAAGAAGAAAAGGGAGAAGAAAAGGTTGACGGAGAGATTATTTTTGTAAAAGCAAAGAAGAATGATGAAGCGACTCAAAATTCATACAAAGAAGAAACACAGCAATAAAGACATAGATCAGAAGAAACCACTTCAGCATAAAGAAAATAATGAATACTAAGATCACACAGTATGTAAAATTTGAAGCCATCAAAGGAAAGTCTTTCCTCCTATGAAGAATGCCACATTATGCTTGCCACAAGGCCCAGGACACATTCTTTTGCATATTGTCATGCAAGGAGGAGTAATTCAAACTAGCAAAAGATGCAAACATTGAAGAGACTGCATCAAGCAAACAAATGGAAGAGACAACCTTACATCAGGTATGCAAATAACTTCTATGGTTACTGCTTTTGCTGTAAGGAATTTGGTCATAAAATCATTGAGTGTAGAAAGTATGGAAAAAGATTGATGTTTAACACCTCAAGGATATTTATGAATCAAAGAAATTATGTTCACACTCATAATTCTACAAAAATTATGATCAAATGTTGTGTATACAATCACGTTGGACATATACCTCCCAAATGTCCTCTAAGAAGATATAGTTCATCTCCTCACAAAATATACCAAACAAAAGGGTGCCTCCAGTGGATAAAGAAGACAGATAATGACTTTGGATTTAAGCATGGATGCAGAAAAAGTTAATTGGTATTTGGATAGTAATTACTCTGGGCGATGGTAAGAACGGAAGCAAGTTCACTCTTGATGAAAAGAAAAGAAATCTAATAATGTCACTGGCAATGACAAATCGGAGGTAAGATCAGAGGAAAGGGTCGATCTAGGTTTCTAATGGCGGAGAAAGGCCCAAGATGTGCTATTTGTAGATGGGCTGAAAGAAAATTTACTGAGTCTCAGTCAGATGTGTGACAAAGGTTGTGAAGTTCTATTTAGAGCACAAGACTGTGAAGTCAAATCAAGCACCACAGGTAAGACTCTGCTCAAAGGTGTTCGAACAGAGAGCAATGTTTACATTGTGAAAGAGGAAGATGAAGCATGCCATCTTAGCAAACTTAAGGAGTCATGGTTATGGCATAAAAGATTGGGACATCTCAACTTCGACCACATCATCAGACTAACAGCGAGAGAAAGGCGCCGAGGAGACATGCCAGAAATAAAAAGGCCTTCTAATACCATGTGAAAATCTTGTCAATTGGGTAAGCAGACCCACACATCCTTTAAGGCCAAAGAGGAGTTGTCAACAAGAAGACCACTCCAGCTTGTGCACATGGATCTATGTGGACCTGATAGAATGAAGACACCAAGTGGAGAATCCTACTTCATGCTGATAATAGATGATTTCTCCAGAATGACTTGGGTTGATTTTCTCAAGAATAAATCGGAAGCTCTGGACAAATTCAAAATATTTAAAGCATTAGCAGAAAATCAGACAGGATGCAAGATGAAATGCATCAGATCAGACAGAGGAGGTGAATTCACTGATTATGACTTTGCAGAGCTATGCAATGAACATGGCATAAAACAACAATTTACTATTGCAGGGACACCTCAGTAGAATGGAGTAGCTGAAAGACAAAACATATCTGTTCAACAAATTTCCAGAGCCATGATGCAAGAGAATAATATTTCTCAAACCTTCTAGGCAGAAGCAGTGCACACATCAGTACATATCCTTAATAAAGCTCACTTAAGGCCAAGCAGTGACAAGACTCCCTATGAACTATGGCATGGAAAGCCAGCTTCAATCAAACATTTCAGAATCTTTGGAAGCAAGTGTTACATAAAGAATAATGATGAAAACCTTGGGAAATTTGATGCAAGAGCAGATGAAGGGATTTTTCTAAGATATGCTTCCAAAAGTAAAGGGTACAGGTGCTACAACAAGACTCTTCGAAAAATAGTAGAAAGTATTGATGTGAGATTTAATGAAGAACTTCCAAACAATACACAAGATACAGACTGCTGCAGTCCATCAGACAACCATGAAGAAGAAAACAAAGATGATGATGAAACAAGATAGACAACAAAAGATGCAGAGATGAGCTCGAAAGCTCCCTCAAGATATACTCAAAAGAACCATCCTGAAGATCAGATCATTGGAGACAAGAGAGTAGGGGTCCAAAAAAGAAGGCAACTAACAGAACAAACTGAAGAGGTATACATAGCCATGTTGTCACAAATAGAGCCAAAGAGATTTGAAGAAGCCAGTAAGGACAAGTCTTGGGTGAATGCTATGAATGAAGAATTAGACCAAATTGAGAAAAAAAATACCTGGGAACTAGTTCCTAGACCCACTGAGAAAAATGTCATAGGGTCAAAATGGGTATTCAAAAATAAAATGAATGAGGAAGGACAGGTAATCAGGAACAAAGCTAGACTTGCATGCAAAGGATATTCACAAATCGAAGGACTTGATTACGATGAAACATTTGCCCCTGTAGCTAGAATGGAAGCTATCAAAATGTTCCTGGCATTTGCATGCTACCAGAACTTCAAAATATATCAAATGGATGTTAAATCTGCATTTCTGAATGGAGACTTAGAAGAAGAAGTCTACATGGAACAACCAGAAGGTTTCTCATTGATAGACACAGAAGACTATGTGTGCAGACTGAAAAAGGCTCTATATGGACTGAAACAGGCTCCTCGTGCTTGGTACTCAAGACTGGATAGATATTTACAAAAACAAGGGTTTAAGAGAGGTGGAGTAGACAGTAATCTATATATAAAATCTCATGAAAATAAACTCCTGATTTTTGTTGTATATGTTGATGACATTATGTTTGGAAGCAACAAAGATGAACTAGCAAAAGGATTTGTAGAAGAGATGAAATAAGAGTTTGAAATGTCCATGATTAGAGAGCTCAGTTTCTACTTAGGACTTCAAATTCAGCAAAAGAACACAGGCACATTCATCTCACAAGAAAAGTACTTAAAAGAAATGTTGAAAAATTTCAAAATGGAGGACTGCAAACTGTGTCAACTCCCATGATCAAGGGATGCAAGTTGTGTGCTGATGATGGGTCTGCTGATATAGATCAGAAACTCTACAGATCCATGATAGGAAGTCTTTTGTATCTGACTGCATCAAGACCAGACATCATGCTAGCAGTAGGACTAGTGGCTAGATATCAAGCAGCACCTAAGCAAAACCATCTTCTGGCAGTAAAAAGAATATTAAGATATCTACAAGGAACAACACAGTATGGACTTTGGTATCCTAAAGGAAAAAGCTTCACTTTAACAACATACACAGATGCAGATTGGGCCAGTTGTGTGGATGACATGAAAAGCACAAGTGGAGGTGCATTCTATCTAGGAGAAAGTCTGGTGGCATGGTTAAGCAAGAAACAAACATCTATCTCCATATCTACAACAGAAGTAGAGTATATAGCAGCAGTAGCTTGTTGTACACAAGTCATGTGGATGAAGCAAACCATCCAAGACATGAAGGTAAGCATTGATGAACCTATCTCAATCAAATGTGATAATACAAGTGTTATAAGTATATATGAAAATCCAGTACTTCACTCAAAAACTAAGCATATCCCAATCAAGTATCATTTCCTCCGAGAACAAGTGGCTTAGAAGATAGTAAAACTGGAGTATGTACCAACTAAAGAATAGACATCAGATATATTTACCAAACCACTTGCTAGAGAGCCATTTGCATATTTGAGAGATAGACTAGGGGTAGTATCTGTAGATGCTACTCTCTAATATGAAGAGAAAGCACAGTTTTAGGGGGAGAACAGAAACGAAAATATCATTCCCAGGGGGAGATTAACCAGCAAGGGAAGAATGAAAACAGGTTCTCAGGATCAAAAGGATTATGGAAAGAATACTTTCAGCATAAAAGAATCAATAAAAAGGCTAAAGGGTCAGTGGTGTAGCAGAAGAGTGGTGAACCCTAAACTCAACACGGAAGAATAGTGAAATCGATGTGTATCTCATCCAAAGTTTGGAGCAGCAGCGTACAAAGTCAGGAAATTTCAGAGAGAGGAAATGCATGAAATGTTGAAAAAGGATAAATACACAGCATCAAATAATAAAAGCCTAACTAAGAATTCGAACCCCTTGCCATTGATGTCAAAGGGGGAGGAAGAGCAAGCAACAGTAAGAAGAAAGGATCCTATCAGGATAACAGAGGAAGTGTATTGCCATCAATGCCAAAGGGGGAGACTGTTGGAAATGTTGTCATTGATGGCAATGGAGGCAGCAAAGAAGCAAATGAAGGAAGTAAAGGAGACAAGAAGGGGTAGAGGAAGAAAATATAATAGAGGCAGAGCCGTTAGCACAACAGAGGAAAAGGTAGAGGCAGAGCGACAGAAGCAGCAAAGGCAGAAACACAACCGTTATTACAGAGAAACAACTATTATTCTGAGAATCGCTCTTCCCACCTGGTGAATATATATATATATATATATATATATATATATATATATATATATAACTAAATTCTGAGAATCGCGACCTCAGCTGAAGAATATATGTATACAATTCCGAGAATATTTACATAGTCGGGTGTTACACATAACATAAATATAATTCCAGGAATCATAACCCCAAGCAGCAAGTATATATATATATAAACAAATTCCAAGAATCACCTCCCCCGCTGGAAGATACACTAAAGATTGGAGCAAAAAAGTATACTTATATATAAATCTCATTCGAGGAATCGTTACCCACGCTGGAGTATATATGCAGCGCATTACATATATTGTGCTTTATGCATATAGGTCCAAAGCATACATATATATTTATATGGAGTGCTTTGTAAACAAAGAAACAAAGGTAACAAAGCCTTATGTGGTGGGACCCTTTCCTAATCGCAAAAATCGCACCATCACAACATCGCGCAATCACAACATCGCGCCATCGCACCATCGCAACATTGCAACATCGCGCCATCGCACCATCGCACCATCGCAACATCGCGCAATCACAACATCGCGCCATCGCACCATCGCAACATCGCAACATCGCGCCATCGCACCATCGCACCATCGCAACATTACGAAATCGCAATATCGCACCATCGCAATATCGCACATCGAAAATGTGACATTGCGCGTTTTTTTTTGTTTGATCCGTCGATCGCCGTTGCGATGTGTTGTCCACCGTCGGATGTGGGACCCGAACCTTTCATATATTAGAGGATGTGATTCGATTTATTGGATTGTAATATAAGACCAAAGGCTTAAGGTGGAGGGCGATTGTTAACATAAATTTGTTGCGATTGTATTAAAAAGTGCCGCATGGTCCGTGGGTTATATATATGCCTCGGCTTAATGGGAGGGCGATTATTAATATAAAACCATTATGATGAACGTATGTTCCACTTGCGGAACTCGCCACATCAACAAGACACGTACTATGTACAGAGCATTGGAATTTGTCCAGATTTACAGTCAACTAGTATAAAAAGCACAGTTACACGCATGCAACAGTTACGCCACAGCAGAGGACAGAAGAGAAAACAAAGTTGAAAGGAGATAAAATACAGTCACATAAAATACAAAGACAACCAAAGAAAAGACAAATGCGTAGCGATTCAAAAGACTAAATGAGTTGAGCTGGACTTCACATTGTAATTCGAATGTAAATTTTTTAATTGTTTTTATTGTTTGTGATGCATTGGCAAGTCTCCGGAGGAAAAACAAAGATCCCACTATAATATTAAAATAAGCACCTACAGTTACAAATTTTTTTTCTGAGTGAGCTGGAAAAGAAATGAAAAGGTAGAAAGAGAAGAGGTATGGCTGTCCATTCCAAATTCGTTGAGGAATGCTAACAGTCACAAGAAAAGTCTTGTAAATAATATCATTTGGATATGCAAAAAAAAAATAGGTAAGAGAGAGTAAATATAGAGAATGTAGAGTATAGAAGAGTGAGGCAGAGAAGATTAAGAAAAGAAGAGTAGAAAGAGATGCTACAGAACAGAGCTGATATCTGAGGTAAATCAACAAACATTCTTTTGAAAGAGTAAGGAAGTCGGAGCTTCCCTATCAAGTTGTAGCTTGATAGATGTTAGTTGTAGCTGACTGAGGTAGGAGCCTCCTGTAGGTCAATTCCTATAGAAAATTGAAGGAAGTTGGTGCTTCCTTGCAAGTTGTAACTTGCAGAATTGAGGTTGGAGTCTCTTGTAGGTTGATGCCTGCAGAAAAAAAGTGGTAAGAGGGAGTTGGAGCTTGCCTTTGCATCACATCAATAATAAGATGTGATTTTCTCCCTTTATGGGTTTCCACTTATATCTGGTGTCTCTTTGCATGATGTTTATGTGTTGATATGAGTTATATCTTCTGCTTAATACCTGCTTCTCTCATATTAAATTCTACTGTTATATTAAATTAATATTTGCTGCTCACATTCTAAGATTACTCACATATTAATTTGGACATGAAATGAAGGTGTAAGTAAGTTTTAATAAAAGGTTTAAAAGTCCATGAATGTGTTAAACTGATTCACCCCCCCCCCCCCCTCTCAGTTTAACTAAGGGTTCAACACCTATTCCTAAAGCTACCTCATTCCCTATCATTTTCCTTTTCCCATTTCACTTATAAAATCCCCAAACCCCAAGTTCCCAAACAATCAAGTGATTGTCCTTACACTTTAAATTCACTTGAAAAAACTCCATCATTCTCACTGCCTCATTCCCCACAGTCCCTTCCTATTTGGCACATATTTGGCAAACTAAAACAAAGCACCAAACTCTTCATGTTCACCTCAGGCAACATAGATGCAGAAATCATCGAGGCGGCGCAAAAGGTATGATCGGCTTCAAATCTTGGCCGAAGCTTCTTTGGAAGAGAATGATACTTGATTATGGACCTTCAGTCCAAATTTCAGCAAATTTGGAGAAAATTTTTTCAATTTTGAAATTTTTGGTCACAAAACAGATTTTCCTACCCAACGCGTAGCGCCACTTGGCGCGTGCTTACAATTGGCAGCACTTCAGGAGGAAAAATGTTCATTTTTGGTTTTTTTATGAAAATTTATGCATGCTCATGGATTACCTAAGGATTTCATCAAGTTCTGGGTTGCCTAAAGGGTCAAAAACACCCTAAAAATGGCCTTTCTGCCACTTTTTGCACCCACAGGAAGCAGTGTTGGGAGATTGAAGTATTGGAGGGGAAAATGACATCCAAATCTAGAAATTCCACTTGGGTTAGAAAGTAGACAGGTAGGGATTTCCAACGAGCTATCTTAAGCTCAATTTTGACTTTAGGAAGGGCCCCAAAATCAGCTCCAAACTTGTGCTACGCATAGAGATTTTGGGCGCGGCGCATAGAGGATTTTGGCCTATTTTTCACTTTTCAGCTCAGAATTTCGCCTAGTTTTGACTAGTTTCACTTTTTCATGTAACTCTTGATCTACCTTGATGTAATTTCATGACCATGATGTAATTTTAGCACATTTTTACTTGTTTTAGTAGATTCATTCACCAAAAGGTGAAATTTAAGTGAATGAATCAGTTTCTTTTCATATAGAGGCAAGTTGTTTCATTGCCTATTTTCTAGTTCCTAGTTTAGATATGGTTGAAACAACTCCTAGAATGATGAGCTCGACCCCTAGAGGCATGGAAAGGGGTTAGGATGGTCTATATCATGTAATTCATCAGTCATTTGGAGGGTTGGACTCTTGGGAATTGTTTGGCAACTCATTGTACATTCATTTCAGCATTTTTGGCAAAGGAAAGACCAGGGTTTTGTAGCACTTGTTGGGATCCTTGTGGCTCCGTGTTTTGATGGTGTTTTTCTCCATGTAATTGTAAGTTCATTGATGTTTTATGTATGACATTTCCCTTCTCTTTGCTTCTGAAATTAAACAAATGAGTGACAAAGGTAGAATTCATTAATTTGCTGGTGCTCTTCCTTAAACTTTTGTTTAGTTTTACATGTTTTCATTTGTTTGAAGAGGATCCTTGCATCCTCTTTCCCTCTTCAGCTCCTCAATAGTATTTTCCATCCATTCAGTCAATCTAAAGCATAAAAAATATTGCCTACCTTGCCCCAATTATAACTCTGCAAAAATTTGGCCTTATCCCCGGACCCAAATTTGCCTTTTCCTTTTATTCCAACAAAAACCCCCAAAATCAAAATCAAACTTTCCTAATTATATACCTAGCCTAAAATCAGTATTCATTTAAAGTCATCTCAACCCTATTGATTTTTTTTACTGAGATTGACCTGGAGAGAGCCCTCTCCTGATCTGGTAGGGCTAGCTACCAGACTGAGCGTGGTTTGATGTTACCCTGAACTTTGCCTTATTTCAGCCTAAGGTAGATTTAGGCTATAACAGTTTTGTTGATGTGTCTTTGTCCTTGTGGTATTTTGCATTGGCTTCTTGCTTGGCAACATTGTTTAGCCAATCAGTCCTAAAAACCATGATTCTCTTTGAACATAGGCATGCTTCCTTTTCTTTGTTGTGGATGTCCTTTAGTGGGGACATGGCCTCTTACCTTACTTAATTTTCTGCTAATAACTATCACAATCATTCCTGCAGAAATGTTTAAGATGCATAGTTATCCTTTGCAAAATTTGTGCTTGACCAAGGAGGCCTTCCTTGAAGGATTTTTGGTCTACCTTGGACAATCATGTGCTGACCCTCCTTTCCATTTGATTTCATCTTCTTGGCACATGTAAAACAATGATTTTAGAACACCAAAACAATCCTATAATGTATGAAACCCTAAATGACCTAGTGGGAGGATATTTGGGCTTGTCTTTGACTGAAAGCTTGGCTTTGAGGTATTCAAGTATAAAAAATAGAGTTTTTGACAATTTGAGGTATTGAAGATCCAAAATCCAATGTTCTTGATTTATCTAAAGATCCTATAGAGATAGTTTTAAGAACATCAATGCTTGATGTATCCAAGAAACACAAGAATGAGTAAGCTGGTTGGTGATTCTAGGTGGCAAGTGGAAGGGTTAGGCAAGTCAAAACAGAGTAGTAAGGTGAGAGGTGGCAAAACATAGTGAAAATGAGTGGCATGAGCCCATGATGGGTCTTCTGGGAGTGATAGGCTGACCATGACATGATAGGATAGTGAAAAAGCGAAAAATTCATCCTAAGTATAATGAAGGCAATGAGATTTCTAGAACTCACAATATTCATGAATTTTGTCTCTAGAAATCTAGGATAAGAATTTACTCATCTATAAAAAGCACAAATTACTGATGACTAACAGTGACTCCACTTGGGGAAGGTAGCTCCTTTTCAAGAGGTGTCTAGAACTTCAGATCTCTATTTTTATGAAGACCAGTACCTCATCCATTGGGAAAATTTTTCCTTCTTTCATTTGCTGAGGCTTCTTTGAAGATGTGATCTCAAAATCTGAAAAACATGATTACTTCAATCACATCTCTATCTACCCAACCTACTTGCCTAACATTTTTCTTCCTTGGGTGCACTTGAACTGGCAAACCCTTGACATTCTTTTATTTTGAAAGCAAAAACAAACTATCTACTTCTATCCTTATTGCGTCCAAGAGTTCAGATTATGCTAGTGAACTAATTTATTCTCTACCTAGACTATTTGACTGCCAATATTAAGTTGTTTGTAAGACTTCATTCTCTAAGCTATTGACATGAAATTGAAAGCATGGTTTAAATTAGGATTAGGCAATCTGACTTACCATGGGTTGTGGCATTAGGACAAGATGAACACAAACATTTTTTTTGTACAAACAAAACTAGAAAAATAAGGGTTGTGATTTATCATTTGGTATTCATCCCCATATTTCTCTTTGGTTCAGTTTTGAGCATGTGAAACCAATATCTTTTCTTCCTAATCTATTCCTACTGACAAGTCAAGTTTAGATGTTTTGACAAGCTCTCTTTCACTAACCTATCAACAATAAATTGAAAACATGTTCAGCCATGATTAGGCTATATGACTGAACAAGACTCATTTTTGAACAAGTAGTGGCATTTAGGCTTGCGCACTTTCAATATTACTCTTTTTTTGGTATGGGGATGTACCTCTTCTTTAAATCTTCCCTTTTTTTCCTCTTTTCTTTGTTTTTGTATTTCCTTTTCTTCTTTTTTCTTAAGCAGTGTTATATACAATGAATGAGGCTAAAAACTAGCATTTTGAAAAATGCTTAGATAGATGAGCTTATTTTTATACCTATCTATCCTAATCTAATGAAATTTCTGTTGTCCTAAGTGATACAATAGTGCCAGTGCAACCAGTTGAGCAGCAGTAAAAATGGGTGAACAACTTGACTGCTTGTCAAATGAAACAACAGTATACCTTGATCATGTGCCTTCCTAACCAAAGTATTCATATGTAGTGGCAACTTCTGATATATTTGATTAGGGTGAAGAATATGTATCTAGGAATTTGACCCAATCAAGACCTTATGTAATCTGCTATAGGATCAACAAAAACATGATGTAAACCTTTTGCTTTTAGGCTCTTTATGACAGGTTGGTCATCTATGTCCCAAATATTAACTTTGAACACCTCATCTTCACTATCTAAGTTAAAAGGTAGTACAATTTTCTCTTTTTTAGGGGAACAGAGACTTTCCAAAAATTCTTTAGGCTCTTGGAAAGTGTATGACTGAATTTGAGAATTCAAAAGCTCAATGTCAATTTCATATTTTTCAACCACTATCTCCAGAAAAATTTTCTTAACTTCAGAGTTAAATTTGTTTGACCTCAAAAGGAGAAAGAAAAATCTTAAGATATCATCATCATCAAGCTGAAGTTTTGATAACTGATTTGAAATTTCACCATATAGAAGGCTTGACACAAACCTTGACATTTTGTTAAATCTGTCCGAGAAAAAGGTCACCGCATCTTTACAACCTGTCTGGAGTCTTTTACCAGTGGATTCTTTATATCTATCGAGAGTTGTGGAGTTGCCAGGTGGATGATTTCAGCTCTGTTGTCCACCATCAGCATGATTGGGATTTCTTAATGCATTCCAAGGGGAGTCTATTAGAACTAGTAAAGTTAATAGGCCTACTGGAGGCTAGTGTAGTTACCAGGTGGATGTTTTTAGTTGTTTTGAGGATATGTGTGTATGGTCCACCACCAGTACTAACAAAAAACCAATCTAGGGGTGTTTTGGGGTTTTCTAAGTTCCTTTATGTAGCCCTAAGGTTTGTATGAGTATCTTACAACTGAGTCATCATTTTGCTAGGATGGTGAAACAACCAGGTTTTACTCTTTGGCTACCAGTTGAGTTATCTATGATTTGGCAAGGGTTTCTGAAGTCTTAAGGGATACTAATATTGTTACTGACTCAGAGGTCCCATCATGATCACCATGATGTTAGTGATAGTGATGAGGTGGATATAAATCAATGGATACTCTTTAACAAGGGTTTCTGAAGTCCTAAGGGGTACTTAGATTGTAACTGACTCAAAAGGTCCCACCGTTATCGCCATTATGTTAGTGATGGTGATGAGGTGGTAATGAATCAATGGATATAGAATGTTTCAGCTTGTGACTTACTCAGAACGTCCCACTGTGATCACCATTATGTTAGTGTCCCGTGATTTAGAATATTGGTAGACCAAATGCACAGGGTAACATCAGACCAATCTTTTGAGTCCTAGGATCTAGCCTTCTTGGACTCAAAGAGGGCTCTCTCTACTTTATGCAAAGGATGTGAACTTTTTTGCTTTAGACGGTTGATTTTAGGCTAGTTGTTAAGTGTAGGGTTTGTTGTTTTTTTTGGTTGGGTAGGATGGTCAGGTAGAATAGGTGGAGTGGGAGGTCTTAAAATCATTGGGCTATGGAGTCAATGAAAGTCATGGATATCTCAACAATGAAATAAGATTCATAACAGGGAAAATCTAGCATAGTCAAATGGATCTTTTAAGGTATGTGTGATGTTAGACTCCTATACCAATAGGTGTCATTTTTCATGATTGTCTTGATTGAACTATGGAATATGTTCAAACCTTTTTCTTGAGCAAAGGTGTTCCATATTCTTGAAAAAACAAAAAATCAAAAAATTTAAAAAATGTAAAGAGGGTATACCCTAAAAGAAAAATCAAAGGGTAAGAAAAATAAATTGGTCAAAAAAGTGAAAGAAATGAACCCCAAACAAAAAATAGACCAAGGAAAGTGTGCAAATCCAAATGCCACTACTATTTCATTTTTGTAATAAAGAAATTGTGTGCAGCTTGTCAAACCTTTGCCACAATTCATGAATAAGTCAAACTGTTTAAACTTGACTCATTCATTTTTCAATTTCATGTTGTAGAATAGAGAATAAATATCTGACCAAACAGTTTAATCTTGGCAGATAAGTAGACAGGTAGAGGTAATAAAAGGTGCTCAACAGTTTAATCTGAGCCCTTGGATGTAATAAGGGTAGAAATAGATAGATTTATCATGTAAAAAGAAAAGGTTGAAAAGGGTTTGCAAGTCTAAATGCACCCTAATAAAGAAGAGAAAATGGTAGTGTCAAGTAGACAGGGTAGGTAGATGGTGTTGCAGAGTATTGTCTGATGAATGATGCTGCTCAAAGTTTTTGATCCTTTACTTTCATCACAAATACTGAAGCAGGAAATACACTGGAAAATCACAGCAAGCAAAGTCAAAACTCATTAACTTCCCTCATCATTTTCCCTTCAAAAGTTTTACTAATTTCCCCCCAAAGTACTAAGGTATTTGGAGATCAAAAGGGCTCAAGGCATTTCCTTGACTTTTGGAGGGACCGGACCCTCGGCCTAATGATCAAAAAGACCTAAGCACTTGAGATAATTCATCATTATAATCTTCCATCTTTAACTTTGTCCTAAGTAAAATCCTATTTTACTTAGGAAACTCATGCAAAATTCCATAAAAATCCCTCATCATAACTTGCTATTCTAATTTTAAGTGTTGAAGAAAAGATATTGCAATTTACTTCAAAAGTTTTCACTTTCTTAGATGTGCAAAAATATTTTGAGTTTCCTTGTCCTTTGCCATATTTACATTTAACTCTATTTTACTAAATCCCTAGTAAAATACCCTATCCTAAGTACATAACTCCCTTTTTATAAATAACCCAAAAAACCCCTCTATTATAAAGTTTAACCAAAGTTTATATCCCCGCACATTTAAAATAATAACCCACTATACGCCCTTTGGTTAAAATTATCATTATATTATAATCCCGCCCTTATGGTAATCGAATAATATTTGTTTGTTACCATATAAATAAAAAATATATATATACAAAAACTTTAGACATGCCATATGTATGTTTAAATACAAAAATATGAATAAAACTTCCGAAAAGTTTCGTGCCACCGTGGTTTGTCCACCTGGCAATCCACTTAACCAAACCCCGCCACAACCCCTTTCTTTACGCATACGGGATTAATTAGTCATCAGGACTAATTAATAACCATTTCCGCCTATTAAATATCTCCCGGGGTGATTAGATTAAACCTTAAATCATTTTAAAGCCCGACGGGCCCACACCTGAATCTTCTGCTTGTTCCCCCATCGCTTCAGCCGTCGGATCACCCCTCCGTAGATCAACGGCCAGTGTTCACCCCGCTGCCCATCCCTTGTCAGCATTTTAACCAGCGGGGGATGGGTGGGTTTTGAATAGTCCACCGTCCACGTGGCAATCATTCTGTGGAATCGCTGCCCTCCCGATTTAAACCACCCTCGACCAAAAGCGGTGCGGGGTTACCACTTACCACTTACCGCCATACCTTGCATACGTCAGCCCGTACGTCTATGACGTCACACCTCGAAAAAATAAAAACCCTTTTAACTTGTAAATAAAGCCATTTTTTCGTGTTTTTTGGTTATTTTCGTTATTTGAAAACGACAAGTGCTCCCCGCTGCGATTTTCGAATTTCCATTGAAATAGACTGATTTCCTCCAAGATTCCGCTGCGCCCGTGTTCAAGTACAGTTCCGCCATCACCTGTTACCTGTTAAAGAACCAGCCTCCTTCAAAAAATAGGTATTTATCCTTTTCCGCCCCGACTGCAAGTAAAACTCAGTTCTCTTTGTTTTTCGATGAAATAGTGATTAAAAATCCTTACTGAGCCTTCCTCAGAGATTTTAGAACTGTGCAATTGCTCCATGAACCTACAATTGTGCCAATTTCCTTCAGTAAGATCAAAATCACGCCCGGCCTGTGAAAAAACCAGAAACCTCCGTTTTGAATCCACAAGAACCAAAATGGAGGCCCCGGCAGCTTTGAATATAACTCCATTGAATGCCCCTCACTGTGAATTGGAATACTTACCTTTGGTAGATAAAAATTTCCAGATTAAAGACTTGCATTTTGATGAAAGTTCCCTTCTGAGTTATTGTCGCTGCAGAGATGAATACTCGAAGGGGCAAGATCTTATTGGGTTGTGGGAATCCAATCTCCCAAGGTATCTTATCCCTTCAGTCATCTTTTTCCCAGAAATCATCCATTACTGCCATTCTAACTATGATCCAACTCAAAGAGCAGTAATGTACCCTGACCAGAGTTTTATTTTCCCCATTACTCCCCAAGCTATCAATACAATCTTACATTTTGAACCTGATCAAGAGCTAACTCCTTTGTCTATGGAAGAATTGCTTGAAAAATCTACTCGGTTGTCCCCTGAAGAGGTAATCAGAAGATCACATCCTTGGATAAAAAGTCTTAATACTAGTCATAAGATTTTTTTACTCCAAGATTGTTATCAAATCTATTCAAACAGAGCTTAGAAAGCATAACAGCTAAAGAGTATCAGTGGTTAAAGTGTATCAGGTAAAAGTTAGTGACAGTTAAAATGAAGTTACAGAGCAGTCAAAGGTAAACAGTAAAAGTAAATACAGAAGGCAGTAAAATGGTAAAAAGAGATGAGAATAATTTCACCAATAGTGATGTTTGTCTAAAGTGAAAGTAAAGTAGTCAAAAGAGCAAGAAAGTAAAAGGATGAAAAAACATAACAAGAAGGAACATTTTTGCAGAAATTACATATTTTAGTCATAGTTTTGCAGAAACTATTGTGATCAATCCAAGATTAATTTTAAAAAACTGAAGGAGGTTTATGTTCTTAAGAGGACCATCTACAAAAACCTCTCTCACTTTTCTAACAGCCATTATGGTTTTGGAAATATTAAACAATTTTGGAAAGCACTGTTTGCAGAAAAATCCTGTTAAGTCATCATTTTGCAGAGAATATTGTGGCCAATTAGAAATACATTTTACAAAACTGAAGGAGGTTTTTGTTTCTAAGTGACCCATCTACAAAAACCTATCTCCGTTTTGCCACAGTGATTTTAGGTTGAGAGATACATGTACATCTTTAGAGGCCATTTTTCAGACTCTGTAAAACTCTGTTTTACACATATTTTTTACAAAGACTATTATGCATAGCTGGAGAGAAATGTTGGGAAACTGAAAGAGGTTTATCTCACCAACATATTTATATACAATAACCTCTTTCACTTTTTACATATATATTACGGATTGATAAATAAAAGGATATCATTGGACCCAAAGTTTGCAGAATTGTTGGAGCAGATTGCACAAAGAAAGGAAGCAGTTAGTGACTTGGATGCCTCATCATCAACTAAGATTTGGATCAAATTCGAATTCTCCTCTTTGTCATCACCTATCCATCAAAAATAGTGCCAAATATTTTGAGTGTCCTTTACTTTAGTTCTATTTATGTAAATAGTTGGAGAGATTTGTGAACCAATTTTGATATTTGTTTCAAGATATTTTAGTTTAGAATTTGTATAAATACTCCACTCTTGGAAGCATTTGTGGTGGATTCTATTACTCTGCTGTAACATTGAGATTTTCGGAATAAAAGCTTTTTGGAGAAATTTACTTGTGGCTTACTGGATGACGATTTAAAGCACTGGACTTGTTGCAGGATTCATGTGTTGGACTACAGTTCAATAAGTTTTCCTACCCTTTTGTCTGAAATTTTATATTAGTTTATAATATCATCATATCCATTTCTGAATAATTTACATAAAGGATTGAAACAGAATTTGCTTAATTGTACTCTGTTTTCAAATGTGATTGTTCTTAATGTTTTCTTCTAAATTAGCTATAAGCATGAATTCTTAAATGCTCCTGCTTTTCTAATTTAAACACTGTTGATTACTATAATAAAGAATTCTTCATTGCTCTTTGTTTGTAGTCATCTCATTTCTTTCTTTTGAACATGGTGAAAGATTCTTAGTTGTCTTTCATCCCTTCAAGATCATCCCATCCACTTTAAATTTTAAGGATTGTTCTCTGTCTAGCTATCTTGCCCTGTAATACCATCTTGTGTTTAGAATAGAAATCCAGTAAAGCCATCCTTTGACTCCATAGCCCAATGGACTGAAAGCCCTCAACCTTGCCCTTAGTTTGTGGATTCCACCATTTTCCCAAAACAAACTTTGAATCTATAGCTATCCTAAAACCTTCTAAGAACAAAGATAAATTATAAAGAGAGAGCCCTCTCTGGATGCAGATTGGCTAGATTCTGCATCTAAAAGGTTGGTTTGTGGTTACTTCGGGTATACTTTCCTCTTACACAACTTCTAGGAAAACCTGAGTGATAACATGTGAAATGAAATGGACATTAAGTTTGTGAGCATAGTAGGTGTGTAAGGGCAGTGAAGAATCCTTAAACAAATACTTTTAAACAATATGGTCTCAAATACTAATCAACATAAGGGTATAATCATAAAACAGGGCAAACCAATAACTTTTAGATTACACTTAAGCAAACAAGCATTCAATATGAATAATTCCAATGAAATATAGAAGGCGAGAAACTCATTTAACTTCTAGTGATTTCACCTTCAAGGTTAGAAAACATTCAAGATAACAAATAACTTTAATCAAAGAAGTGGGAACACCTAAACATCTATGATCAAGCTACAAAGATCTTTAAGGCAACTTCTCAAACATGGACAAAGGGCATGATCAAAACATGGCCTCTTTGGCTAAAACCTAACAAGTAATACTTCAAAGAGAGATTCGAAAACAGAGTTTAAATAGCATCAAATAGGCAGGGCTAACCATAAAACATATTTTAAAACTACTATCTTGAACCATTCATGGAATAAAAAAGCATAGGTAGACCTAAGGAGCAACTAAAAATTCCTTAAACAAACCCAACAGAGGAAAACATTAAGGCAATAGAAAGCAGGGAGGACTAAGGTGCCTCAAACAACATTTCTTAGCCTATACTTTTCTGTTTTACTGCAACATAGAAAGATGAAACATAATGATAAACATGAAAACAGGAACTAAATAGAGGTACATCACCATTAAACATGCTCAAGGATCCTGCAAGCTATCCTCCTTCATCATCAATCAAAGCAAGCCTTTCAGAAACTCCACAACACCAATTTCTTCTCCAAACTCATAAAAACCATGTATTTCTCTCAAAACTCATCAAATTCCAACCATATACATAAGACCTCCTTGCTCTATTTATCTAGAAAATGAGGAGGTGGAAACCTTAAGAGGCTTCTAGAAACCATAAATACACCATAAATGTCATTAATGCCCAAGATACAATGCAAGGCCCAAGGCACAAAATATCCCATGAACTAAATGCCAAAATAACTTCTAGCACCTAATTCTAGAGCGATTTGCCTCAAAAAACACTAAAATAAGATTTTGTGATAAATGAGTGTGTTTTGTTGAGTTTTGGCCTAAAACACATAGTGTTGTCTATAAGCACAACGCCACCCTAGGCAGAAAATGGGCCCTGTTGCAGTCAAGTTTTGGGGACCTTCCCGATGTCAGAATTTGCTTCATGATGGCCCGTTGGAAATATTGCTGAGTCCTCTTTCCAGGTATACCTTTTTTTTTTGATTGAGCACATGTAACCTGTTCAAAAATTCAATTTCCCAAGACTGCTCTGAGTGCAGTGCCAGGCCTGAAAAGGAGGTAGAATGGTGAAAATGAGGTGTTTTTTGACCTTTTGAGGGGTCAAAAATGCTCCAATTTCTCTGAAATTTGGTGAGAATAGTGTGCTATTCATGCGAAATCTAAAAATTTAAATTTTTCCCTCTGAGGATTCCTGAGGGAAAATCACAGCGCCAGTGGCGCTGCACTTATAGCCCTTCAAATTCTCAAAAAACAAAAAATTGTTCAAAGTCCTTCAAAATTGGTGGATGTCATCTTCAAGGGGTTTGAGAGACCTGCAAAGAAGCTTGTGCCAAAATTCCAAGTCTATCTTGGCCTTTTTTCTTCTTTTATTGCCTGGATCTTGACTTGGGACTTCTTTAGTTTGGTCCTTGCAACTTGGTTTCTCCGGGCATAATGCTTAGTCATCCTTCTTTGGAGGTCAAGATTCTTGTTGGCCTTCTCCAATTTAGCCTCCAAGTGCAAGTTGGCTCTTTCCAACCAAGGCTCCCAATCATGTGCTACCTCCATGGCCAATAGCTCATCAATGGGGAGTTGTTCTACTAGGGCTGCTTCTTGTTCTCTTTTCTTTGCCAATGACCTTTTCAACCCCATGGTTCTAGGTCTCTTCCTAGAATGTCCTTCTTCACCCTCACTCTCCTCATAGATGCCCATGAACTCTTCTAGTTTCACCTATGCCTTTTGGGCTTCTTTCCAGGCCTTGATGGCTCTAGCTTCATAGATTGGAATTTGTGCTCCTAGCTGCCTGTTCTCCAAGTCAAGGGCATCATTCACACTCTTGGCTCTATTCAGATTTTCTTGGAGGTCTTTAATGAGTTCATTTTTGTTTTGGATGAGAAAGTTTGAGATTATTACTTCATTCTCCTCATCAATGTCTATCTGGATGATCTAAAACTCCCTCTCCACCTCATGATCTTCTTCTTCTTCTTTTACCTTTTGTTTTCCTTTGTCTAGTGGCTGAGCTGAAGTAGATGCCATGGTCCCTTGCCTTTTGGAGGTAGCAAACACAAGCCTTGGCCCTCTTTGACAGGTTAATGCAAGAGGTGTGATTTTGGTCTTGTTGGTTTCTTGATCATGGATATGATCCTTTCTACTGTCATCACCCTCTTCATTTTCATCATTAGTATCATCAATGATTATGTTTCCCGTTTAAGCATTGCACTCTTTGTCCTCAACATCATCATCACTTTCAACCTCTTCACTGAAACCTGCATTGTTATTTTGTCCTTCTTTTTAGCTGCTTGCCTCTTCACTACTATGATCTTAAATTTTATTATCAGCCTCTGTACTTTCTTCACTTTTATTTTGGTCATCATCAAGACTTTTTTCCTCTTTATCCTCTGCACTGTCATCATTTTCATTATCACTGAGAGGTTGATTGTTGTCATGACTGTCATGAATTTCATGACTATTTTCTTCTTTGTTGTCTTTCTCATCACTGAGGCTTGCTTCATTTTGGTCACTGCTACCTTTAATTTATTCATTTCCCTCATTTTCATAATCTTTATCGGTGTCATCCTCTTCCATATCCGTTTCCATGTCCTCTACCTCTTTTTCACTGTTTTTCTCACTGCTTGGCTCATCCTTTTCTTCCTCTGCCTCAACTTTTTTTGTCCCTGTCTCTTCTTCATCATTTGCTATCTCTGTGTCCTCTGTTTTATTGCTGACCTCCTCTTTATCTTCATTTTCTTCTTCTTCCTCATCATTTACCCCTTATTCCTCATCATTTTCCTCTTCCTCACTTTGAACTAATTTATTGTCACTCTCATCCTCTTTATTTTTATTAGACTCATTATCATTATCTCCCTCATTTTCACTTTATTCTTCATTGCCACTTCCTTCTTCACCTGATGCATCAAGAGAAGGGGAGGAAAGGTGGTTTTTTGAAGGTGATGAGACTTGTGTAGATTATGAGGGCAAGTTTGGTTGATGAGGAGGCTGTGGGATTGTGAAGACCTCATGGGATATGAATACCTCCCAAGGTATGACCTTCTATTCCAGCTGATATAATACCACCATCTTGATCAAGGAATGGTGAAATAAACTCTGCATTTTTTGGGAAGGATTCCTTCTCCGGAGAAAAAAAGACATTTTGTCCATACTTCTATAGAGGTAGTAGGGCAAGTTGAGCATCTTGACCCTTGTGAAATGCATGAGGAGTCTGACATGGTAGTAGTAGAGCCTAGAGTATCTACCCTCATAGGTAAAGTACTTCATAATGACTTTCATCAAGGGTTCAAATCTCTGTTTGAGGTGTGAGAAAGGGAAAATTGCCTTGCAGCCTTCTCTGTACCTAGTCTTGAAAAATGGCTCATAATAGTTCTTATCCAATTTGGATTTATTAAACCACTTTTCACCAACAACAGGGATACCTGTAGCATTAGAGATAGAATCTGATGATAGTTCAAAGTCCACTCCATAAGGCTTTATTGTTTTTTTTGAAATTTAAGGATGAAAAGCCTTGTAATCTCTAGGTGTCTTTGCACTTTTTTGACTCTCTGATAAAATTGGAAACACCATACATTCTGGAAACATGAGAGGATCATGGGAGATGAGGTGATAGCCACTGTGCTCTAGGGTTCAAATCTATTCACTTTCCCTCCTTTGTGGTTTGGTCTCATAGGCCCTTGGCCTCTTTCACTGCTGCTACTATCTTCTACTCCTGACATGGTGATTAGGGCTCATGATGGGAAAAATTAGGCAAGAGGAGTAAAATGAAAATGATGGTGAGGGCAACCTTTGCAGATGAATGATATGGAGGCAAATGTATGACTATTTTTCCTTGAGCTTGAAGAAGGGTTTATCTTGAACTAATCTATGCTTTCCCTAGTTTCACCCCCTTTCAAATGGAAAAAACTAGTTTGGAGGTCAAAAAAAGAGTTTTACTTGTCATGAATACCTAGGGTTTGTAAAGCCTATGGTTTAATCTTCTTTTCAACCATTTAAAACACAAAAATTACTTAGAGGGAAAACCATAACAGGTCGCCTACCAAATTAGCTTGTTCGTAGGGTCTTGAAGATAACTTGGAGGGTTTTCTAGAGCCTTTGGCACTTCTTTTGCAAAATTGGAGAATTTTGGTATAAGCACAGCGCCCTGCCTGCATTGTCGGGTCACCCTCTATGCGTAGCGTCGGGCGAGTCGGGCAGTCTGTGAGCGTAGTGTTTGAGTCTCGTAATTTGGCAGATTGGTAAACCAAATGACATGGTAACATCATACCAATCTTTGGAGTCCTAGGACCTAGCCTTCCTAGACTCAGAGAAGGCTTTCTCTATGGTGTGAAGGATGTGAACTTGTTCGCTTTGTATGTTTGATTTTAGGCTAGTTGTTAAGTATTTTTTGGTTTTTTTTGGTTTTGAGGTAAAACTGATCAAGTAGGACAAATGGAAAGAGAGTTCATCAAATCAACAGGGCTATGGCGTCAGATAAAGTCAAGGATGTATAAATGATGGATAAGATGTACTGCAGGGCTGATTTAGCAAGGTCAATGGATCCTTTGGGTGAGGTATGAGGTGAAATGAACATTAAGTTTGTGAAAAACGAAGAAGTCTTTAAATATATATAGTTTGAAATAAAATACTCATGAGGTAGGGAAAACCATTAATCTCTATAAAAAATAATAAAACTGATAAACATGAAAGATAAATGTTTAGGTGAGGCATAGAAGCATAAGAACTCCTAACTTTAGAAATTCACCTTGTAGCTGTTGGGAAAACATATAAGATTAAACAAATAACTTAATATATGGAGAGGGAAATCCTAAACAACATATATCAAACTATCAGGAACTCTGAAACAAGTTGGTAAGCATGGAAAAAGGGCAAGATTGAACATGACCTCTTTGACTTAACCTAAGCAATCAGTATTTCAAAGGATAAGTTAAGAATTCCTTTCTTGGTGGACCTAAGGAGAAGTTAAGAATTCCTTATAATGACCAAGAAGAAGAAAACATCAAAGCTGCAATAAATAAGAGGTTTGAGGTGCTTCCATGAGCATATCTCAACCTACACTTTTCTGATCTACAACAAATAAGAAACATGAAACATTAATGAAAACAAGAAGACATAAACAAATCAGGGAAACATTACCATTCACCAAGCTATGGAATCCTGCACACAGTGCTCCTCCACCATCAAGCCAAGCAAGACATTCATCTACTTCATAAGACCAATATCTTCTCCAAGCTCATAAAACTATGTATTTCTCTTAACATGTCAAGTTATCCCTCCTTTTACAATGAATCCTCATGGTTTATATAAGCCAAGAGGAGAAAGAGCTCACTAGAGAAACTAGAAGGCCATTGGCCAAAGCAAAATATCTAAAACTGCCCTTGAGGCCTTACAAGGTCCAACGCACAAAATATCTCTTCAAAATATCCTTTTCGGACCAAAATAGCAAAAATATTGACTTTTAGGCTCTGACATACATGATATAACTTTCCTAACACACATTTTCCTTGTCCTCACATAGGAATGCAGAAAATTGTCTCTTTTTTAGTAGAATTTCCAAGTGCGCAGCACCAAAATAGGCCTTTTTGCAGTGAGGTTTGGGAGGCCTTCCTGATGTCAAAAAAGGCGTTGTGATGGCCTGTTGGAAAGATATGGATGTTTTCTTTCCAAATATACTTGATTTATTTCAATCTGATCTCTAGAAACCGCTCAAAAAGGGGAAAAGGTGCGAAAACCCAGGGGCACAGCACCTGCTAAAAAACAGTGGCAAAAAGGTGAAAAATGGTTGTTTTTGGACCTTTTGAGGGACCAAAATAGCTCCAAATGAGCTGAAAATTTAGGAGCATACTCCTATAGTGCCAAGGCATCCAAGAATATTAACTTTCCCTACTGAAAATGCTTTGAGAAAAAGCACATCGTCCAGGGTGCTGCGCTCCTAGGCTTGAAAATTCACAAAAAACAAAAAGGCATCCAATTTTGCCCAAATTTGGTGAGTGGATCCTTCAAGGGTCTTTAGAAACCTGTAGTGAAGCTTGGGCCAAAATTCCAAGCCTAGCTTAGTCTTTTCCATTTTTTGGCGCCAGGCGCCTCCTTTGGGCAGTATTGAGCTTTTTTCTAGCAAACTAATTTAGCTTTTTGTAATGCTGAGTCATCTTTCTTTGTAAGCCTAAATCCTTGTTTGCTTTCTCCAATTTGGCCTCTTAATGCAAGTTTTCCATTTCAAGCCATGATTCTTTGTCATTTTCAATTTCCAAGGCTAGGAGCTCAGTGAGAGGGAATTGCTGCACTCAGGCTGATTCTTCCTCTCTCTATCTTTCTAATGCTCTCCTAAGACACATAGTCTTAGGCGTCTTCCTAGCTGGCCCTTCTTCTTCATCATCTTCTTCATAGTCACCCATGTACTCTTCTAGCTTCACTTGTGATTTCAGAGCCTCTCTTTTGTAGTTGAGTGCTAGGGCTTCATAAATGGCAAGTTGGCCACTCATTTGTGCATTTTGTGTTCATAGGAAATGAATGATATGTTTTGATCTTTCCAAATCATTCACCAAATCTCTAACTTGTGCATCCCGGTCTTGTAAGAGGGAATTAAGAATCCTTGTTTCATTTTCCTCGTCATTGTCAATGTGGATGAGTTCAAATTCCATCTCTTTTTCATGGATGCTTCCTTGTTCTTCCATTACCTTGTTGCCTTTGTCCTTCATGGGCTTCTTACCCTTGTCTTTCTTTGGCAATCCACCCTTGCCTTTATTTGGTAGTTTACCTATGCTCCTTAATGCCCTGGTGACATTGCTTTTCACTGCTTGAGTGACTTTGCCTTTCACAGTTTGGGTTATTTTTTCCTTCACTGGTCTTGAGGAGGAGCACATGGCCCCTTTCCTTTTGGAGGCAGCAAACACATGCCCCATACCTTTGTGATAAGGGATGATGGGAGGTGTTAAAGACTGGGCTTGTTCAATCTGGTCACTTACAACCCTAGGGCTGTCTTTTTCTTCAAGAATGTTTTATGTGGGTGTCCCTTTGTCACTTTGTTGTTGGCAGTACATTTGTTTATCAATTTCAATATTTTTTATGCTCTTACCACCAGGGGAATATTTAAAAAGGTCATGCTCTATTTCTGTGTGGTGGGAGGTGCCCAAGTCTGATACTTTTTCATCTTCAAGACTATCCATGTCTTTATCCTTTTTTCTATTGTCTTGACTGTTCCCATCATTTCCTTGTGTACTTAAGACCACTCTGAAAACTGTCTCTGGACTATCCTCTTCAATTTCATTTTTGTTGTGACTGTCTTCCTCTTGCTTCTTGTCTTTATCTATGCTATTGTTTCTGCTATTTTTCACTTGGCTATCAGTGTCTTTTCTTTACTAAGAGTCTTAGCACCTTGTCCTCCTTCCTCACCATGAGTATCACTACTTGAAACTCTGTTCTCTCCCTGATTTGTATTTTTATAGCTACTGTTGTTTTGAGTGTCTTCTTTTTGGCTATCTATCTCTTTGTTGTTGTCTTTACTTCCTTCGCCTTTGTTATCTTCATTTTCTCTGTTGTTTGTAACATGATCAGAACTATTTTCTTTAAGGTGCTCATAATCTTTTCCCTCAATGTTTGTATTTTCTTCCTCATTCTCATCTTCCTCACATTTTTCCTCACATTTTTCCTCACTTTGATCATTTCTTCTTTCTTCCTGACTAGTGTTTTTAGAGCTACTGCTATTTTGACTTCCCTCCTCTTGACTGCTTTCATCTTCTTCATTGTTTTCCTCATCTTCATTAATTTCCTCTTTATCTTCAGATTGTCCCTTATTTTCATCAATTTCTTTTTCACTGTCTTCATCATTTTCCTCTTTGTTGTCTTCATTAGTTTCAGTAGTGCTTTCTTCAGGATTAGCATTACTTTCTTTAAGTTTACTACTGCTTTCATTAGGATCACTTCTGTTTGAATAAGGTATTTGAAGAATTTTTTCTTGGGAGAGTGATTCATGGGAGGAAAGTGAAACATAGTCAGTGGAGGGTGATGAAGGAGTGTGAGGAAGATTTTAAGAAGAGGATAGCACATTTTCCAATGGGATGGAGGATGACGAGGCTAAGTCATCATGGGTGATAAAGGCTTCCCAGGGAATGCCTTGTTGCTCCAGTTGGTGAGTTATAATGATTTTTACAAGAGAGTGATGAAATAGGCTTGCCATCTGCTGAGCTGGAGGCTTCTTTTTCATGATGGTAGACATTTTTTCAATGCTTTTACATAGGAAATAAGGCAAGTTCAGAAGCTTGGTCCTGGTAAAGTGCATGAGGAGTCTAATATGATAGGAGTAGATTCAGGAGAAACGACCCTCACATGTAAATTATTTCATGACAATCTTCATAAGGAAGGAATACTTGTCCAGTAGATGGGAAAAAGGAAAAATGGCTTTACATGCAGCTTGACAACTAGGCTTTAGAAAAGGATGATAATGGATCAAGTCAAGATGTGTTTGTTTAAACCATCTCTCTCCTATGAAAGGGGTCTTAGTGGCTTTAGAGACAGCTTTAGGGGTCAACTCAAAATTTAACCCTGCCAGATGAACCTAATGCTTGTGAAGCCTTAAGGCAAATAACTCAATCAATTTAGGATGGATTTTGATTTCTTGTACCTTGTTGCAGAACTCAAAACATCCTAATTCTTGGAAATAAGACAAGATAGAAGGTGACGTAATCAGTTCTTTGGTGTCTGTAGGCTCAAACCTATTGGGTTTGCCTCCTTTCTTGGCCTGTCTTCTAGGTTTTTGAGGATCATCACTTTCTTCTTGAGACATAATGACTAGGTTATATTTCTTTCAATTTTGAAACAAAAATACCCTTTGTAGATGAAGTGTAGAGGAGAGAGGCTTTCAGGAGTCTTAGGACCTTAAAACAAAGTAGGATTCTTAATAGAGAATAGGCCACACTGTCATTCATATATTTTATCTCAAACTACCTTAGACTTCAATCCTAACCTTAATTGGAACTTTCACAACTTAAAAACCGATTGAGGAGTTATAAATTGATGGAAAATACCTTTAGAAGCTCTTCCTTGTGATGAGAAACAAATTATGGGTGAAAAAAAGTAATTTCAGTCTTTTTTGTGAAAACTGGGCGGCTTTGCGCTTTCCTCTCAGGCGCACAGCGCCGTGGCCCGGGTCACCACTGCACGCGGTGTGTGCGACGGAAGAAGTGCTGAGCGCGTAGCACCCTCGGCCCAAGCGACCTCCGCACGCAGAGATGAGATGACCGCAACACTGGGCACGCAGCGTCTTCAGGCTCGGGTGACCTTTGTACGAGGGGATGCGATGACTACAACGTTGGGTGTGCAACATCCTCAGGCCCGGGTGGCCCCTGCACGAGGAGATGCGCAGTGGCCTGGGTGCTGTCAGGTGGCAGGCTCTGCACATTGGGTGACCAGAAAAATGCGTATCACCACTATATAGGCACACAACATCCGGTGCAAAAATGCACTGAGCACATCTACAGGCGTGCAACGTCTCCGGTTTTCTGCCAGAGAATGTTCTTCAAAAAATCAAAAAGCCTCCTCCTCTTTGCTAAATAAAAAATGAAAGGAAAAAGTCCATTGGGGGTATTTATATCCCTATTTTAAAGTGATTTAAGAGGCAAAACCTCCTCCCCTTTGGTTCAAAAAAAAGAAAAAAAAAACATAATCCTTATTTGCTCCTTTTGACTATTTTTTCAATATGACAGCCTTTTGGGAGCCAGTCTTTGTCATTTCAGGGTGAATTAAAAATCATAATGCCTCCATGCTTAGAAACAAACCTATGACCATCCTTTTTGTGACAGTTTAACCAATCAAACCTTGATGGTTACTCCTTTAACGCAACAGGCACCTAGAGCCTTAAAACATCAAATTTCTTCACCTTTTGAACTTCAAAAACACTTATTTGACTTGAATGGATTTTTGTACTCTTTCACTTATCTTTAGGAGATAACTCGAAAACCTTTTACACCCTCTGCTGTTGATGAAGGAGGTGTGGTATTTTTACCTTATCATGCCTATTTGCAATTTATCCACATTTTTGAAACTATCTCCAAAAAATTTCTCCACTATGGGTCAATAATCAAGTATTTGTATTTTCAAACAAATCATACCATGTTGTTTTTCTTCTTCAGTGTGGCTGTACTCTTCATAGTGGTCTTAGTCTTTCTTTCATCTGATGGTGCATCTGACAGTCTTTGTCTTGTTTGCAGGGGTGCAAGAAAAGGCAATTGTCCCTTTCCCTAGTCATGCTTTGAGGACCAAAAACTGTCTTAATGATATCTTTGCCAAAATGTGCCATGATTTTCATATATCACTGAATTTTCTGAGATTTTTCATAGAGGATTGAATGAGCAGTAATTTACCTCTTATAATGACATCAAGAATTTTGTAGTAGCCTCCAGTTTGTTGTGCCTTTTAGCCATTGCAGATGATCTTCTGAGATCTTTTTAGGTATCCCTGATTTGTAAAGAAAATCTTGATTTTCCTGTGTTGTTCATCTCACTATAACTTTATCCAAACTGCCAATTGATTTGACTGAAACTTCTCTTTGGTGCCTCTCTTTGGCTCTGTTCTACTTTAGACCAAATATCAAGACATCCCTGTAGAGATGTATTTGATAGGGTGACTTATTCTTGGCAGTATTTTACTGTTGGACCACGAGGGTCACCTTGGAGATTGTTGCAGCGCCTTCTTTAGAAATATGACAACCTCAGCTCCGCTTTTCTTGATTTTACCTTTGACTTTCTATGAAACAGAAATCCATAAAAAATGATGGTGCATGACTTAGGGAATCCTAATTGAGTTGCTTGCAAGTTTTTTAGAAAAGGACTTCTAACTGATGATTTAAAAAAAAAACATAGTTTTTAGCAAGACATAGGGTTTTTAGACATTATACCTATGCACCATCACCTATAAACCTAGACACTTTTTTCATTACTTTGAAGGGTTTTCTATACACACTTTTTTCATCAACAATGATTTGGGCAGTAGGAGAGTAAGAGGGGAAACTTGGCTTATCTTGGCCAGACAATTTTGTGAAATAGTAGGTTTTAGGCATCAGAGGTAGGATGTTATAGACAAGCCTAACAATAATGGATAGATCAAGGCTTATCAGTCCAAGGTGAGGTCTTGACAGGATGACCTATCTAATCATAGCATAAAAGAGGGGAAAAGTGAAAAAATTTCTCTGAGGGGATTTCTAGAGGAAAAAATGATTTTTTGAATTTGGTTTCTAGAAAACCTGGATAAAGCATATAGTCATCTAAACAGCTGAAAAATATTGATGACTAACAGTGGCTCCATTTTGGGAGGGCAGCTCTTTTTTGGGAGGTGTCCAGAATTTCAGATTTCTGGCTTACGAAGACCAGTGCCTCATCCATTGGGTGGATTCCTTCTTTTCTTTTGTTGCTTTCCCTGAAAAGGTGATTTTGAAAATCTGAAATAATGATTAGCTCAAACTTCACCTTTACCTACCCAATCTATTTTGCCTAAAAAAATTTCTTCCTTGGGTGCATTTGAACAGGAAAACCCCTTGACATCGTTATTTTTGAAAGAGAACACAAACTATCTACTTCTACACTTATATCTTCCAAGAGTTCAGATTAAGCTGATGAACTCCTTTGATTCTCTACCTATTCTATTCAACTGTCAAGGTTAAGCTGTTTGACAAGGTTTCATTCATTATACTAAAAACATGAAATTGAAAACACGACCAAATATGGATTAGACAATCTGATTTGTCATGTGTTTGTGGCATAACAACAAGTTGCACACAAATTTTATTTTTGTACAAAATGAGATTCAGAAAAATCAGGGCTAGGATACATAGTTTTCTTTTCATCCCTATTTTCCTCTTTGGTTCTATTTTGAGCATGTGGAACCAATATCTTTCTTTCCTAATCTAATTTCTTTAACAAGTCAAGCTTTCATATTTTGACTGTCATTATTTTCACTAACTCACCGGCAATCAATTTAAAACATGCTCATCTGTGATTAGGCTAGATAACTAAACAAGACATATTTTTGGTACTAGTAGTGGCATTTAGACTTGCGCACTTTCAATATGACTATTTTTTGGGTATGGGGTTGTACCATTTCTTTAGAATCTGCCCTCTTTTTCTACTTTTCCTGTTGTTTTTTGTATTTTCTGAATTCTTACTTTTTCTTCAAACAATGATATGTACAATGAGTGAAAATTTAAAAACTAGGGATTTTTGCAGCAGTGGTACTTGAGCATCCTATCTTCAAAAGGATCTCCCAATACTCTTGGTCTATTCAGTTTTTGAAAATAAAACTTAGGGTTATTCTCACTTGCAAACATAGCATGAGGATTCTCCCAAGGATATTTAAAAAACTCATGTTCTGCTTGATGTTCTTCCTTATACTCTTGATCTCCATTCTTGCTTCTGTTATACATCTTCTTTAGGTAGAACAAGTATTCTTTGTCATCTTTAAAGAAAATTTTGATATCATCAAGGTATACTATAGTAAAGATATTTAGAACTGGAGACATAGTTTTCTCGAAGGTGTCTCCGGTGTCCTTTAGATTTGAAAAAAATGGTTTGAACTTGAAACTGCTTCCTGTCAACTTGAAGAAATCTTTGAGCTGATTTTTTTGAAGTGGTATCATCTGATGGTAACCTGAAATATTATCATGCAAGGAGACATGGTCAGAAACCCCTAGCTTTTGTGTAGTATGATCTGTTTTTGGAAGGAGGTGAGTGTTGTTTAGGGAGCGTTTATCTAGGTTTCTAAAATCTAAACACATCCTATGTCCAACTACTTTCTTTTGAAATGATAATGCCTGATCAAAGTTTTTGTGTTCCCCTTTGAAAGGGTGGTTTCTTGAAAAGATGCAATGTCATATTGTTTGAAACTAGTTTCTCGACATATACTAGTGTTCTGAAAATTTTTGCATAGTCTTGCACTTCTTAGTTTTTTGTGTAATGACAAGATCTTAGAAAATTCAATCAGCTAGGGTATCTCAAGACTGTTTTCATCAAATCCCTCAATATTAAATTTACCAAACACCTTTTTAGGATCTACAAAAGTTCTTGCAATAGTTAAATTTTTATTTGCAGGAGTAGAGTCTTTGGATGGAGAGGTTCTTAGGTAAGGTAAAAACATGAGGCTTTCTTGACCCTGATTTCCAAATTTTTTTGTCCCATGCATGTTTTTTAGTGCTTTTGTATTGGAAAAAAGGGGTGTTTTCACTTTTGAGATTTGTCCTTGGTTTGAGCTACTGGCTTGAGATTTTGAACTATTTTCTATTTTTGAAGTTTCATTTTGTAGTTCTTGAAGATTAAGTTTGTTTCCATCAAGATACAAATGTTCTAGGTCATGATAGCTCTGAGTGTCCAGCTAATCATAGAGAAACTGGTGTGCCTGATGCAATGTACCTAGATTTGTTTCAACTTCACATAGATGCTCATCAATGTCCTCATCGGTATGTAGAATGAAAGAGTTAAGGTCTGAATGTACAAAATAAAGAGGTATGTTGTCTGGTCTTTCTTGACTGCTAACCATATACTTCATGTGTGATTCTCGGTATAATATTCGTGTTTGATCAAACACAGGGATGGTGGCATAAGACATGTCTAGTTGAATATTTCCTTGAAGCTTGGCTCCCCAGGACTTGGCTAAAAGCATTCTGTACTTGGGAGGATGTCGGCTACCACTATGTCCATGACCAGGTGTTTAGCAGGTACTTGTGCCATATTGACATAAAGATCTTTTATTAGGCCTAAACACTTGAATCTACTTGAATCAAATTAGTACAAGTCTTTGTAAGGTTTTTTTATTTCTAGGCCTAATATTTCCATCACTACCTTTGGCATGAGATTATGAGAAGCCCTGGAATCTAGCATGGAATTATGTAGGATTTATTCGCGTACATTCAGGCTAATGTAAAAAGGAGGAATGGTTTCTTCCTGATATTTTCCTTCTATTTTTTGTCCAAATAACAACTCAAGAGTGTCATCAACCAGGTGTAAAGTGTCTGCATCATTTCCTATGTTTAGGACCTTTAGAACCTAGGATTTGTATGAGCTTTGGGCAATCAGTTCAGTGAGCAGCATGGTGATCTTAATTTTCACAATTTCCCCTTCAAAACTGAAAGGTACTTGTATTTTAGATATATCTGCTTCATTTTTATCAGCCATAACCTTTTCTATCAGTTTATCTTGTTGAATTTTATTTAGGGCTTTTTTCAACAAAGTTTTCTCAGGGGCCCTAGTAGAGGTACTAGGACAGCTTGGGTCAAGGTTTGTTTGGCTAGTTTTGTCTTTGTTCTGATCATTTTTCTTAGCCACGACATTGTTACCATCTTTTGTTCCTTTAAGTATGGTTTCAGGGGCTTTCTTAATAGTAGTGTCTAAGTTGCTTTTCCTAGAGTTGTCTTGGTTTTTACTACTCCTAAGATCATATTTCCTATGGACTTCCATTATGGTGCTTTGTAATCCTATTTCGGGATCTTCGGGATCCTCATAATTTGTTTCATCTTTGTTTGAGGATAAAAAACCTTGTTCTTCTTATGTGAGAAAAACCTCACCCTCATTATCAGAGCCTATCAAGTTTAGGTGATTTTCATCTAGTTGTTCAATATCTCTGTTAGCCACCTATAATATTTTGTTATACCAAAAGGTGGCTAAGATCTTTTTTGAGCCTCCAAGGAACAAATTTTATCACTAAAAATTTTTTGTTGGCTCTTGAAGACTCCTTGTAGGCCTCATGCCTCTGTCCAAAAAATCTTCATCACTTTCCCTATTTTAATTCTGCTGATTTCCTGTAAGAAACTGCTGAAGAAACGATCATTTTTCCCCTTTCTCCACTCATAACTAACCTTCATTTACTTCCCCTTTTCTCCATATTATTTCCCTACTTTTCATAAGTTTCTCCTTCCATTCACGAAAATCCTCCTGACAGGGTTTAAAACTTCTTTTTGAACTGTGCCGAAACCCCCAAATCCATTTAAAACCTTGAAATTTTTCATAAAAAGCAAAGTTTCATTGCTATGGACCTAAGCCCCTTGGGCTAAGCCCTAAACCACTTCCCCACCATACGCTTTGGGTCTGGAACCGCTTGCTAATACGATAAAGTGCTAATCTCATCGAAAAGAATCGAAGACGCAAGTCTTTGCCATACTCCAAAAGTTCCGATTGCGATTAGCCTTGCTGCTTAAGACCCCCGATCATATTATTTACATATAACCCTGAGCCCGCCCTCAGCGCTTAAAACATTGTAAATTTTCATTACTGTTCTGATTTTTCCTTTATAAAACCCAAGAACCCGCTTATCCAAAGTTTCAACTTAAAAGCTTGAAGTCACGTGTTAAATATAAAATGGTTAGTTTAAAAAGTCCGATCGCGCAATCGTAATCGGGAAAATTTCAATGGGTTGATCGAAAGAACCAGGCCCGCAGTTTCAATTGTGATTAGGCCCGCAATTTCGATTGCGATTAGGCCCGCAGTTTCGATTGCGATTCGGCCCGCAGTTTCGATTGCGATTAGGCCCGCAGTTTCGATTGCAATTAGGCCCGCAGTTTCGATTGCGATTAGGCCCGCAGTTTCGATTGCGATTAGGCCCGTAGTTTCGATTGCAATCCTTCGATTGAATCTGGACCGTCCATGTGTCCAGATCGGATGGTCCAAAACTACTCCTCCTTATTCTTCTCCCGCTATCCTTTTCGCCTTTTTATGCATATCTCCACCGTTGGTTGCCTTCATCCGACGGCTTCGCTCCTCCCCCGCCATCTGAAGCAGTTTAAACCTTTTTCCACAGGATTTCTTAACTATTTTTGTGTTTTGCAGGCGTTTTAATGGTTTTCCATTATTTAATGAAAGAAAGCCGAGGGTTGGGAAAGACGTTTCCTGCGCCTTCGAGCTGTTAAGGAGAACCATCTGCGGGGTTTCGCTCCATTGTTTTCTCAATGCTTCATGGGCATTGATAACTTTAAAAAGCCCAGTGCGGCCTGCACATCGACAAGACACTGTTTTAATTCAAAAACAGTTAAAGAGTATCAGTTTGAAGACAGAGCACAGCAGATGAAGATTGAAGACGGTTTTTATGGGGATTACGGCTAAGACCGTTATCAAAAGCCTAATCCCCAATCTAAAACACAGTTTAAAGGAAAAACCTAAAGTGTTTCATCAGACAAAAAGCCTCCACCACCACATCTGAGGCAAATTGATTCCTCAGCTACCACCGAGCCACCTGTTGCCTCAAACCTTTCAAACAGAGGCCGAAGTTATTGAAGAAAATCATATATTCGCCTCCAGCGCAGCCAGGGAGTTACTTCTGCAAGGAAATCAATGTAGAAAATATCTGCAGAGTTACTCCAGACATTACATAAAGCCTCAAAGTCAAATAAAGCTCCCACCGAGCTTAATCCATAAATGTAAACAGTTAATACAGTGTTCCACCTGTGAATTTCTTCATCGAGCCCCTCAAAAGGCCACGAAGTCTTGAAACTGTATTAATTATCCTGAGAGATCTTTTCTCAGATCACCTACTCATCCTTCTATAAGTACTTCTACAGAAGATGAGAAATTTTTGGTTGCAAAACTTTGAAATACACTTGAGCTCGAGACTTCTATTTGTACATAGTGCTCATTGGCCCTTGAAGCTCTGTTTGCGCTAGAGTAGTTAGGTTGAATAGTGAAGATGATTGCTGAACTGAAACATTGGACTTGAAGATTGTAACTGGTTTGACATCAATATAAAAGCTGTTTCTTGGGATCCTGGTCTATATCACCGGTGAAGTGCTTCTTTCTTTGTTAAATTGTTTTCCTTCTATGTATGCCATATTGTTAATATTCCTCTGTAAAGAACAGTTTAAACAGGGTTAGGATTTTCTGTATAGCAGTAACCTTCTCTGGCTGAGAAATATTTATCTTAATGTTTTCTTCAGATTTGTTTATTTAGGAATGATTCAATACAGTTTAAACAGTTAGGAATGTTGGCGTTCCCTCGTCCTTCTGTTTGCTCAAACATTGTTCTCGAATGTTATTTCCATTATTTGCTATTAAAGTTAGACTAGAGAAGTTATGGTTTGCCCTGATTCCTAGATTCTTTTCTCCAAAGGTAGATTCTGAAAGTTTCCCTTGGTGTTGACTGAAAGCAGACTAGGTTTAAAAGTACTTTATCTGATCTTAAGTTACACTTTGTTTTTCTTATGTGTTTTCATACTTTCTGAAGGTAATTATGTGGATTACTGGATTGTTTGTCAATTAAGTTGCTTTAATAAGAACTTGCCCAAGAAGTCTATGGTTAGCCCTATCCTTGGTTGGTTTTAAAATAGTTACTTAAGAGGCTTTTCTTGTTTGGACTGACTATAAATCCTCTGAGAAATTATTATCAGTTTCCACCCCTCCAACATTTTAATGTTTCCATTTCATCATTTTAATATCAATGATGAAATGGAAACATTAGATGACTTGCCCCTTGGATCACACTTGATGTTGTTGTTCAATTAAATCCCAGATATGACTCCATAGCCCAATGGACTAAAAACCAGCGTTATATCTATCTATCTGCCAAAATTGTTCTATTTGCTTGCAACTTCTCACTTTTGAAACTTTTTGCACTTAGGAATTTCCCCTCAAGTAACATTTCATGCTCAACCATCCAAAACAAAACAAAACCCTTGGCCTTCATAACTAGCCTAATATCATTACCTTAAGCTTTTCAAAGACAAATATCCATCTTTGTACATATTGGAGAGATCCCTCTCCGGATTCAGGAGGGCTAGATCCTAGAATCCCAAAGTTGGTTGAAATGATGTTAACTCTGTGATTGGACTCTCCCAATCTTGCTAATAAATTACAGAGACCTAACATTTCTGGCGACTCCGCTGGGGAGGACTTTAACTCAGAATCTTTGGTTCCATGACAAGTGTTCTATTTTGTAGCTGAGACACCAGAACCTAACATTTCTGGCGACTCCACTGGGGAGGACTTTAATTCAGAATCTCTGGTTCCATGACAAGTGTTCTATTTTGCAGCTGAGCCACCAGAACCTAACATTTCTGGCGACTCCGCTGGGGAGACTTTCACTCAAAATCTCTGGTTCCATGACAATTGTTCTATTTTGCAGCTGAGCCACCAGAACCTAACATTTCTGGCGACTCTGCTGGGGAACATCGAACCCAGAATCATTTTCATTTAAAGATAATCATATGACGTCAGAGATTTGGTTAATAGAGCATTTGCTTTATTAACCAGAGTAAAAAGCAGCCTTTTCAAGCACTGCCTAATATAGGTAATCATGATGGAACTTATTTGAATCAGTGACAAACTAGGTAAACCCTAGGCTTCTCTTAAGACTTCATCTAACCTTGAAAAATCAGCTGGCTTAGCCATAAGAGTAGACTGCCTTTGTCTCACAACCTTAGCTAAGTTTTGAAACAAAGTTAAGACATTCTTAACAACCACAAAACTAAAAAATGATTTAGAAAAACCCAAAAATATTTCAGATTGGAATTAAATAAACATGGTGGTGGACCATAAGACCTTTTACCTCTGAAAGGAGCTAAAAATTTCCACTTGGCGACTCCACAATCCTAGCAGACCTTAAGAATCCACTGGGAAGAACCCTTATCATTATAAAATCATTCAAACTCAGTTAGGGGACTGTGGGATTTAAAATTGTAAAAACAGATTGGTTAACCTCTCCAAGATTGTCATATCTGGTTGAAATTTTCTTGTTTTAGGTCTAAACAACATAGCATAGTGGCTTCTAAAAAGATTCACACTAGAGCCCACCCAGACCCTAACCCACTTGAGATAGTTGATAATCCAGAAAGTATCCTTTGGAAGTCTCCTAAGGTTAAATTATTAACTGTTTTCAGATCACCCTTGAGAGCTAAATCAGTCCCTGAAAATCTTTCAGCTCTGCAACAATCACAAGCCGACTTAGTGAACCCATTTAGGACTAGGTCATTTGATGATATAATCCAGTTAGACTCTGAATCTTCACTTTCATCTCCTGAAACAAGTGAACATCCTGGTAGCAGGGAAACAACACCTCCTGATTTACATTTCCTTCACAATCTAGGTGTCTCTCATCCAAGATCATCTCAACAGTCTACTCCTGGTCCATCCACTTCTACTCACCCTACATCCACTGTTCAAACCACTTCACCTCAGCCCACTTTCCCTTCTGTAAATCCACCTCCACCTCCTGCCATGGCAACATGGTATGCTCCCTTGGTCCTTCATGTACCATTAGCCAATCTTCCACAGGACTATCAGTCCAAAATTCCATTATATGATGCTAGTAATACTATAACAACATCTCAACATGTGGACAAGATGAATGACTACTTTGACAGAAACGAAATTGATGATGATTCTGTCAAGTTGAGACTATTTGCTCAAAGTTTGGGGGGAGAAGTAAGAAAATGGTTTAAAGGTTTAACCCCCATAGTATTAACGATCTCCAAGCCTTCCATCAAACATTCTTAAACAAATGGGAAGTGAGAAAGAATCCTCTCCAAGTCCTTGCTGACTATAATAATCTCCATAGGAACCCTGGGGAAAGTGTACAATCTTATTGTACCAGATTTAATAGCGTCTATAATGCACTTTCCCCTGAACTAAAACCTCCTCAGGGCTCAGCTTTAAACAAATTTCCTGAAGGGTTTGATCCAGACATGACATATTCACTCAGAGAAAGAGTTTTTGCAACCCTTGAAGATATGCAAAGAGGTGCTCTTTCTGTGGAAGTTAACCTTATGGAGAAGAGAGCGAGGATGAAAACTGAAAAGAGAGTATCTTTTAGAGAGGAATCCACCCCTTCCACTTCAAGCTCAAAGATGGAGAGAATGATGGAATAAATAATGAAAGAGATGAGAATAATTAAGAGAGCACAAGAAAATCAAAATCAAACTGCTCCTCAAAATAGGAACCAGAATCAGAATGTTAGAAGGAACCAACCTCCAAACAGACCCAAGGAAGATGATCAACAGATCACCCCTCCCTTTCATCAAAACTATGTAAGTGAGGTTGAAGAAATAGAAGACATAACAGAGGAAGAGGATATCAACATGTTTGGGGAAGAGGATGATGACTTCGAGGTTCATTATGATAATAAACAAGGTATTTACACACCTTACGACGACAAAAGAGATGATAATGAAAATTATTATCAGGACATGGAAAATGTCGTCATAGAACCTCAAAGAGAATATGACCTTAGAAGAAAGACCAGTCAACAAGCCCCCAACACCAAAACCTCTGACAAATCCTCTCAAAACAACACCGCAGCTAAACCCAAAACAGCCAAACAAAAAGACAAAACAGTGGCTGTTAATTCTAATAAGGATAAGGAGAAAAACACTCAAAATTCTGAAAAACAGAGTGAAGACATCAGCAGTACTAACACTTCAGCTAGTACTCCTTCTACAACATTTGTGTCAAGTAAAACAAATCAGCAAGCTGTAATTGTTGATAGAGTGACAGCTAATAAGGTTGAAACAAGTGCTTCAAAGAATCAAACCCCTTTCAGCCTTGAACAGGAAATCCTAAAGATCAAAATCTTTGTTCCATTAACTGAGTTAGCTGCCCAACATGTATATAGGAACCAAATTTTGAAGGCTTTAAATATAGAGGAAAATGGAGATACGGTTAATCTTAGTGATGGCCTACCAGAGTTGATTTTTGGCCCTAAGATTGAAGGGAAGTTTCAAGAGGGACCAGTTCCTCCCTTTCATGTGAGTTTGAACATCCATGACAAAATTCTACACAATGCTATGCATGATTCTGGGGCTTCTCATAATTTAATGCCTAAAGCTGTGATGGAGAGCCTTGGTTTAGAAATTACCAGACCCTACAAAGACCTATACTCCTTTGACTCAAATAGAGTAAAATGTCTAGGATTGATCAAAGACCTCTGTGTTAACCTAGCCCAGATTCCAGCCAAATGTTTACTCATGGACATTGTTGTGGCTGATGTTCCCCCAAAGTATGGAATTCTATTATCAAGATCCTGGGGAGCTAAGTTACAGGGGACTATGCAGATGGACATGACATATGCGACCATCCCGATTTTCAATCAGACCAGAAGACTTTACAGGGAGTCCCATATGCAATACACGGTTACAAGTCAAGACAGACCACGAAAATCTCCTATATATTCTGTCAATACAGGCCTTGATTCTTTTATCATGTTTAACAATGAAACTCCTAGCGAGCAAGTCACTTTAACAGAATTAAAGGCCGACAGGGAAGAAGAGTATGATAACGCAGAAGTGTCCAAACAGTTTGCCACATGTGAAAACATTAGTAAACAAAGCATAGGTCTTGATTTACCGGTTATGAGTCCATTGTTTTTAGGACTTAACAACCCAGAAAATACCTCTAACATTTCTGGCGTCATCCCTCAATCTATTGAAGAATTTGAGGAGTCAAAACAAATTCAATTGGGTGCTGCTAATCATGAATAGTCAGAAGGCACCATAGTTAAAAAGGACAATCGCCAAACAGACGAAACCGAAGACAGTACTTTATGGAGTATGTATTTTGATGGGTCATGCACTAGAAATAATGCTGGTGCAGGGGTTTGGATCATTAACACTGAAAACAACCACACAAAATGCATCTCATGCAAATTAAACTTTCAGTGTTCCAACAACATAGCAGAATATGAATCCCTTCTCTTAGGCTTGCATCTCTTGAAGAAATTAGGAGCCAGAAGAATTAATGTGTACGGGGATTCCGAGTTAATCATTAGGCAAGTCAATGGGGAGTATAATGCGAATCATCCCAGACTTAGAGCCTATCGGAATGATGTCATGGATCTGTTGACAACATTTGAGGAGTCAAACCTGAGTTTCATCCCAAGGAAAAAGAACATTATGGCCCACAATCTAGCTTTTGCGGCCAGGACATGTCTAACGCCATATGAGACTGGAGACAACACAACTCCGATAAAATTTAGACTGGAAGTGCCTAATAACGAAAAATATTGGCAAGTGTTTGACAATGACAAACAAATAGAAGACTTCATGCAATTCAGAAATGAGTTCGAACTGCACAGTTCAGATTCAGATTATGATACAGACTGCAGTGAAGAAAACTTTCTTGGTGAAGAAGAATCGTCGCCTCAACCTGCCGATAGTAACCTATTGTCTAGCAAACTTAGGAACAAAACAGAATTAAGTGCAGAGTCAGAAACGAAAGAATTACAAACCCTGCATTCTAAAGATGAAAATTTGCCAAGTGGTCTAACGCCTTTAGAGGAGTTTTTTTATTTTAACGATGTGGCCAATAAACCAAAACTGGAACCTGTAGAGACTGAAGTAGAGGAGTGCAATATAGGCAGTGAGGAAAAACCGAAAATGATCAAACTGTCCAAAACTTTTCCAGCTCACATTAAACTCAAATACATAGAGTTGTTCAAAGAATTTTCTGATGTTTTTGCATGGAGTTACGAAGATCTTAAATCCTATGACACCGAAATAATACAGCACAAAATCCCTCTTAAAGAAAACCAAAAACCATTCAAACAGAAACTGCGCAGAATAAACCCTGTCCAGTTGCCATTGGTTAAGAAGGAAATCATGAAGATGCACGATGCTGGCATTATTGTCCCTATTAGATATTCTGAGTGGGTATCTAATCTGGTGTCCGTTAGGAAGAAGACTAGAGAAATCAGGCTTTGTATAGACTTTAGAGACTTAAACAAAGCTTCGTTAAAAGACAACTACCCTTTACCAAAAATGGATCACATTTTACAAAGGGTGGTGGGGTCTAAAAGGATTTCGTTGTTTGATGGCTATTCAGGGTATAATCAGATTTTAGTTCACCCTGCTGATCAATTAAAGACAGCTTTCACTACTCCATGGGGCACTTTCATGTATGTGAAGATGCCTTTTGGTCTAATGAACGCTGGAGCAACCTTCAGAGAGCCATGGACATAGCATTCTCGGAAGAATTGGGCTTCTTCATCATTATCTATCTAGATGATGTCACTGTGTTTTCAAAAATAGATGAAGAACATTTAGAACATTTGAGAAAAGTTTTCGAGAAGTGCAAAAGGTTTGGAATATCTTTAAACCCTAAGAATACGCTATTTGGTCTCCAAGAAGGTAAGCTTCTTGGACACATTATTTCAGAAGAGGGTATAAAGATAGATCCAAAGAGGATTGAGGCTATATTGCAAATCTCTCATCCTCAAAATATCAAAGAGTTGCAGTCTTTCATTGGAAAGATAAAATTTTTGAGAAGGTTCATCCCTAACTTGGCAGAGCTCCTTAGAAATATCACAAACATGTTGAAGAAGGAGCAAGGGATAAAATGGAACTTGGAAGCAAAGACATCCTTTGAGCTGGTGAAACAAGCATTAACCAAAACACCGGTTCTCATAAGCCCTAATTTTTCAAAATATTTTTATATCTTCTCGTTTGCATCAGAACATACCATTGCTGCTGTCCTTTTACAGAAAAATCCACAAGGACAAGAGAAGCCTATTGCATTCTTTAGCAAGGCATTGAGGGATGCCCCTTTGAAATATAATATTATGGAAAAGCAAGCTTTTGCTTTGGTTAAAGCATTGAAAGAATTCAGAGTATACATCCTTCACTCACACATCATTGCCTTTGTCCCTAATTCGGTTGTTAAAGACATTCTAACACAGGACCCAGATGGTAAGAGAGGTAAGTGGATTGTTGTTATTCTCGAATATGATTTAGAGATAAAACCCACTAAACTCATCAAAGGCCAAGGTCTAGCTAGATTAATGGTTGAATCCAATTCTGAAGTTCTTGATATTAATATGATTAATGCTTTGGACAGCCAAGAAGAATTCTCAACTCCCATTATTGAAAACCATTTTATGAATTCTCCTTGGTATGCTGATATCATTTATGTTTTGCTTAATTTAAATACACCTCCTGGTTTATCGAAAACAAAGGCAAGGTTCTTAAAATTGAAAGCAGTAAACTATTGCATTGTAGATAAGTGTCTTTATTGGAAAAATGCTAGTGGTATATTTCTTAAATGTTTTCCTGAGTTTGATGCAGAGAAGGTTAAGCAGGAATTTCATGAAGGAGAGTGTGGAGGCCATTTGTACTGGAAGTCAACAGCCAACAAAATTTTGAGAGCTGGTTTCTATTGGCCCACCCTTTTTTCTAATGTTCACAAAATGACAACTACTTGCCATAAATGCCAATTGTTTGAGGGCAAGAGAAAATTATTACCCCTTCCTCTGCATCCGATCACTCTTGAAGCTCCTTTTCAACAGTGGGGACTTGACTTCATAGGTGAAATCCATCCCTCATCTTCTACCCAGCATAGATGGATCCTTACTGCCATAGACTATTTCACTAAGTGGATAGAAGCCATTCCTTGTAGGCAGGCCAATGATTCAGTTATTATAAAGTTCATAGAAACCAATATCCTTTCCATATTTGGCTGCCCTACCAAGATCATCACAGATAATGCAGCAGCATTTGGATCAAAGAAAATGGTTGACTTTTGTCATAAATATCAGATAACGTTGGGACACTCCACAGCCTATTACCCTCAAGGTAATGGACTTGCAGAATCTTCCAATAAAAGCTTAGTGAACATAATCAAGAAACTGTTGGAGGACAACAAGAAGTCTTGGCACACAAAGCTGATCCATGCACTTTGGGCTGACAGATTAACTTTGACGAAATCTATTGGTATGTCACCTTTTCAGCTTGTGTATGGTGCATATGCAATCTTTCCTAATAGCCTTGGTGTACCAGTTATGAAGTTTATCCAAGAATTGCAGACTGAAGATAATGACATGATCAGAAGAATAAATCAGACCATTCATCTTCAGCAAATCAGAGAGGAAGTGTACAACAAAACATTGCAGAAACAGGACAACATTAAGAAGCTTTTTGACAGAAGAACAAAGGCCAGCAATTTCAAGATTGGGGAAAAAGTTTTAAAGTGGGACTCAAAGAGAGAAGACAAGGGAAAGCATGGTAAATTTGACAATCTATGGCTTGGCCCTTACTCTATTCATTCAATTGCTGGAAACAATGCATTCTTCTTACAAGAGCTGGATGGAACATATTTGTTTGGGGGTCCTGTCAATGGCAGGATGCTCAAGCATTACTTCTATTGATTCATGATATGTTTTTAAGCCTTCTTTTTTCTTTTTTCCATTGTAAACATTTCATCCATCATTGCATTCAAAGTTATGAAAAATCAAAAAATACAAAAACAAATAAAGAAAGAAAAGAGGGCAGAAATGAAAAACAGGAAAGGCACAGCCCCATGCCAAAAAAGAGAAATAAATCTGAAAGTGTGCAAGCTTAAATGCCACTCCTACAAAACACACTTCTAGTTAGTCAAACTGTTTAATCTTGACTAATTAGCTTTCAATTTTCTGCTGATAGGGTAGTGAATTTGATTTGCCAAATGGTTTAATCTTGGCTTATCAGTAGATAGATTAGGATAGAAATTAAGGTTCAAACATGTTCAAAATCTGAACCAAAGTTTCCAAAGAGAGATGACTCAAAACTGTTTTATTTTTCTAAGTCATAAAGGAGAAAAAATGGTTCTAGTTTGCCCAAAATTTGAATCAGATATCAAGAAAGAGACAGCTCAAAACAAAATTAAAAACAGAGTTGTAAAGAAAAAGAAGGCCATAATGAGAAACTTTCAGATCTTAAGCCTTCCATTTTTTATTTAATTTTCTGCAAATAATAATCTATGTGCAGCTTGTTCTTATGCCATAGATCATAGCAAGTCGAACAGCTCAATCTTGACTTGACTATTTTTAAATTTCTGTTGTAGAATTTAGAGAATGAAAGTTTGTTGGACTGTTTAATCCCAACAAACAGTAGACTAGGTAGAGAAATATCTGAGCTCAACTGTTTAATTTGAGTTCAGGGAGAAATAAGGATTAGAAATAGATTAGATTTCCTGCTTTCAAAAGAATAAAATGTTTTGAATAGAGTTTGCCAATCCAAGTGCACTCTGATGAAGAAAAAATGCTAGATCTGTAGGATTGGGTAGGTAGCAAGCTGATTGATAAAGGTCCATTGTTTTCATGGCTGCCAAATATGTTTTTAGAAGAAGATCATTCAATCACAGAAGGACAGCCCAATGGATGAGGCAACTGATCAGCCTCCCAGAAATCAAGTCTGAATTCTTGATGCCTTCAAGAAGGCACCATCCCCAAGTGGAGCCACTGTTAGCCACCTATAATATTTTGTTATACCAAAAGGTGGCTAAGATCTTTTTTGAGCCTCCAAGGAACAAATTTTATTACTAAAAAAATTTTGTTGGCTCTTGAAGACTCCTTGTAGGCCTCATGCCTCTGTCCAAAAAATCTTCATCACTTTCCCTATTTTAATTCTGCTGATTTCCTGTAAGAAACTGCTGAAGAAACCATCATTTTTCCCCTTTCTCCCACTCATAACTAACCTTCATTTACTTCCCCTTTTCTCCATATTATTTCCCTACTTTTCATAAGTTTCTCCTTCCATTCATGAAAATCCTCCTGACAGGGTTTAAAACTTCTTTTTGAACTGTGCCGAAACCCCCAAATCCATTTAAAACCTTGAAATTTTTCATAAAAAGCAAAGTTTCATTGCTATGGACCTAAGCCCCTTGGGCTAAGCCCTAAACCACTTCCCCACCATACGCTTTGGGTCTGGAACCGCTTGCTAATACGATAAAGTGCTAATCGCATCGAAAAGAATCGAAGACGCAAGTCTTTGCCATACTCCAAAAGTTCCGATTGTGATTAGCCTTGCTGCTTAAGACCCCCGATCATATTATTTACATATAACCTTGAGCCCACCCCCGGCGCTTAAAACATTGTAAATTTTCATTACTGTTCTGCTTTTTCCTTTATAAAACCCAAGAACCCGCTTATGCAAAGTTTCAACTTAAAAGCTTGAAGTCATGTGTTAAATATAAAATGGTTAGTTTAAAAAGACCGATCGCACAATCGTAATCGGGAAAATTTCAATGGGTTGATCGAAAGGACCAGGCCCGAAGTTTCGATTGTGATTAGGCCCGCAGTTTCGATTGCGATTAGGCCCACAGTTTTGATTGCGATTCGGCCCGCAGTTTCGATTGCGATTCGGCCCGCAGTTTCAATTGCGATTAGGCCCGCAGTTTCGATTGCAATTAGGCCCGCAGTTTCGATTGCGATTAGGCCCGCAGTTTCGATTGCGATTAGGCCCGCAGTTTTGATTGCGATTAGGCCTGCAGTTTCGATTGCGATCCTTCGATTGAATCTAGATCGTCCACGTGTCCAGATCGGACAGTCCAAAACTAATCCTCCTTATTCTTCTCCTGCTATCCTTTTCGCCTTTTTATGCAGATCTCCACCGTTGGTTGCCTTCATCCGACGACTTCGCTCCTCCCCCGCCATCTGAAGCAGTTTAAACCTTTTTCCGCAGGATTTCTTAACTATTTTTGTGTTTTGAAGGCGTTTTAATGGTTTTCCATTGTTTAATGAAAGAAAGCCGAGGGTTGGGAAATAATTTTTCTGCGCCTTCGAGCTGTCAAGGAGAACCATCTGCGGGGTTTCGCTCCATTTTTTTCTCAATGCTTCATGGGCATTGATGCCTTTAAAAAGCCCAGTGCGGCCTGCACATCGACAAGACACTGTTTTAATTCAAAAAAAGTTAAAGAGTATCAGTTTGAAGACAGAGCACAGCAGATGAAGATTGAAGATGGTTTTTATAGGGATTACGGCTAAGACCGTTATCAAAAGCCTAATCCCCAATCTAAAACACAGTTTAAAGGAAAAACCTAAAGTGTTTCATCAGATAGAAAGCCTCCACCGCCACATCTGAGGCAAATTGATTCCTCAGCTACCACTGAGCCACCTGTCGCCTCAAACCTTTCAAACAGAGGCCGAAGTTATTGAAGAAAATCAGATATTCGCCTCCAGCGCAGCCAGGGAGTTACTTCTGCAAGGAAATCAATGCAGAAAATATCTGCAGAGTTACTCCAAACATTACATAAAGCCTCAAAGTCAAATAAATCTCCCACCGAGCTTAATCCATAAATGTAAAGCAGTTAATACAGTGTTCCACCTGTGAAATTCTTCATCGAGCCTCTCAAAGGGCCGAGAAGTCTTGAACCTGTATTAATTATCCTGAGAGATATTTTCTCAGATCACCTCCTCATTCTTCTATAAATACCTCAGGAGAAGATGAGAAATTGTTGGTTGCAGAACTTTGAAATACACTTGAGCCCGAGACTTCTATTTGTACATAGTGTTCACTGGCCCTTGAAGCTCTGTTTGTGCTAGAGTAGTTAGGTTGAATAGTGAAGATGATTGCTGAACTGAAACATTGGACTTGAAGATTATAACTGGTTTGACATCAATATAAAAGCTGTTTCTTGGGATCCTGGTCTTTATCACTAGTGAAGTGCTTCTTTCTTTGTTAATCGTTTTCCTTCTATGTATGCCATAATGTTCATTTTCCCTCTGTAAAGAACAGTTTAAACAGGGTTAGGATTTTCTGTATAGCAGTAACCTTCTCTGGCTGAGAAATCTTTATCTTAATGTTTTCTTCAGATTTGTTTATTTAAGAATGATTCAATACAGTTTAAACGGTTAGGAATGTTGGCGTTCCCTTGTCCTTCTGTTTGCTCAAACATTGTTCTCGAATGTTATTTCCATTATTTGCTATTAAAGTTAGACTAGAGAAGATATGGTTTGCCCTGATTCCTAGATTCTTTTCTCCAAAGGCAGATTCTGAAAGTTTCCCTTGGTGTTGACTGAAAGCAGACTAGGTTTAAAAGTACTTTATATGATCTTAAGTTACACTCTGTTTTTCTTATGTGTTTTCATACTTTCTGAAGGTAATCATGTGGATTACTGGATTGTTTGTCAATTAAGCTGCTTTAATAAGAACTTTCCCAAGAAGTCTATGGTTAGCCCTGTCCTTGGTTGGTTTTAAAACAGTTACTTAAGAGGCTTTTCTTGTTTGGACTGACTATAAATCCTTTGAGAAATTATTATCAGTTTCCACCCCTCCAACATTTTAATGTTTCCATTCCATCATTTTAATCTCAATAATCTTGTGGTTTAGATAACTTGCCCCTTGGATCACACTTGATGTTGTTGTTCAATTAAAGCCCAGATATGACTCCATAGCCCAATGGACTAAAAACCAGCGTTATATCTATCTATCTACCAAAACTATTCTATTTTCTTGCAACTTCTCACTTTTGAAACTTTCTGCACTTAGGACTTTCCCCTCAAGTAACTTTTCATGCTCAGCCATCCAAAACAAAACAAAACCCTTCGCCTTCATAACTAGCCTAATATCATCACCCTAAACTTCAAAGACAATATCCATCTTTGTACATATTGGAGAGATCCCTCTCCGGATTCAGGAGGGCTAGATCCTAGAATCCCAAAGTTGGTTGAAATGATGTTAACTCTGTGATTGGACTCTCCCAATCTTGCTAATAAATTACAGAGACCTAACAATCTCTTTCCCCTTCATCAACATAATTATCTTGGAAGGGTGGTCTGATCTATTGATCATTTCCTCTCGGTTTGATTTGAGGCGGGTCTCTTCTAAAGTTATAATTCCAGTTTTTATTTTGGGGGTTTGGCTGGTTGTCCCTAGGAGGTGCTCTTTCACTTAGATTTATTCTTTACATCATTCTCTCCATGGTCCTAACCAGGTTATCTATTTTGGAATCTGAAGAGGAAGTGGAAGGCATGGTCTCATCTCGGTAAGTGACTTTCTTTTCCGATCTCATCCTAGCCCTCTTTTCAGTGAGGTTGGCTTCAACACTAATAGCTCCCCTTTGAATTTCTTCTAAAGTTGTGGAGTCTCTTTCTCTTAATTTATATGTCATGTTTGAATCGAAACCTTCCGGAAATTTTACTAGTGCTAGGCCGTGTGGAGGTTTCATGTGAGGCAGGAAAGCGTTATAGACACTGTTGAACCTAGTGCAATAGTCTTGAACACTTTCCCCTGTGTTTCTTTTAAGTTTTTTATATTCAAAAAGGATTTGAAGGGGTTTTTTCTTGATTTCCCATTTGTTTATAAAAGTTTGGTAAAGTGACGGGAGATCATGTATACTATTAGGAGTCAAGTTTTTAAACCATTTTTTGGCTTCCCCACCTAGGCTTTGGGTGAACAGTCTCATCTTCATGGTTTCTTCTTCTAGTTCCATGTAGTCAAAGGCATCATTGATTCTATCTACATGTTGTTGGGAGGTAGTGGATTCAACCCCGGTGAAGTGTGGGATTCTGGATTGGTAATCATTTGGAAAAGGTACCAAAGTATGTGGTAACACTAAGGGCGCATACCATGTTGCCATGATGGGAGCTGATCGTGGATTTATAGTGGGAGGATTTGCAGTATGGGATAAGGTGATTTGCACAGTGGTGGTGTGAATGGGTGTGGCAGAAGTACTTGGACTTGTAAAATGATTTTGAGCAAACTTGGGATGGAAAGAGCCGAAGTGGTGGAGAAGTTGTAAATCAGGTGGTGTAGTGGGGGAGGCTTCTCTGCTAGGACTCTGTTGTAAGTCTAAGGGTTCAATATCGGCAAGGTTGATTCTACTTTGTGACCTGTTTCTAAAAAGACTTTTTGCAGGACACAAGTCAAACTGTGGGTCGTGTAAGGATGTAAGATGTTCGGGTACAGAGCTTTCTTTGTGAACAGTCCTATTGGTAGTTAAGTTTCCAGTTTCAGAAGTTTGCCACAAAATATTTTATGGGTGATCAACTATGATAGGAGGATTTGGGTCTGGATGAGATCTGGTATTAATTCTTTGTGAAACCAGATTTCAAATTAAAAATTTAGAGAGGATGATAGTTGTGATTGCTTTCAGAAGGCTGTCCTTTTTATGGAGGCTAGTGGAGTCGCCAGGTGGATGTTTTTAGTGATTTTGAAGTCTATGGTCCACCACCAATACGGACAAAGGAAATTTTTTAAAGAAATTTCTTTCTTTTTTTTAAATTTTTATGTAAACAAAAACTTGTAAGAGTGTTCTAAAGCTAGATCATCATTTTGCTAGGATGGTGAGAAAGCTAGAGTTCTGTTCTTAGGGTATTTAGTTGAGTTTTTATGCTTTGACGAAGTTTTTTGAAGCTATAAGTAATAATTAGTTTGCCACTGATTTCAGACACTGCATCATGATTTTTGGATTGGAAGGGTAAATTAACAGGATAGCATGCTTATGGAATTTTTTGGTATTTGAACGGAGTAGTAGGCCTACTAGAGGCTAGTGGAGTCACCAGGTAAATGTTTTTGTCTTGTAGAGAGAAGTTTTTATGCTCCACCGCCAATGACTGATAGAAACCAATATAGGGATGTTTTTACGAGGTTTTTTTACAGAGTTTTTATATGTATCCTAGTTTGTAAGAGCATCCTATACCTGACTCATCACTTAGCTAAGGTGGTGAAAAAAAGAGAGTTTAATCTAATGGCTTTATAGGCTGCTTGTCTGATTTTAATTTTAAAGGACAAATGATTCTACAAGAGTTTTCTAGGTTGTTATGTACTCAGTGAGTCCCACCGTGATTGCCATTATGTTAGTGTGGTGATGAGGTGGCGGATGAACCACCAGCTACTACCAGTCGAACTTGAAGGTCTAAATAGTCTTAAGAGGTTTCCAAAATTATATACTCACAATTTCCCACCATGATCGCCATTATGTTAGTGACAGGTGGGATAAATCCACAAGATATTTTTCTTAAGGGCTACTGAAATTTTTATGGAAGTCTAAGTTTGTTTCTTACTCAGGGTCCCACCGTGATCGCCATTATGTTGGAGTCCCGTAATTTGGCAGATTGGTAAACCAAATGACAGGGTAACATCAGACCAATCTTTGGAGTCCTAGGACCTAGCCTTCCTGGACTCAGAAAGGGATCTCTCTATGGTGCGAAGGATGTGAACTTGTTTTCTTTGTATGTTTGATTTTAGGCTAGTTGTTAAGTATATTTTGGTTTGTTTTTCTTTTGAGGTAAAACTGATCAAGTAGGACAAATGGAAAGAGAGTTCATCAAATCAACAGGGCTATGGGGTCATATAAAGTCAAGGATGTCTAAATGATGGACAAGGTGTACTGCAGGGCTGATTTAGCAAGGTCAATGGATCCTTTGGGTGAGGTATGAGGTGAAATGAACATTAGGTTTGTGAAAAATGAAGAAGTATTTAAATATATATAGTTTGAAAGGAAATACTCATGAGGTAGGGAAAACCATTAATCTCTATGAAATATTCTCAAACTGATAAACATGAAAGATAAACGTTCAGGTGAGGCATTGAAGCATAAGAACTCCTAACTTTAGAAATTCACCTTGCAGCTATTGGGAAAACATATAATAATAAACAAATAACTTAATATATGGAGAGGGAACTCCTAAACAAAATATATCAAACTATCGGGAACTCTGAAACAAGTTGGTAAGCATGGACAAGGGCAAGATCAAATGAAACCTCTTTGACTTAACCTGAGCAATCAGTATTTCATAAAAAGGTTTTAGAAATAGAGTTTTGAGAACTTCAAATAAGCAGGGCATACCTTGAATCAGATTTGATAGCTAACATACTGACCATTAATGAAACAATGACAATTTCTTGGTGGACCTAAGGAGAAGTTAAGAATTCCTTATAATGACCAAGAAGAAGAAAACCTCAAAGCTGTAATAAACAGGAGGTTTGAGGTGCTTCCATGAGCATATCTCAACCTATACATTTCTGATATACAACAAATAAGAAGCATGAAATGTTAATGAAAACAAGAATACATAAAAAAATTAGGGAAACATCACCATTCACCAAGCTATGGAATCCTGCACACAATGCTCCTCCACCATCAAGCCAAAGACATTCATCCACTTCATAAGACCAATATTTTCTCCAAGCTCATAAAACTATGTATTTCTCTTAACATGTCAAGTTCTCCCTCCTTTTACAATGAATCCTCATGGTTTATATAAGCCAAGAGGAGAAAGATCTCACTAGAGAAACTAGAAGGCCATTGGCCAAAGCAAAATATCTAAATCTGCCCTTGAGGCCTTACAAGGTCCAAGGCACAAAATATCTCTTCAAAATATCCTTTTCGGACCAAAATAGTAAAAATATTGAATTTTAGGCTCTGAAATACTTGATAGAACTTGCCTAACATACAATTGCCTTGTCCTCACATAGGAATGCAGAAAACTATCTCTTTTTTAGCAGAATTTCCAAGTGCACAACACCAAAATAGGCCTTTTGCAGTGAGGGTTTGGAGGCCTTACTGATGTCGAAAAAGGCCCTAAGATGGCTCGTTGGAAAGATATGGATGTCTACTTTCCAAATATACTTGAGTCGTTTAAATATTGTTGGGTATGTCTACGATAGAAGACTACTCCATACACACCTCAACAAAACATAGTTACAGAAAGAATGAACAAAACACTGATGGAAAAGGCAAGAAGCATGCTCAGTGGTACCGGGTTAGGACAAGAATTCTGGGCAGAGGCAGTGGAGACTGCATGTTACTTAGTTAACAGATCACCTTCATCAGCGTTGGAGGATAAGACTCCACATGAGGTATGGACAGGTAAGAAACCCTCTCTTTCACATCTAAGGGTATTTGGATGTGATGCATATGTACATGTTCCAAAGGAGAAAAGGACCAAGTTGGATAATAAATCTGAAAGGTGCATCTTTATTGGGTATAAGGATGGTTTAAAGGGTTACAAGCTTTGGAACCCAGAAACAAGAAAGGTTGTGTACAGCCGAGATGTGGTGTTTAGAGAGCTGAAAGATGTTGTTACACATGAAGTCCTACCAAAGGAACCTGAGAAGATAGAGTTTGAGCTAAAGGAGGATAAATTATACTCTACAACAGAAGAAGATTCAAAAGAGGAAGAGCCACAAACCCCAGCTTTGAGAAGATCAGTTCGTGAAAGAAGGCAACCAGAAAGGTATAGTCCATCTACTTTCTGTTTAGGTTTTTCTTTAACTATAACTGATGATGATCCTAGAACTGTCAGGGAGGTAGTATATTCAGAGGATGGAAAAATCTGGAAGGAGGCCATGGTTGATGAAATGGCATCCTTGCATAAAAATGAGGCATGGGATTTGGTGGAATTGTCGGTTGGAAGGAAGCCCATCAGGATCAAATGGGTGTTTAAGAAGAAGAAGAATGTAGAAGGCAAGGTGGAGAAATACAAAGCTCGGTTGGTAGCAAAAGGTTATTCTTAGGTGCCGGGAATTGATTTTGGTGATTTTTTTCTCTTGTTGCCAAAGTTACTTCTATTAGATTACTTTTATCTGTTGCTGCTACATTTTATTTTGAGATAGAACAGATGGATGTGAAGAAATCATTTCTTCATGGGGATTTAGAAGAGGAGATCTACATGAAGTAACCTGAATGCTTTATGCTGAAGGGTAAGAAATAACCAGTGTGCAGGTTGAAGAAGCCACTGTATGGGTTAAAACAGTCACCAAGGATGTGGTATCAGAAATTTGATACCTACATATGGGGACTTGGCTTCACTAGAAGCAAGGAGGATCACTGTGTTTATTTTAAATTAATTGGTGACCGTGTTATTTATTTGGTCTTGTATGTGGATGATATGTTGTTGATTGGAAATGACAAAGAAATTATCCAAGATTTGAAGACCCAATTGTTCTCCAAATTCGACATGAAGTATCTTGGTGCTGCAAACTATATTTTGGGCATGGCATTAAGAGAGATCGGGCAAAGAGAAAGCTTTGGCTAAACTAGAGGAAGTATGTTGAGACTATATTGCAGAGGTTCAATATGCAGGATAGTAAACCAGTGAATGTTCCTATTCCTGTAGGTGTAAAGATGTATGTTGAACAGTGTCCCAAGACACAAGAAGAAGAGGAGGATATGTCTCGTGTTCCATATGCAAGTGTAGTGGGTAGCCTAATGTATGCAATGGTCTGTACTAGACCAGACATTACACATGCAGTGGGAGTATTGAGCAGGTTTATGTCAAACCCAGGGAAGGAGCATTGGACAATAGTGAAGCGGGTTTTCAGATATTTACGTGGCACTAGTGATTATGGCTTGTGCTACCAGGGAAGACCAAGATTGGAAAGAATGTTGGACATTCGTGGTTTTTTTGATGCAGACTGGGCTGGAGATCTGGACCAAAGAAGATCTACAAGTGGGTATGTGTTTAGCCTATTTGGAGGTGCAGTCAGTTGGATGAGTAAAAGACAGTCCGTAGTGGCGCTTTCAACTACAGAGGAAGAATACATAGCAGCCACTCATGCAAGCAAGGAAGCAGTTTGGTTGCAGAGATTGTGTTCAAGTATGGGGTTGGTACAACAAGCTATAAGGATAGACCGTGATAGCCAAAGTGAAATTTTCTTGGCTAAGAACCCTGCTTATCATTCAAAGACAAAGCACATTGATGTTCAATATCACTTTGTTAGAGATATGGTTGAGGCTAAAAGGGTGTTGTTGGTAAAGGTGGACACTTTGAAGAATGTTGCAGATGCATTGACGAAGTCTATGAGCACTTAGAAGTTCTCTTGGTGTAGAGAAAAAATGGGTATTGAAGAATTGGCCCGATGACTAAGCTCTCATGTGGCCCCCTGTGGAAAGAAAACAACAAGTGGGAGAACGTTGGGTATGTGTTATATTCTTTCCACGACTAGCTCCACGCGTTGTATGTTGCGCCGGGCGCAGCAGGGGGGTCACAGGGGGGGGCGACAGCCCCCCCTGTCGGGGTCCAGGGCAGCGCCCCGGCAAAAAATTTTTTGGTATGCGGTCCCACTCATATGCGGACCCACCCATGTTTTTTGCATGAGTTTGCACATGGTTTTGGGGTACGATGGTTTTCGGCCCCTGGTATTTTGTAGATCTGGTCAAGGGAACTATGGTTATGTTCTAATCTAGGGTTAATGGATTGGGGTTTATGTATGCTTCGGCATGTATATATATGTTTTGTAACACTAAAAGGAATATAATGAAAAATCAAGTTGGTCGTCTCGATTTGGGATCCAGGGGAAAATCTTTGTGTTTATCTGTTTTATGTTTTACGCTCTCGCTATTGTTTATTATCTGTTATAAGATTCGTGTGTAGATAATTTCTGTTCAGGGTTAAAACCTACAAATATGATCTCTAGAAACTTCTAAAAAATGGAAAAGGTGCAAAAACCTAGGGGTGCAGCACCTTCTCAGAAACAGTGGCAGAAAGGTGAAAAATGGTTTTTTTGGATCTTTTGAGGGACCAAAACAGCTCCAAATGAGCTGAAACTTTATGAGCATACTCCTCTAGTTCCAAGGAATCCAAAAATATAAAATTTCCCTGCTGAAAATTCTCTGAGAAAAAGCGCAGTGTCCAGGGTGCTGCACTCCTAGGCTTGGAAATTCATAAAAAACAAAAAGGTGTCCAATTTTGCCCAAATTTGGTGAGTGGATCCCTCAAGGGTCTTTAGAAACCTGTAGTGAAGCTTGGGCCAAAATTCCAATCCTAGCTTGGTATTTTCCATCTTTTGGTGTCAAGCACCTCCTTTCGGCAGTATTAAGATTTTTTCTAGCAAACTGATTTAGCTTTTTGTAATGCTGACTCATCTTTCTTTGTAAGTATAAATCCTTGTTTGCTTTCTCCAATTTGGCCTCTAAATGCAGGTTTTCCCTTTCAAGCCATGATTTTTTTTCATTTTCAATTTCCAAGGCTAGGAGCTCAGTGAGAGGGAATCGTTGCACTCGGGTTGATTCTTCCTCTCTCTATTTTTCTAATGCTCTCCCAAGACCCATAGTCTTAGGCGTATTCCTAGCTGGCCCTTATTCTTCATCATCTTCTTCATAGTCACCCATGTACTCTTCTAGCTTCACTTGTGATTTTTGAGCCTCTCTTTTGTACTTGAGTGCCTAGGCTTCATAAATGGCAAGTTGGCCACTCATTTGCGCGTTTTGTGTTTGTTGGAAATGAATGATATGTTTTGATCTTTCCAAATCATTCACCAAATCTCTAACTTGTCCATCTCGGTCTTGTAAGAGGGAATTAAGAATCCTTATTTCATTGTCCTCGTCACTGTTAATGTGGATGAGTTCAAATTCCCTCTCTATTTCATGGTTGCTCTCTTGTTCTTCCATTGCCTTCCTTCCTTTGTCCTTCATGTGCTTCTTACCCTTGTCTTTCTTTGGAAATCCACCCTTGCCTTTCTTTGGCAGTTTACCTCTGCTCCTTAATTCTCTGGTGACATTGCTTTTCACTACTGGAGTGAATTTTCCTTTCACTGGTCTTGAGGAGGAGCGCATGGCCCCTTACCTTTTGGAGGCAGCAAACACATGCCTCCTACCTTTCTGATAAGGGATGATGGGAGGTGTTAAAGAGTGGGCTTGTTCAATCTAGTCACTTATAGCCCTAGGACTGTATTTTTCTTTAAAAATGTTTTCTGTGGGTATCCCTTTGTCACTTTGATATTGGTAGTCACTTTGTTTATCAATTTCAACATTTTTTATGCTCTTACCACCAGGAGGATCTTTAAAAAGGTCATGCTCTGTTTCTGTGTGGTGGGAGGTGCCCAATTCTGATACTTTTTCATCTTCAATATTGTCCATGTCCTTACCCTTTTTTCTGTTCTCTTGATTGTTACCATCATTAGGACTTTTGCCATCATTTCCTTGTGTATTTAAGACCACTCTGAAAACTGTCTCTAAACTATCCTCATCAATTTCCTTTTTGCTGTGACTATCTTCCTCTTGCTTTTTGTCTTTATCTGTACTGTTGTTTCTGTTGTTTTTCCCTTGGCTATCAGTGTCTTTTTCTTTACTAGGAGTCTCATCACCTTGTCCTCCTTCCTCACCATGAGTATCACTTCTTGAAACTCTGTTCTCTCCTTGATTTTTATTTTTAAAGCTATTGTTGTTTTGAGTGTCTTCTTTTTGGCTATCTATCTCTTTGCTGTTGTATTTACTGCCTTCCCCTTTGATGTCTTCATTTTCTTTGCTGTTTTTAACATGATTAGCACTATTTTCCTTAAGGCCCTCATCATATTTTCCCTCACTGTTTGTATTTTCTTCCTCATTCTCATCTTCCTCACATTTTTCCTCACTTTGATCATTTCTGCTTTCTTCCTGATTAGTGTTTTTAGAGCTTCTGCTATTTTGACTTCCCTCCTCTTGACTGTTTTCATCTTCTTCATTGTTTTCCTCATCTTCGTTAATTTCCTCTTCTTCATTAATTTCCTCTTTATCTTCAGATTGTCCCTTATTTTCATCAATTTCTTTTTCACTGTCTTCATCAGTTTCCTCTTTGTTGTCTTCATTAGTTTCAGTAGTGCTTTCTTCAGGATTAGCATTACTTTCTTTAAGGTCACTACTGATTTCATTAGGATCACTTCTGTTTGGAGAAGGTGTTTGAAGAATGTTTTCTTGGGAGAGTGATTCATAGGAGGAAAGTGAAACATAGTTAGTGGAGGGTGATGAAGGAGTGTGAGGAATATTTTTAGAAGAGGATGGCACATTTTGCAATGGGATGGAGGATGAAGAGGTAAAGTCATCATGGGTGATAAAGGCTTCCCAAAGAATGCCTTGTTGCTCCAGTTGGTGAGTTATAATTATTTTGACAAGAGAGTGATGAAATAGGCTTGCCATTTGCGAAGCTGGAGGCTTCTTTTTCACGATGGTAGACATTTTTTCAATGCTTTTGCATAGGAAATAAGGCAAGTTCAGCAGCTTGTTCCTGGTGAAGTGCATGAGGAGTCTAATATGATAGGAGTAGATTCAAGAGAAATGACCCTCACAGGTAAATTATTTCATGACAATCTTCATAAGGAGGGCATACATGTACACTAGATGGGAAAAAGGAAAAATGGCTTTACATGCAGCTTGACAACTAGGCTTTAGAAAAGGATGATAATGGATCAAGTCAAGATGTGTTTGTTTAAACCATCTATCTCCTATGCAAGGGATCCTAGTGGCTTTAGAGATAGCTTTAGGGGTCAACTCAAAATTTAACCCTGCCAGATGAACCTGATGCTTGTGAAGCCTTAAGGCAAATAACTCAGTCAATTTAGGATGGCTTTTGATTTCTTGTACCTTGTTGCAAAACTCAAAACATCCTAATTCTTGGAAATAATACAAGATAGAAGGTGAGGCAATCAGTTCTTTGGTGTTTGTAGGCTCAAACCTATTGGGTTTGCCTCCTTTCCTGGTCTGTCTTCTAGGTTTTTGAGGCTCATCACTTTCTTCTTGAGACATAATGACTAGGTTATCTTTCTTTCAATTTTGAAACAAAAAGAATCTTTGTAGATGAAGTGTAGAGGAGAGAGGCTTTCAGGAGTCTTAGGACCTTAAAACAAAGCAGGATGCTTAACAGAGAATAGGCCACACTGTCATTCATAGTTTTTATCTCAAACTACCTTAGGTTTCAATCCTAACCTTAATTGGCACTTTCACAGCTTAAAAAATGGTTAAGGAGATATAAATTGATGGAAAATACCTTTAGAAACTCTTCCCCATGATGAGAAACAAATTCTGGCTGAAAAAAGGCAATTTTGGTCTTTTCTGTGAAAACTGGGCGGTGCTGCACTTTTCTCTCAGGCACGTAGCGCCGTGGCCCAGGTCACCTCTGCACGTGGTGTGTGCGATGGAAGAAGTGCTGAGCACGCAGCACCCTCAGCCTGAGCGGCCTTTGCACACGGAGATGCGATGATCGCAATGTTGGGTGCATAACGTCTTCAGGCTCAGGCAGCCTCTGCACGAGGGGATGTGATGACCACAATGCTGGGTGTGCAGCGTCCTCAGGCTCGAGTGGCCCCTACACGAGGAGATGGGCGGTGGCCTGGGCGTTTTACGGTCGCAAGCTTTGCACGTTGGTTGACCAGCAAAATGCATAGCACTATTGTATAGGCGCGCAGCGTTCGGTGCAAAAATGCACTGAGCGCATGTATAGGCGCGCAGCATCTCCGGTTTTATGCCCGAGAATGTTCTTCGAAAAATCAAAAACCCTCCTCCTCTTTGCTAAAGACGAAATGAACGGAACAAGGCCATTGGGGGTATTTATATCCCTTTTTTTAAGTGATTTAAGAGGAAAAACCTCCTCCCCTTTAGTTCAAAAAAAAAACATAATCCTTATTTGCTCCTTTTGACTGTTTTTTCAATATGACAGCCTTTTGGGAGCCATTCTTTCTCATTTCAGGGTGAATTAAAAATCATAATGCCTCCATGATTAGAAACAAACCTGTGAACATACTTTGTGTGACAGTTTAACCAATCAAACCTAGATGGTTACTCCTTTAAAGCAATAGGCACCTAGAGCCTTAAAACATCAAATTTCTTCACCTTTTGAACTTCAAAAACACTTATTTGATTTGAATGGAGTTTTGTACTCTTTCACTTATCTTTAGGAGATAACTCAAAAAACTTTTACACCCTCTACTGTTGATGAAGGAGGTGCAGTATTTTTACCTTATCATGCCTATTTGCAATTTATCCACATTTTTGAAATTATTTCCAAAAAACCTCTCCACTGTGGGTCAATAATCAGGTATTTGTATTTTCAAACAAATCATACCATGCTATTTTTCTTCTTCAGTGTGATTGTACTCTTCATATTGGTCTTAGTCTATCTTTCATCTGATGGTGCATCTGACAGTCTTTGTCTTGTTTTCAGGGGCGCAGGAAAAGGCAAATGTCCCTTTCCCTAGTCATGCTTTGAGGACCAAAAATTGTCTTAATGATATCTTTGCCAAAATGCACCATGCTTTTCATATATCACTGATGTTTCTGAGATTTTGCACAGAGGCTTGAATAAGCAGTAATTTACCTCTTATAATGACATCAAGACTTTTGTAGTAACCTCCAGTTTGATGTGTCTTTTAACTACTGTAGATGATCTTCTGAGATCTTTTTAGGTGTCCCTGATTTGTAAAGAAAATATTTTTTTCCTGTGTTGTTCAACTCACTATACCTTTATCCAAACTGCCAATTGATTTGACTGAAACTTCTCTTTGGTGCCTCTCTTTGGCTCTGTTATACTTTAGACCAAATATCAAGACATCCCTGCAGAGATGTATCTGATAGGATGACTTATTCTTGGCAGTATTTTACTGTTGGACCACGAGGGTCACCTTGGAGATTGTTGGAGTGCCTTATTTAGAAATATGACAACCTCAGCTCTACTTTTCTTGATTTTACCTTTGATTTTCTATGAAACAAAAATGAATGAAAAATGATGGTGCATGACATAGGGAATCCTAATTGATTTTCTTGCAAGGTTTTTATAAAAGGACTTCTGACTGATGGTTTAAAAAAAAAACAGATTTTTTAGCAAGACACAGGGTTTTTAGACATTCTACCAATGCACCATCACCTATAAACCTAGACACTTTTTTAATTACTTTGAAGGGTTTTCTAGACATACTTTTGTCATCAACAGTGATTTGGGTAGTAGGAGAGTAAGAGGGGAAACTTGGCTTATCTAGGCGAGACAATCTTGTGAAATAGTAGGGTTTAGGCATCAGAGGTAGGATGTTATAGACAAGCATAACAATAATGGATAGAGAAAGTCTTATTAGTCTGAGATGAGGTCTTGACAGGATGACCTATCTAATTATAGCAGACAAGAGAGGGAAAAAGTGAAAATTTTCTCTGAGGGGATTTCTAGAAGACAAAATGATTGTTTGAATTTGGTTTCTAGAAAAACTGGATAAATCATATAGTCATCCAAACAGCTGAAAAATACTGATGAATAACATGTAGCACTGGGCAGAGTCGGGTGTTGTGTTTGTAGAAATGCCTCCTTGTGCAGGCATGCCAACCTCTGGGCATAGTGCCTGGTAGGAGAAAAGGTTTGTTCGGGTCTCTTGCTAGGCATAGCATTGGCACTCCTACACGAGTCGAGATAGTTAGGTGTCAGGTTTGACCTCTGTGTGCATCGCCTAGGAGTAAAATCAAGTTTCGGGTCGGCATGTGGGCGTAGCGTCGTTCCCCTGTGCGTGTTGGTCTTCCCAGGTGTAGCGCCAGGCTATAGGTGCAACACCACCAAGTATATGTGCAGCATAGTGTAAAAATGTCACTGCGGAGACCTGTATTAGCATAGCACTAGGGTCTATGAGTGCATCACCAGTCTCTGTGCGTAATGCCAGTGACTTGGCCGAGGATTTGTCTAAAAACTCATAAATTTCTCCAGAATGGTTTTCTTGCTCTTCTTACCAATAGTAAATGCACAACGAGTCAAGTGTTTAAGCGAATTTGACCTTTATTGCCTTGGGCATGGAAATTTATTTTTGTCCAAACCCACTTTGTAATGTTTTTAAATCTCTTTTGTCATTTGACTAATATCCCTTTTGACCTTTTGCCGGTGATTTGAAAACTTTTTCAAAGTGAATCTTCCTCTTTTGGTGATGGCTTACTGGAGAGATGAAAAGGTCCTTTTTAACCTTTGAGGGTCTTAGCATTGTCAAACCTCCTTTGTTTGCATATGAGAAACTGTTATGTCTCTTCTTGGCCACTTCTGATTTGTTGTAGGTGCCATGACACAAATGTTTTTGGTACCATTTTTCATTCTTGGAGTTGGACCACTCAGTTACTCAACAGTAAACTCATGCTTATGTTAGTTTTTTACCTTATAACGCAAAATCATACTTTTATTCCTTTGACCCTTTGAAGGCAATTGTCTGCACTTGAAAACTTGACCTCCCTCACACTGATACTCTTTGCATTCATTCTCTTTGATGCAGTGAAGCATTGTTACCTTGCAAAACCATGGAGGTCACCTTCTGATATCTTTTTCAACCTTCTTTTTTCATGATGGAGGCCCATAGTCTTCATTTCACCTACTTTTCCTATCTTCCCAAAAATTTAGGTTTTAAGGTTGTTAGAGAATAATAATTAGTGTTGTCTTCTAAGTTATCTATAGCCCTTTCAAGTTCATTCATTTCTGTTCAGTTCACCTCACCTTTTTCCCTTATTCATTTATAACTTCTAAAAATCTTCAATTTGCGCTTGGTTGTGTTGATGTGCCTCTGTCCTTGTGGTCTTTTGCATTGGCTTCTTGCTTGGAAACATTGTTTAGCCAATCAATCCTAAAAACCCTGATTCTCTTTGAACATAGGCATGCTTCCTTTTCTTTGCTGTGGATTTCCTTTAGTGGGGAGCTGGCCTCTTACCTTACCTCATTTTTTGCTGATAGCTATCTCAATCATTCCTACAAAAATGTTTAAGATGCACAGTTATCCTTTGCAGAATTTGTGCTTGACCAAGGAGGCCCTCCTTAAAGGATTTTTGGTCTATCTTGGACAATCATGTGTTGACCCTCCTTTCCATTTGATTTCATCTTCTTGGCACATGTAAAGCAATGATTTAGAACACCGAAACAATCATATAACCTATGAAACTCTAAATGACCTAGTGGGAGGCTCTTTGGGCTTGTCTTTGATTGAAAGCTTGGCTTTGAGGTCTTCAAGTATAAAAAATAGAGTTTTTGACAATTTTATGTATTGAAGATCCAAAATCTAATGTGCTTGATTTATCTAAAGAGCCTACAGAGATAGTTTTGAGACCATCAATGCTTGATGTGTCTGGGAAGCACAAGAATGAGTAGGTTGGTTGGTGATCCTAGGTGGCAAGTGGAAGGGTTAGGTAAGTCAAAATAGAGTGGTAAAGTGAGAGGTGGAAAAACATAGTGAAAATGAGTGGCATGAGCCCATGATGGGTCTTCTGAAGGTGATAGGCTGACCATGACATGATAGGATAGTGTAAAAGTGAAAAAATTATCCTAAGGATAATGAAGGAAGTGAGATTTCTAGAACTCACAATATTCATGAATTTTGTTTCTAGAAATCTAGGATAAGCATTTAGTCATCTATAAAAAGAAAAAATTACTGATGACTAACACTTTGCATCATCTACGCAATAGACTTGGACATAATCTTCCATGTTAAGCCCTCCAAAAGGCTTTCTGTGCAAATCTACTAGGTCTCCCCTTCAGTAAAGTCTAATAATGAAGTATATATCTTCCACCTCTATTTGTAGTGGCATCTGATCAATTATGAAGCAATATTCTTTCGATTCCCAATGATCAACCAACATCTGAAGAAAATGAACATTGATTTTCATATTTGGCATTTTGAGAATTTTGAGTAACCCAGAATTCCGAAGAACATCTAACGATTGTTGGTCCTCCATCACCTCATTCTCAATTGCACTATGCTCACGTTCTCTCCAACTGATTGACATCCTAGGAAAAATCATCAATTGACTTAATAGGTACACATTTTTAATTTTCTCTATATGCATACGCGACCTTGATTGTACACAGTCACGTATCATACGTAGGTTCCTTATTACGAACTCGTGTATGCATAGAGGGTTTCAACGAAAATCTCTTTCCTACGGTCAAAAATCCAAAATTTTGCTTAAAATAGGAACAAAATTGATGAATGGGATGAGTCTAAGGTTTACCTGATTGATTTGAAGTGATTAGGTGGTCGGTTACTTCGTATTTGAGAAGAGGATTTTTTTCCCCAAAGCTCTATCTCCACTTCTGCAATGTAAAAATGATCAAAATGTAAGTCAAACTGTTTATTTATGCCCAGAATTTGAAACTTTTTCACAAATTTCGTGTGTGCTTATTTTTTGAATTTGATTAAGGTTGTTTAACCGTTTGGCTTGTAAGCATTGGGAAAATTATTTTTCAGTTAAATTCTGCTGAATTTGAGATATTCCTAGTTTTCCTTCGGATCCATGACTGCTGACCTGTCATGGCAGGTATTTGATTTCCAACTAGCATATAGGTTAGGGAATTCACTTTCCGTTACATTTTTTCAAACTAGCCTTCATTCTGATCACTTCCGATATGGTCGATACCATCATGTCATGAGTACTTAACACATTTCACTCGCTGGTTTTTTAGTCATGACTTGGTGGTAGATCCATCCTCTACATGGGCTTCCTAGTTAGTTCCTCGCTAGCATTGGTCGCCCATGCTGCAATTTATGTAGGCTCGGGAGTCCTCTTTAGTCTCGCCATGACTTATGCATTGAAACTTCATTCTTCTTCTTCCTCGCTATTTTTATTCTGGCCATTTACCCTAGAGGCTCCCATATATTGTCGATTTGTATTACTGCATTGCATATTGACTACTTGTTTATCTTGGCCTTTAGCCGACTTCATTTGGACTCATGTTTAAGCGCCCTTTTGACCATGTATTTCTATAAAAGTTAACCATGCAATCACTTAGCCTTTTGCAACTTGACACCTTTACCCATGGATGGAACATTCCTTTGAGTGTCACTTACCATTTTTCACCACCTTGCATTGAGCATAGGATTTTTCCTATCCTAGGAACTAGTGCATCTGTTTCTCGACACTCGTTCTATCCATCGAACTATAGGCATTCTTTTATTCTTTTTCAGGATTTGAAATATGAAAAAGAAAAAGAAATATTTGAAAAAGAGTGGGAACGAGATATTACTTCCATACATTATGGCAACTATAGTGTCAGTTGTGTCACCATTGAACAAAGCACAAAAAGCTAAGTATTTTCTCCATTTGGGATGGTTTTAGTTTTTGACTTAGGAGAAGCCATAAACTTGTTTTTTGAGTCAGTACTCCCCCGGTTGGTTATCTCTTCCAATCATATGGAGGGTTTGTTTATGCCTCCTGCATGAAAAACTTATACAAAGTTATTATTTGCTACCATAGTCAACATGAGTCGTTCTTTTTTTCAAGGGAAGTTAACCTGGGTTGACCTTTCTGCAGTGTCTCTTGACTCATTTTTCAATCGGCCTTCCTAGTCTTGTCAGCATCTTGTTCTATCACATCAGATATTTGGTCCTTTGCTCGTGCCGGTTTGAGAAGGTCTCCACTGACTTCTTGCTGGCGGGTTTGTCTATTATCGACTATGAAATATTTCTTTTGAGAGTAAACCTAGAGCCGCACCCTAGCCCTATTTACATCATTGATAGGTGACCTTGTGCTCAGCATTTTATCAAAACCATGGGTCTTTGACTAAGTGGTTTCCCTTGTGTTCGACTTCAGCATACATTATCACACTTGGGATTCGTGCAGTACCTTGATTTCCATTTGACCCTATTGGTGGATATCTCTCCTCTTTTTCAACTTTCATTATCGGTTGGCTCAGAGGGTTTCTGCCGTATGCTAGCTTCATCTTGTGCATGTCAGGAACATATTTCGGGTTGGTTACTTCACTTTACTTCGTTTGATTCCTTCCAAATCTTGGCCTGCGGGTTACACTCACGCTGGACTGATGTGGGATGCCTTAATGCCTTCCTTCCAGTAGATATTTTCCCCTCGAATCTGTCTCATTGCTATGGGAATAAGGTCTAGAGTCCTTTTCTTAGTACCTTAGGGTTTGCAGTCATCAATGGTAGACTCTTCGCTATCGACAGTAAGGATACATAATTTCCTCCTGATTGATAGATTCTTTCAAGTGTTCGACTTCAACTCATTCATTCGCACTTGCTAGATTGTACTGGGGCACCTTGACACTCATTATCATTATCAGTGGGTTGTCTCACGTTTGTTAACGGTATACATCAATGACCGGTAATCAAACGATTTCTCAAATGGTCGAGCACAACTCATTTATTCCCATTATGTAGAATTGTGCCATGGTGATCGGTGAAGACCTCGGGTTTGCATCAACATGCTTTTGTTCACTTTGACATCTCCTTCAGTTTTTTTCCAGTGACACCATCCACCCTTATATGTTGCAGTTTCATCACAGCAACATCTTATATGTTGGCTCATGATTTGCGTGTTGTACCATTTGTTCCACCACTTATGATTTGGTACTTGGATATTCAGTTGTGATTTCAGTGATCAGATATCTTTGCAGCATCATTAATCAGTCTTCTATATGTGATACTTGGCCATGATTTTGACTTATAATTCCGGGCAGTGATCATATGATTCACTATGTAATTTTCATTTCAGCTATACTTGTGTACATATTGGATCCAATCCATACTTTATATGCGGACATGCTTTTATTTCACTAAGCACGGGTATTCTCACCTTAGACATGAGTTATATTTTTTATTTCTATCACTAGTTTTTTGGCAGGTTGAAATTTGGTGAAGTCCTCTCTAGTCCTCGCAAGGTTCTTTCTATGCACATAATACATTTTGACCATCATGTACCCCTTCTGACCTCATATATTAGGGGGCATATATTATAGCATCATTTATCATCATTATATACTTGATGACTTATTCATTGGCCTTGGGCAGCCCTTCCATTCAGACCTGGTCATGTTTCTCAAAAAACAGTATCTCAAAACCCATACGCAACTCTGCCTAGACTATTATGTGTATACACACGAGTCCACACATAGAGAACTGCATATGATATTAAAAATATATATACTTTCCCTATTTTAGAGGCGAGTTTTATGGTTGTTCATGTAACTTAAATACCCCAGCTCGTGGCCTAACTATTCCCGAACTGAAAAAAATAATTTGACGGAGTATAAAAACCCCTCAAGGGAATGGCATAAGGGAGGAAGACAGATAATTATAGATATTATACTCTGTTATAGCCCTATCCAAGTCTAATATTTCCCCTATGCCTCCTGCACTTCCCATATTTTTAGGAAACCCTTGTTTCCTTGAGATGCTCACTCATCCTATGTGACATCCATTGTGCAATATTCTTGGAAGAATGTTTGCAAGGCTAGGTCTAGACGGATCCAGAGGACGGTATGCTCAAGTCCGTGGCAGATTTTAGGTGATCTCTCCTCATTTTTTTACCATACATGTTATCAATAAAAGAATTTCCATCTTGTTCCTTATGTTCACGTGTCATTTATCTCTTATACATGCGTAATGATCTTACATAGTTAATTTATTGTTATTTTTATGAGATTATGCATGATTTTTGCTAACATATAGAACTTATATATGCTGCAAAACTAGGTTTTTGTGCTCGTTCTTTGTTGGTTTATAGATTCTGGAGCACAAAGAGTTGCAGGGTGTTTGAACCCCACGGGATCTACTACAAGCGAAGGGTAAACGGGTAAGGTCTGCAACCCTTAGTTTCTAGTTTAAAGCATAGAAGAGGTTAATTGAGTCCTTCTTGTGATGGCATGCCCCTGATCTGTGAAGGTTTATGTACCCAAGACCTTAGGGTAACATTGCCCATAACACTAGCGCATATCACCAGCACATTCTCCCCCGCAATCGTTTTCCACTTAAGCAGAGCCAAATGTCATTGTTGTTTTATAGCTGCCTCTTTAGCATCACATTAGCCAGATCCAGATCACTTTGCAATGAATAATAGTCTGCCAAAGTAAATACAACCACCATCTTGGCCAGATTTATCTTATCACTGCCAATGCATGGTTTCACTTGTCCAATTTTGTTGAATGTAATTAACGATGATCACTGAAGTAGATAGGGAAACCGACTTAATTTTTAGTTAAATATTGCATGCATGGATAGTATCAGGGGGGAGACCTAAAGGGAGAAAACCATTGTAAAATTATCATCTGGTTGTAAAAACCTTTTTTTGGATGAATGAAAGGACCCTGATGTTTCCATATTTTTGTGTTATATTTTAATTGTGATGTACTTCTTCATGTTATCTTCTTTCCTTTATTCTAACACTTCTTTATCTTTTTATTGTGGATAAGAAAATTTTGTTCAGGATTTGTCACTGGGCACCCTGCTCAGTCTTGAAACAATATCTATGTTTTCCTCTGAAATTTGAGTTTGGAATTTAGATAAGGTCTGATCTACATTCTCATTGAACCTTAATATATCTTCCTTTTCCATTTCACAAATAGTAGAGATCCATTGACATGACTAACTTCCCTGGTTACACATGATTTCAGTTATTCATCCATTTAAATCTGTTTACACCTATTTGACTCCATAACCCAGTGGTCCTCTTCTGTTGTCTCAACCACAAATCTCAAACAAACCCATATGCACTAACATCTAGCCTAAAATTCCCAATCAACAAAGCTATATCTAACAGAGAGATCCCTCTCTGAGTCTAGGAGGGCTAGATCCTAGGCTCGAAGCAGTTTTGATGTTGGCCCTCCGACATTCTTTCTTCAGCCTGTGGAATTATGGGGCGCTAACATGCCCTTTCAATGTTAATACTAGAAAAATAACAAAGGAGGTTGATAATCTATTAAAGTGAATGAAATTCAAGTTGAGTTTTACTTGGTTCGACGATCCCTTGGGAATTATTTCAAGAATGAGAGCTGAGAAAAAAACAACACCTTATGCACATAAAACCATGCTAGAGATATAACAATATACAAATCAAGAAGAATGGCAAGAAAACACATTATAGGAAGTTGAGGAAAAATTTTTTAGTCAAACAACCTCAGAAACTCCAATTTCCAAAGAAAAGGAAGTCAAAAGACCTAGAGAAAGTCTATCTCCAACATACTCAAAAACTCAAGCTACAACTTTCAAAGTCTTCAAAAGGAGAAAAATAACAAACACTAATGAAGAGTCTTGGGAAGGAAATAATTCACAGGAGTAGTCTAGAGTAGTACAGTCAAGATTTCCTACCACTTCCTTTCCACAATTTGAAGAGATTACAATAGATTCACTTGTGTCATCTGTCACTCAAACTCTAATAAAACAAAATATTTTTTCTAGATATAGAGAAATAAAAAGGAATAATGAAGCATTAAATGCCTCTACTTATTCTGAATTTTGGAGAGAATCTTCAACTACTCAACATAGGCTTTTTTTTTCACTTGATACTAAAAAGTGACACTTTCAGTTGGACTTCTTAGAACCAAAGGTTCTAGTCCCTAAAAGTGCAGAAAATTATAAAACATCCAAATTTGCTTTTGATACTAAGAAAATCCATGCAATTGGTAAATTTGACCTTCATAAGCAAGCAGGTGAAATGATATATTCTACATTGACAAGTTTAGCCATGGAAACCTATAAGCTGCAAGCTTCCTTGAATAATATTCACACAGTTAAAAAAAGAGAGAATGTCATCCTTGGCTAAAGACACCAGGACCAAAGCACTTGAATATTAAATGATCAAACTAGGATATAATCCTAGTGATATCAAAGCAGCAAAAGAAATGATAAATAATAAAAATCATGACATTTAATCATAGAGGAAGAATTTTAAAATTCCTAATACAAAGCATCCACAAGCCAAGGAAGTTGTTCAAATATAAAACGAAAAGGAAAATATGTTCAAGTTGATAATGGAACAAAATGTTCAAATTCATAAGGCGGAAGTTGACAAGGAAATACTCTTGAAAGAAAAGGAGAAGCTAGCAGCAATAGGTACATATACATAGCAAACCAAGGTGGGTACTTAAACAGAAATAATAGATTCAACCAATGCATATTCTTTCGAAAAAGTAATAAAGGCCATGGGAGACTTATCTATAAGAAATAAATAAAATGTGTTGCGCCATTTTTTGGTCATCTACCCTATTATCATCAGATGGATCAAAGTACACCATGTAAGACCAATTTTACCCTAAGTAAAATTGCTTTCACTATAAAAATAACTTAGTAAACCACCTTTATTAAGTTGTTTATGGTCTAAACAGGAAACCCCATGAGGAAATATTAAATAAATCTACATTTGTTTGATTTTCCTCAAGGAATAATTAATTAAACATTATTTTGATTAATATTCTTGGTTATATTTAACCCGGAACAAGGAAATTAATTAGATAAATCATTATTTATCTTATTATTTCCTAAAGAATAGTTATTGAAACCTTATTTAAATAATATTCTTTGTTAAATATGACTAAATCACCCATAAATAATTAAATAAATCATTATTTATTTGATTATTACTCAACCACATCCTTAAAATGATAAATAAATCATTTATTTATTTATTATTTACAAATAAAGGGATTTAACCCAAGTCAAATTCCTTTTCCCTCCAACAAGTATAATAAAATATTCTATAAAAGTTGGATCTTGATTTGGTTAATAATATTTTAATTATGCACCAATATCTAGACTAACTCAATATTTTGTTATAAATAGAAGGGTTTTTCCATTCATTTATCACCTTTTGTTGCCTAAAGATCACTCTAGATCTATACTTTTGGTGTGACTATTGATCCACCATCATAGTCATATTTTGCTACCATTTTTTGTCTAGGTTTTCTACACCATCAAGAGAGAGAAGTTTTAGATCTAAAGTGCTAAGGACTTATAAGAACCCATCCCATTGAGGAGAACTGGTAACACCCTTCTTTGTTTTCCTCCCAGGTTCCCATAATCCAAAATTCATTCAACATATTCTTGTCTTGTCTATTAGATGCATGGAGTAAATCTTGTTTTTTGTACAGTTTAATGTCTTCTAAAGCATAGATCTAGATTTTTGTAGCATTTATCTTGATCACCTAACTGCAGATATGAAGATATTGGAAGTCATATTTGTTGTTAGGGTTGTTTGTTATGCACAAATAAAGTGGTCTTTTTCATACGCTTGGAATTAAGATTCATACTAACAACTGGCGACTCCACACGGGTTTACGATTACGACCACTGTCATTTTTCTAATCCTTGCATATCCAGCTGCTTCAAACCCTAATATTTCTCTTTAGCCCCTTGTTTTTTCTTTTATTGATGTTGTTTTTAACCTATAAAACCCTAAAACAATAAAAATTCTAACTTCCACGTGTTTTCGAACCTATTGCACAGGTGACAGACATCTGCCGCAGCTGAGACGACAATTTTTTCTGAAAACTGCCGCTGAGAGTGTTGGAAGTGTAGGTCACACTTTTTGGCCCAAAAATTGTGAACTAGACCCTCAGGACGCACCTTTCAACCCAATAAATATGACCTCTACTGAAAACAGGTCAAAAACTGCGACTTGGACTTTTTGCGGGAATTTTTCTGAAAGTTTTCTGGGTTTGTCTGAGCCTCTGTTCAGGGTTGTCTGACCTCTGTCTCCACCCTTTTTGGACTTGTACTTGTTTTTTTTTGCTCAAATAAGTGGGAAATTAGCCCCCTAGGGCTTCAGTACCCTCCACTTCTTGTGGAAGAGTTTTTGCTGTTGCAGGTTGTCTGAAATTTCAGAGTCTTCAGCCATTTTTCCAGATCTAATACCTCACCTTCAGATCCACTTTAGATCATCTTGTTATCCATCCAAATCTCCTCACTTAGCTTTGTTTGGCTTTTCCTCTAGGGTTCACTCCACTTCCCTCCTAGAGATAGCCTTTCGCCACCTCTTTTTACAGCAATTTTTCGTTTGATCTGTTGTTGTTTCTGCACCACTTTCTAGTAGATTTTGTCCTTTAGATCCCTGTCCCTTCTGACCTTAGATCTATTGGCTTTTTTAGTGTGTTTTGATTAGTTTTTTCACTCACCTATGGACTAGTTTTTGAGAGGCCTGCCTCCTTGGGTTTAGATTATTGCATTATTAGCTATTTATTTTATGTTTTTTTTAGGATTATATACTATTATTTGCAGGTTTATTTGCAGCTATACAACACACTTTTTATTTTTCTTGACAAATGTTTGGGTTTAAAAATTAAAATTTACACACTTCACACACACACACACACACTAAGCGAAAAAGGGCTTGGTTAACACTGCCAAGAAAAGACTCTAAAACATTGAAATCAATTGATCCTGCACCTCTCTACCCTTGTTTCGACATTGTAATCAGTTGATCCTACACCTCCTTGCCCTTGTCGGTCTATTTTTCCTTTGTGCCATGTTTGTGTCTTCATCATTGAGCCACCAAGGCATTCATCCCGGAGACTTCTTGGCCTTCATCCTCAATTTCCGCTAGGAATACTTACTCCTTCGCGTAGGATTCGAGTTAGTCCTCCACCGAGTCCACACTCTGACTCTTCTTCTGGTCCGTTGGGTTCTCCTCCTCATTCTGCCTTCGGTTCTCCCCCTGTCACCTTCACCATATCTAGTGCAGGACCTAATGCTGGTGGTAACCTCGGCCCTCATGCTAGGAATACCACTAGTGGGACCGCAATAGACACTACCCCAGCTGTGCCCTTGCGTCCCTTCATGGCAGGCCTCAGCCTCCCCGATTTCGACCAGTTGATAAACGACCCTATACACCATGATGCTAGTTGGCCTTCTATGCCAACGAAGCTCCCTTTCGACATCCCAAATTTTGAAGGCCTTGCTGGAGAATATCCTGCAAATCATGTTAGATCTTTCCACATGTGGTACTCATCTAACTCCATTACTGATGACTCTCTCCGTCTTTGGTTATTCCAACATATGCTTACAGATGAAGCTTCTAAGTAGTATGTTGATTAGGCCCCTTCCTCTCATACCACCTTTGCAACTCTTTCCTGGGATTTTCTGTCTTTCTTCCAGCATCCCCTTCATTATGACACTGGTATCGAACTTTTGACTTCTTTCTATCAATCATATACGACCCACCTATCCGATCATGTCTAGGAATGGCAGAGAAGAAAGAGACTATGTCAAGCCCCTACCTTCGAAGATCATGTCTACATGGACTGGTTCCTTAGATCTCTCTTGCCTCCTATCAGGAAAGATGTCGCATTGCATTTTCCTCAAACTGAAGAAGTCACTCTCCAAATGGCATTAAAATATGACCTGATCTACACTCAGTCAAGTTATGTTTATACCGTTATACCTGATCTTCCTCGACCCGGTGGTGCCAATGCACCGAGGGTATCTCATGCCGCTTATGGTATCATTAGAGATCTCTCTAATCCATATGCTCAGCCTCCCATGGGCTATGGTTTTCTTGGGGGGGGGGCAACACCTCTTGCACTTTTCCCCTCTCGGTAGCACGTATCCAGGATATGGCATACCTTCTATTTTTTCCCAACCTCCTATTTACTTCACTATTAACCAACCTCCTTATTATCTGTATCCATAGCCTGGTTCTTCAGCTCCTCCAGCATTAGCACCTTTGCCTCCCTTGCCTTCTTAACCCCTGCAACTGCAACCACTGGCCCCTCAGGCACAGGTGTATGCACAGCAGGGTGCTGAAGGACAGGTGGCCACTCAACCTCTTCCATCTGGTACCTCCAATTACCAGATTCCCATGATGAACTCTGCTCAACCTCTAACCGTAGACATCAATATTCAGACTCGGTCCCATAAGTACAACAATCCTCCTGCTATGTCTGTCCCCGAGCCGCCTCCTTCGGTCTCTACAAAGCCTCTTTCGACACTTAATGGTCCCTTGCAGATCCCTCAGCCTAATGTAGAGGTTCATACCATGATTCCTAAAGGACCACTATGCCAAAATTCTACTTCTGGCAGATTTTCACATTCGTATAGCATAGTAGATGATTTGGTACAATCTCCTACTTCCATTTCAACGCTGGAACTCCTCCAGTCGTTCCCTTCACAATGAAAAGCTCTAATATCTACCCTGGGTGTTGTATATCCTTCCGATGATCGATTGATTATCTTTGATGTTGACCGGTCAGAACATCCTCCTCTCCCCGCTTCCATCGCCTTCCAAATCCCAGTCAAGATCTGAAACGCCAACATTTCTCGGTGCATCATTAATGAGGGGTCATCCACCTGTGTGATGTCTACTTCAGTTTGGAAGAAACTTGGTTCACCTAAGTTGGCTCCTTCCATGATCACTGTCTGAGCGTGGGATGGCCACGCCTCCCATCCCATTGGCTTATTCCGCAATTATCCTATTACTCTTGCAGCCAAGAATGTTTGCGTTAACGTAGAAGTCATAGATTCCCCCTTAGATTACAACATTCTATTGGGTCGTAGCTACACCTATGTGATGTCTTCTTTCCCATCTGCGGTTCACCACAAGATGTCCTTCCCTCATAATAGAAAGATACTCACCATTGACTAGCTGACATATTACGAACCGAAATCTCAGACCTCCCCTGAGTCCATCATCTATTTGGTGGCCAATAAGCAAACCATCGATCCTTTAACTAGTGTCTCACCCGGAGTCTACAAAGATTCCTCATTGCTCGATACTTTCCCTAGTCTTCCTCCTCCTGTCTCTGGTCCTAGCTCATCGAATGTTTTCATGATGCAATTGTCTTAGGCTACCCTCAAACAACGCGCTTCGACTAGTCAGCAGCCGCCCTCTGCCGCCTACTCCTAGCCCTTCAATTCAACCTTCTGGACCTCCTCCTCCTGGCCCTTCACCTTCAATTGGTACTCATGAGCCTCTTTATCCTCCTAGAATGGTTCCTCCAGGCCTTAACCATCTTGGAGTTGTCTCACCTGGCCATTACCCCTCCGGTCAGATGCTGTTCCTAGCTCCACCCCCAGGAGTGTACACAGTACCTGCCATGGCCACCCTCTCTCTTCCTAACTTGACCCTTGGGATTATCGTATGGTACCTTGATCCTCCAACCGCTATCCCATGTGGTCAACCCAAACCTTATCTTACTTTGACCCCGGTTCATCCGGTACCCATGACTTCTCCTGCGGCTCCAGTGCCTCAACCACCTCAGCAAGAACCACCTCCTATTGTGACCGCTTCGGGTAAGAAGGGAAAAGCTCGCAAGGGGGCATCAAAGGAAAAGGTTTCCGCAGCAAACCCTACCCCTCCTCGGCCTCCAAAGCATACCATCCAGTGTGCTTTGTGTGATGTTGTTGGTCATGCCACCCATACTTGTTTGAAGTTGCGTCACCTTAAGTCCATGGTTAATGAGACATTTCTAGAGTCTGATATCCCAAAGGTATATGTCACTATACCTGATTCAGTCCCGAAACTCAAGTCTTTGCACACAAATCACCCTTGTGCTTTGTGTGATTTGCATGGCCACTATACTCACCTATGTCCCTACCTTGAAGAGTACCGCTCCTCTTTGGAAGCGGTTCGCCAATTTGAGGCCAAGCTCAACGAGTCCATCGCTCCCTTATTTGAACATTTTCCTTCAGCAAAAACAGAGGACATGAATGCTCCCATTGACATTCCCCCCCTGATGTCGAGATGATGGAGCCTTCATCCACCATTTTCTACCTATCATCATCCATGAGACCATCAGTGGAAGTCCCCTTGGATACTTCCCCTGATGTTTCGCTTAACCTCTCTTCAGCAATCACCCTAGGCTCAACATCAGTAGATCCTTTATTTGCTTACTCTTCTATCACCCCTTGTGACGATGCGCATGTGAACCTCTCTTCTCATGATGATGAGTTAGGTATCTTCGCCACGTCAGGTGGTGTTTCTTCCACCAGTCACCCTATCTTCTATTACGATGATGACAATATGGAAGTAGTCACCACCCCTGACTTTATCTATCCCCCCTTACATCAAACCCATGCATTCGAACCACATACACGTTATGGCCATTACATTGACACCCAATGTTTGGGTAAGGGGGCACCCATATTTGAGAGACCAGGAGAAGCAATTCTCCACAACTCTCTTAGTGTATCTAGTCATGTTGACTCTAGTACCATTATTCTTCCACATTCAGAAGAACACCTAGAGTCCCATATCACTTCAGATCACTCTAGGGGTGATACCCCTCATCATTCCTTCATCTTACATAAACAACCCAGTACTTTTGACATTGTTGTTGACCAACCTATGAGTTTTCTGGGAGAGCTCTAGTTCATTATCTCCAAATCCCCTATTTAGGATAGTGACACCATGTATGCCAACCTGGAAACTTAAATTCCATTTCATTCATATATGCAGTACCAAAAGAGATTGTTAATCCTCCATTCCCTTTCTCAAACTACATAACCATAACGAAAACAAATGGCGCACCACATCATTAAAATGTGTTTAGATTCCCCTTTTTCTAAATACATTTTGGCATGACCACAAAATACTTGGGGGTACCTATGCCCCTCAACCATAAAAATCCTAGATCTCAGCCAAAAATAGCACTGAAACCCCCTTTCTCTGACAGGTCACACTTTTCAGGTCATTTCCTGGGACAGGTCACAGTTTTCTTCCCAGTACCTACTATGCAGGTCACAGAACAGACCCCAAAAGTGAGACCTAGCCTGTTCATGAGCTCTAGGTACCTAAACTGAAATTTCAATCCACTAAAATGAAAGAGTAGGATTAGGCCTCTTACCTACAACTGACGGATCTCAATTCCAATGGTCGGTTTGTCTGCTATGATCACCACAAGATTTAGGGCCTTCTCTCCTTACTACATTCACCACAGCTCCACATGAAAATGAGTAAATTTGAAGGGAAAATTCCTTATTAAAAGAAAACCCATAATTTTTCTTTCACCTACTGCGGCCAAACCGTAGCTCAGTTTTACAAACCATCTGTACTGTTGAAAGCTCTCACCGAGCCCTCAAATGAGTATCTATTAGTTTTTGGTGATTTAACACTTCACCAGGACACATTTTTTCCAAGAAGTGTCACTTCACCCCTCCTCAAAATCGAATTTCTTCACCTACAACACTCGTACTTGGGGGCACCCCTTTTCCTGCATACTTGTCCATGCTTGTGTTGATCTTCGTATTGAGTAACCATGATGTACTCATGTTTTTATGGTCCCCATTGGACCTTTTCTCTGTGTGGCAGCACCATCAAGTCGCCCTTGTTTAGAGCATCCGAGTTGAGTCATCATTTCATTCAAGGAGTCTATCCTGAGTCCCTTTATATCCCGCATAGTCCTCCATCCTTCATTTCTTGGTTCCTCTCTCATTTTTCACATCATGGCTTTCAGTCCTATTGTCCCCTATCCCTCATGATATTGTGTCAGTCGCTGCCAGGTCATCCATGCCCTTTATGCTCTAATAAGGGAAGTCGTCTGTCCGCTTCTCAGTAACCCCCATTTTTCATCATCACCCCTGGTGTCCATCTGTCATTCGCTCTAATATTTCCTCTCATGCCTTAGTTGAGGACCTCTTATTACCTCACCTATGGCAGACCTCCTTCTATCTACATCAGATCATTTATTCCAGAAGATAGGTCTAGAGGGCAATGTACCTTGGTTCCATCTCCCACTCTTGTTCGGTGCCTTGGATTAGGCAAAGGGACTCCTTCTAGCCCTTTGACTTGATTGTTTCTCAGCTCCAGCTCCTTTTCAGCATGATCGAGATCTGTATACTTGATGGTTCAGTGATGCAGTAGGTTGGACCGGTGATTCCCGGGTGTGTGTGAGATGTTTCAACCCTCATGAAGGGGTGGCCCTACAGGTAGCCCCCCACATACCCGGATGACTTATTCACTTTAGCCTTCGATGCAACTCCATAGATTTTATGATGTCGGCCTCAGCCGCTTGCAGCACCTTCTTGATTTCATGTATCAGTCAGATTTTCAGAGCCCTTTCCTGTTTACAGGGGCATCTGGGTTGTATTTGTATCTCATGTACTCAGATATTATTGTACAAGTCCTGGATGTTATCCCAGGCACAATATGTATGTGGGATTCATTATCATGTTATTTATCTAGCTCATGTTTATGACAGTATATATTATAGTGGCCAATCCCATGGTTTTCCGGATGCCTTATTTTTTGTACTATTGCCTTGGCGGGCATAGGTATGCCTCCCCCACCACCTATAGCAAGTACTCCCTTATAAAAGAGACTTGTCGCACCTGTCAGTCTCACCTCCTCAGGGTCTAGTCCTTTCAGCACTTTGGTCTACCTTATACTTCTCTCTCTTTGACTTCCCCTTCAGGGTCTAGTGATTGAGTTCTTACAACGTACTTCAGTCATACGATTAGCTCCTAACGCTCGCACGCTGGGGGGCAATCTGTTACACCATTTTTTGGTCATATAACCTATAATCATTAGATGGATCTAAGTACACCATCTAAGACCAATTTTACCCTACGTAAAATTGCTTTCACTATAAAAAAAACTTAGTAAACCACCTTTATTAAGCTGTTTATGGTCTAAACAGGAAACCCCATGAGGAAATATTAAATAAATCTACATTTTTTTTATTTCCTCAAGGAATAATTAATTAAAAAACAGTTTGATTAATATTCCTGGTTATATTTAACCCAAAACAAGGAAATTAACTAGATAAATCATTATTTATCTTATTATTTCCTAAAGAATAGTTATTGAAACCTTATTTAAATAATATTCTTTGTTAAATATGACTAAATCACCCATAAATAATTAAATAAATCATTATTTATTTGATAATTACTCAAACAAATCCTTAAAATGATAAATAAATCATTTATTTATTTATTATTTACAAATAAATGGATTTAACCCAAGTCAAATTCCTTTTCCCTCCAACAAATATAATAAAACATTCCATAAAAGTTGGATCTTGATTTGGTTAATAATATTTTAATTATGCACCAATATCTAGACTAACTCAATATTTTGTTATAAATAGAAGGGTTTTCCATTCATTCATCACCTTTTGTTTCCTAAAGATCACTCTGGATCTATACTTTTGGTCTGACTATTGATCCACCATCATAGTCATATTTTGCTACCATTTTTTGTCTGGGTTTTCTACACCATTGAGAGAGAGAAGTTTTAGATCTGAAGTGCTGAGGACTTACAAGAACCCATCCCATTGAGGAGAAATGGTAACACCTTTCTGTGTTTTCCTCCCAGGTGCCCATAATACAAAATTCATTCAACATATTCTTGTCTTGTCTATTGGATGCATGGAGTAAATCTTGTTTTTTGTACTGTTTAATGTCTTCTAAAGCATAGATCTAGATTTTTGCAGCATTTATATTGATCACCTAACTACATATCTAAAGATATTGGCAGTCATCTTTGTTGTTAGGGCTATTTTTTATGCACAGCTAACGTGGTATTTTTTCGTACACTTGGAATTAAGATTCATACTAACAAAATGAAAATCTACTATCAACACTACAAAAATTGGAAGAAAACAAAATTAAAACTGATAAAGCATACTTATAAAAAATACAGAATAATTTCAAGCTTACTAAACAACTTGAAAAATATGAAGACCAGTTATTAATAGTGAAAGCATTGGCAGAGGCAAAGAAAAACATTTGGTCAAATATTAATGAAAACATTACAAAGCTTTGGTCATCATTTTAAATAATATTTGAGGAAGAGTAGTTTCTACACAGGGTCAAGAAAACCATAGAGGAGACAAAGAAATAAATAGAGCATAGACCAGCAGAAGCACACAAGATCATAAAGGTGCTAAATTCCAAAACTAAGGACGATCTTGAAAATTTACATATTCAAGATAGAACAGACACAATGATGTTAGTAAAGAGGGTTCTAACTAAGAAAAATCTCATGATACAATTATAAAATAAGTGTAAAGAATTATAAGTTCAAATTTAAAGATTCAAAATAAAGCTTAATACATTGCAGCAGAAAGGACTTCCATCCGTAAAGGATTCTAGTGGAAAACTGATCCCACTAAAATTTTATCATGAAAAGTTATACAACATAGCAGTTGATAAATCCAAGTTTGCAAAATTAAGAGGGATGATAAGTGGAAAATATTTTATGGAAGTTTTACAATTTGATTTATTCATCCAACATGAAATTCATCAATTATTTCTTAAAAAACCAACTTTTGAAACATATACAGAGGTGAATGAAAGATATAGGAAAATGGTTACTTCTCAATTCCAAGTGAAAACAGTTGGGATAAGTTAGTTGAGATAATTAATTAAGAAGAAGAAAGAATCTAGCGACCATCCATAGGAAAAGAGGAGAAGAAAGATGAAAATTAGTTGAAAGGAAACCATCTTCAAAGAACACCCCTAAAATATGTGATGACTATTCGAATCAATTCTAGAACAACTATTTTCCAGTTCTGTTTTTGCAAATAAGAAACAATTTTAGATGTTTTATCATTTTGTAATAAATTTTCATCTAGACTTAAGATATTTGTATAATTTCTATATATAAGTCTTCAAGAGATCTAAGAGATCAAGGTTGAACCCTTGTGATGAAACAATGATATGATTATGATTTTTTAAGTATTGCTGAAGATAATAGAAGGATTTTGAACTCATTTTGAATAACTTATGTATCTCCATGAGTTCTTCTGGTTATTCATTCATGTTTCCATTTTTATTTTCTCTGCACATGTTCAAAGTAACATAGATGTTTGGGTAGGATTAGATTGAATGTCAATCTATCTAAAATCCCCTGAAAAGTTATAATTATTAAAAGAGATTAATTAAATGAAACTATTTTTCTTAGTTAATTCCTCTAAATATTTTAATTGTTGCCTTCTGCCATCTATTGGATATGTATTGTTTGACTATAGAAAACTTCTACATGCATCTACTGTATATGAAAAATTAAAGATTTAATATGTATGTTTAAGCAATTATATATCTTGTTAAATTCATCTTTCCGTATCATTTGAAAGATTTTTTGTTTTTCTTGTCAAGTGGTCTGAGTTCACCAGAGATTACATTAGGCTTGACTTGTGGCTTGAGAAACTACGACCCAAGGGCATATAAGTCATCAAAATCACCTGAGGATTGCACCTGACATAGGACACACCAATACTAAGAAAACTAGGTTTAACTTGTCTCCTCCCCCTAGCACTAACAAAAAATCCTCCGTGAGGTTTGACCCTGGGTTGCCCTTCTTACGAGTCTCATCCTCAACCAGTTGTGCTGGTGGGACTTGACCTATCATTTGAAATATTAATTCTATTAAGAATGCAAAATAAACCATTCTATTTTCTCAGAGATACATAATATTTACATCTATTTAAAATTCAAATCATTTTTCATCCAATAAAAAACTAACTTAGATTCTTTGGAACAATTCCTAAGCCTAGAATTGTCTACAAAGGAACAACATAAGATTGGTGCCGTTGTCGGGGAACAAACTTTGAAGCTTATTTTCCCTAGGAAAATGATTATAATTTCCTCTTAATGGTGGATAAGAGGTCAGTATGCTAAAATAATTCACCTAGCAACTCATATTTTAAAATATGGCTTCACGCAGCTATACCAGATCCCAGTCAGATTCAAAGTTTCTCTCTACTTTGTCAAATCTAGAGAAACTAGTGAGAATTACATCTATTGAAGGTTCGAGGATTCTCTTGTTACTTCTTCCTCAATTTTACCTCAATTACCCTCACAATATGACCCTTTTCAGTTATACGTAAGACATGTTGAATCATCAAATCATCCTCCTAAGGTTTTAGAACTCATTTCTAAAGGAGTAGATCTAGAATCTGCATTATTAGTTCATCAACTTGAGATGTTTGAGGTTACTTTACCTCATCTAGAACTATCTAACACAGAAGAAGATGTGAAACTTACCCTTCCTGAATTTAAACCAGTTGATTTTATATGCCCTATGGTACATAATTTCCCTTCTACTTCTTCTAAAATTGAAGAGGAACTCAGTATTTATGCTAATCCTCTAGCTTTTGAATATTTGGAGGAGGAGGATTATGAAGTTTAAAAACTAGTCATTAATCCTTTTGTTTTTCCTAAAAACCTAAATCTCCATCACAACCATCTTCCAACAAAATTGTATCTCCAAAATAGACACCTTCATCACAACATAAAATGGATGGTATTCAACCACATTTGGTAGCACAAATTGAAACATTAGTTCTTCCCCTAATAGCTCAACTTCATTATTTTCCTCCCCGGATGCGGGTGCCCGCCAGTGAGCTCGTGTGCCACAGGGCTGCCATGTGGAGGGACACTTGGCTGCCCCACGTGACCGCACATGGAGACTAGAACAATGTTAAATGCTGAAATGAGGGAGTAATAAACTCAACCTCCACCACCTTCACTTCGGCGTACCAACTCTACAACGCGTTAAGGTCGCATACCATGGCCATTAAGCCTGCCACCACTGTTCATCCGTCCTCACTTCAGCCGTATCTCTTGCTCTCAGTGCATCTGTCTGTTAATTTCCCTCCACCTCTAGTGCATGGTCCTCACTCTGCTAGCCTCAGCCTCCCCTCCGGAAGCATTTCTTATCTTGTGCTCTCCATGGCTCCCTCCTGGTCCTACGATTCTGCTCCTCGGACATTAATGCCTCGCCATCACAGAATGAGGTGCAAAAGGGCAGGAGGGCATGTCCATCCTTCTCATCCTCCTCTGTCGCTCACCCAGGGCCGTGACTTGAACTTTAAAATTGGCTGGGAGGAGAAAAATAGGAATTCCCCTGTCAACTTGACTGCCTAGCTCTCCCTGCAGCCCCCTACTCCTTCTCTGACACCTTCCAGCTCCCACAGCAAGAAAAGGCTGTGTAAATGCACCATTCCACCCGAGCCTTCTTTCACCCCTCACAATATGAAGGCTCTCCCGGTGCAACCGACCTCAAGCGGCAGCAAGGACTCCAGCGGCAACATAAGCAATAGTGAAGGTAGAAGTTCAGACCATGAGGCAGAAAACAAGATGGAACACTCCGATCTGCAAGGTGCCTCCTCTAAGAAGCTCGACTCTCCAGTGTCGCCACATCCCCAATCTTCTCACCACGCGCCGAGCAAGGGGACCAATGATGGTATCTACGTTTGTAGGATTGAGGAAGAAGTTCCTACCTCTTTCAAAAAGAATGAATGCTCACCTTAGTCTTAGTTTTTTAATTCTCTCTAGTATGCTCATGTTTTGGAATTGTCTACTCTTTGACTCATGTTTAACTTTGGTTACTAAATCTGTTGGTTTCCTGCTTCGGGCAACAGTTCCTCTTTGGATTTTAAGGACTAGTTTCCCCACTCAAGGCAGTCTAACTCCTATTGGAAAACTGATGAAAATTCCCTCTGGATTGGACTCGTCAAATCCACGGGAAGAGACATGTAATTTTCTATTTTTTATGATATAATAGAAGTATTTAAAATTAGAAAAAAAAAAATCATTATTTTCCTAATGGATATTTAAAGCATTTACCTAGATTTAATGGAGAAACAGGGACTATTGTTGAGGACCACTTAGATGCATTTCTTCACTTTGCTAATAATATGAACATTGAACATGAATATGTCTACACAAGAATTTTTTTTCAATCATTAGAAGGAAATGTTAGAATATGGTTCAGACATATTCAAGCTAATTTTATTAATTCATGGGTTGAACTTATCAACATTTTCAAGAATCAATTGGGAGTAAAAAAATATCTTTTTAACTACTTAATAGAATTTGAAGAATTGAGAAGAAATCTTGGTGAACCTATTCCTAATTTCATTATGAGATTCAATACATTTTATAACAAGATACCCCCATATTGTAAGCCGCCAGTTACTACTGCCAGAGTTAGATTATCCAAAGCATTTGAATATGATTTTTTTATAATGCTTAGAGAAATAAAATATGAAACTTTAATAGGAATTAAAACTAATGAAATTGAAGTGTAAGCCAATAGGTCAACATCTGGAAAATTAAAATAAAAGCTAGAGAAAGATGAAAGGAAAATTAAAGCTAGAGAAGAAAGTATCTCATCTTAGAAAATTAAAGACGAAGAACATAAAATTGATGAAATAACTTCTCTACTTATAAATATTTCCAGTAGAATCTCCAGAATGGAAGCTCAACCAAGAGAAACCCAACAAGTTGCAAACAAACCACAAGTTCAATATAGAATACATTTTCAACCGCAAACCTTTCAAAGACCAAATAATGGTCAAAAAATCCAACCCCCTTTAATGATTGATGATCAAGATCCTAAATAAACCATTATTTTTGTTGAAAATGATATCAATCAGTTTGAAGATCCATCATCTCACAATGTTATTCTTCCAATTGGTGAAGATCAGTCTTTAATCCAAAATCAAGAAAACTCTCAAATTTCCAAGATTTTTCTGAAATTATCATTATTGAATTAAACATAAGGTGTGGTTTAAGACCAAGACTAGGACCTGGTAGAAAAAACAAAATAATTACCTTTGAAGAAAATCAAGTAAAAACAACTGAAACACAAACACCATCAGTTCAACCACATAATCAGTCACAAGAACATAATGCTTATGAACAATCCATTCCAACAATTTTCAATGTTGAAAAAGAGTTAAAATTCCAATACCATTATCTGAACTCTCCAAAAATCCAAGTTATAAAGATGAAGTCTCTAAATGGATATGATCTTCAAGTGTTGATGCAGAGGAATATGTCATAAGTTTACAAGATGAAAAACCTTAAGTGGTTTTTGGTCCTAGTTCTGATATAATTGATGAAAGTGTTCCTCCTTTTTATGTCACATTGAAAGTTCATGATTATATTTTATACAATTGTATGTTAGATTCTAGGGCTTCCCATAATTTAATGCCTAAATGAATGATGGATAAACTTCAACCACAAATTACTAGACCATATCATGATTTGTACACTTTGATTCCAAGAAATTACCTTGCTTAGGATTAATTAAAGGTTTAGTTGTAATAATTTCTCAAATCCATGTTAAGAGTATAGCCTTGGATATAGTTGTTACATATATTCCTCCAACGTTTGGAATGTTATTTTCAAGGTCTTGTTGAGAAAATTTGGGAGGAGGTTTACAAATGGACATGTCTTTCCTACAATTATAGCTTATGGAGGCAAACATTTGAGGTTATACAAAGAGGTGTGATTTATCAACATAGTTTGTAAAGAAAATCAATCAATCAATCATCCAATTTATGATATTGATCAGGATTTTGGATGCTTTACTTTATTTCCCAATGATATTTCTAATCCTCAATTTACTATTGAAGAAACTATTAATATGCCTCACATTTCAAATACTGATATTTGGAAAATTTATTTTTATGCAGAATTTTCTAAAGATGGGGTTGGTGCTAGAATTGTACTCATTTCTCCTTATAAGAGAAACATAACTCAATCCTTTAAATTATATTTTTAAGTCTCAAATAATGTGAAGGCCTAATTTTAGGATTGGAGCTAGCTAAGAGTTTAAAGGTGCAAAATTTGGCATTATATGGTGATTCAAAGTTGATTGTAAAAAAAATTAGAAACCTTTGTCAAACTAAACACCCTAGACTCACCACTTATAGGAATGAAGTATGGTATTGTATAGAAAATTACTTTCAGGCCTTCAACATTACATCAGTCCCAAGAGAAGAAAATATTCATGATGATGCTTTGGAAATTTCTGCAAGTTCCTTTATTATACCTTATCCTCTTCAATTACATTACCAGATTGAAATTAAATACATAAATTACATTCCTAATAATTTGAAATACTAACAATTTTTTGAAGATGATGAGCAGTTAAAGAATTTTTTGCAAACAGTTAATAAATTTTCTACAACACATATTGAATAATAAAACATTGCTGAAATCAAATCAAATGGATATGATTCAGATTCACATTTAAAACAAAAAATTGCTGATCATGATATCATTCAATTATCAAATAATTATTTTCCAAAGGGATTGAACCCCCTCGAATTTTTTTTTTTAATCAAAATGATGTGTCAAAAATTCATTGCTAAATTCGTAACAGGAAGATGTCCTAGATTGTAATATTGGCACCTCTAAAGAAGTTCGAAATGTTATACCTTCAACATCGTTACCTCATGAAATAAAGGAAAAAAATGTTAACCTTTTCAAACATTAGAAATATGTATTTGCATGGTGATACGAGGAATTGGAAACCTATGACACATCCATTATTGAACATAAAATTCCTGTCAAATAAGGAGCTAAGCCATTCCAACAAAAGTTACGGAGAAAAATCCAGTTTTACTTCATGTCATTGAAAAGAAGTAAAAAAGCTATTAGATGCCAAGATAATTGTTCCCTTGAGATATTATGAATGGATAGCTAATCTAGTGCATGTTAGGAAGAAAAATGGATAAATTAGACTATGTGTTGACTTTAGGAACTTGAACAAACTCTCCTTAAAAGATAATTATCCATTACCAAAAATGGATCTATTACTTCAAAGAGTATCAGGTTCTGATAGGATTTCAATGTTAGATGGTTTTTCTAGTTATAACCAGATTTTGGCTAGCCAAGAAGACAGAGAAAAGAAAACATTTACAACTCCATGGGGCACATTCATGTATGCAAAAATTCCATTTGGTTTAATGAATCTGGAGCAAAATTTAAAAGAAAAATGGATTTGGAATTTTTTGGTAAGATAAATAAATTCATTTTCATTTATCTTGATGATTTAACTATCTTTTCTGATTCTAATGACAAACACATTAAACACTTGAGAATTTTTTTTGAAAGATGCAATAAATTTGGGATCTCTCTTAATCCCAAAAAGTCACTTTTTTCAATGAGAGAAGGAAAGCTAATGGGGCACATAATTTCAAAATAAGGAGTTGTTATTGATCCAAAAATAGTTTCAACAATTTAGGTAATCAATTTTCCCATAAACAATAAATAAATTCAGGAATTTTTATGGAAAATAATTTTTTAAGGAGGTTTATACCTAATTTTGTTGATATTGTGAAAAATATTACTGATATGCTAAAAAATGATAAAGAATTTAAATGGATAGTAGAAGCTAGATATTCGTTTTCACAGATCAAAAAGGAAATTTCACGAGCCCAGTGCTAGCTAGTCCAAATTACACCAAACCATTTAGCATCTTCTCCTTTGCCTCAGATACTACCATAGCAATTGTCTTGTTACACAGAAATGATGATCAACATGGGAAACCAATAGCCTTTTTCAGTAAGGTGAAGAGATATGTTGAAATAAGATATGAAATCATAAAAAAAAAAAAAATATGCCTTAGTTCAAGCTCTGAAAGCATTTAGTATTTTTGGTTTACATTATCCTACAATTTCTTATGTCCTAAACAATGCAGTAAAAATAGTATTGAATCATCCTGATATAGATGGAAAGAGAGGAAGATGGATTGTTAATATCCTTGAGTTTGATTTAGAAGTTATACCAACCAAGTTGGTGAAAGGACAAGGTTTAGCTAATATTTTGGCCGAATCAAACTATAAGATACTTGGTATTAATACCATCATGCTAATTTCAGGTGAGAAGAATCCACAATAACCTTCTATAATTTCAGGTGAGAAGAATCCACAAGAACCTTCTCCAATTTCAAGTGAGAAGAATCTAGAAGAACCTTATCAAATTTTAGGTGAGAAGAATCCAAAAGAACCTTCTTCCAGTGTAGTTTATGTTCCTCTTCCATTACATATTGATGAGAATTTTCTCATATCAAATTGGTATCAATACATAGTACAATTTCTACATGCCTTTAAGTATCATCCTTAATTCACAAAAATCAAAGCAGATATTTAAGACTTGAAGCAATGAAACACTGTATAGTGAATGAAAAATTGTTTTGGAATGACCCTTTTAATGTCCACTTATTATGTTTAACTAAAAATGAAATTGAAGGAGTAATTAAGCAGTTTTATGAAGGTATTTGTGGTGGGAGTTATGCTTGGAAATAAAATGCCTATAAAATTTTGAGAGCAGGTTTCTATTGGAAAAAATTTGTTTCACAAGTTGGAACAAAGGTGAGGAGTTGTATCACATGTAAAATATTTGTAGGAAAACAAAGGTTAGTAACGCTTCCCCTAGTCCCAGTTTTAATCGAAGCTCCCTTCTTACAATGGGGGTTAGAATTCATTAGTGAGATAGTCCCAACTTCCAGCAACCAACATAAATGGATATTAACTACTACTGATTACTTCACCAAATGGGTAGAAGCAATCAAATTTAAAAATGAAACTGATACAGTAGTGATGAGATCCATTGAAGAAAATATACTGTCTAGATTTGGTTGTCCAAGGAAAATAGTTATAGACAATTCATAAGATTTCAGTAGTATTAAAATGATATAATTTTGTCAGAAATATCATATTTGATTACATCATTCTACACCATATTACCCACAAGGTAATGGGTTAGCATAATTATCAAATAAAAGTATGGTTAAAGTTATCAAGAAAGTACTGGAAGATCACAAGAGAAGTTGGGATAGTCATCTCAAATATGAAATATGGTAAAACATAGTATCACCCAAGAGATATAATGGAAAATATCCTTTCCAACTTGTATATGTAATTGAAGCAATTTTCCCTACACAACTATCATTCCCAGTCATGAAATTTTTGCAGGAATCATATGAAGAAACTGATGATTTTTCAAGAAAGATCAATTAAATTATTGAGCTTAACCAAGATAGAGATGAGGTTCAACATAAACTTCGACAAAAAAAAAAAAATGAAAAGTTTGTTTGATAGGAAGGCTAGAGAAAGATATTTTAAACAAGGAAAGTTGGTTCTAAGATGGGATGCTAGAAGAGAGGAAAGGGGCAAGCATGGAAAATTTGAGAATTTGTGGTTGTGTAATATTCCTATTTTAATAGGAATATTCAATTTCATTTTGTTTTCTTTGCTAAAAGAATAATTATGTAAAGGAGGGTCAAAAACTCCTAATAAAAGAATAAATACATGCCTAATGTGAACAGAGGTAAATCAGGGCTGTCTTTATAAAATCCACTTGTGTGTGAAACAAGATTGAGCCATTTGACTGGATCAACAGGACCAAATCACAACACAGTCTAGATGCATTGAACCTCCTGGATGATTAGCGCAGTTCTAGAAGGAGGTCCTCCATGTGAAAAGGGTTAAATGAATGAAGGTGGTTTAGGGTTTTGGCAAGCTCTCATCTTATAAAAGGAAGGGGAAGGAAACATGTTGAGGGTTCATGATTTGATTTCTGAATTGTTGTCTATTTAGACAAATAGCTTTCTTGGCTGCTTAGCCTAGATTGCATTGGGATTTCCTGTTTAGGGGTTCCATCTCTTCCCATTGAGGAGCTCTTGGGAGAGCTTGTATTGCTTGTCCACTATCAGGTTGGAGACCAAGCTTCTACTTCCAGCTACAACATAGATCCAATGAGGGTTTTCTTGCTTTTGTAAGTTGCAGCAAGTGGAATACTAGATCTATTCAGATCTAGCTTGTATTGGAATCTCTTCTCAGTGAGTGTGTCTTTTAACCTCCTGGAAGAGTTCATCCATTGTTGGAGCTTTATTTTTTGATCATGGCATCATGCCAAAGTATTCTGCATCACCATTAGTGTAGTTCCTTGAAGAGACTGTGTCCTTTCTGTAGGCATAGTTACAGTGGGGTTTTGTTTATCGGTTTAGAGGAAAGATCTATGGTGAGAGGGACCCTTCCCTTCACTGTGGTTATCCATGGATTGGCCAACCAATCCATGTTCATTTCAGATCTGATCTTCTGTGTATCATATGCTTAAGAAATTTCTGAAGATTACTGCAAATCTGTGGCTTAGATCTCAGTTCTATTTATTGATATCCATATTTTGCTGAGATCCACAAGTGGAGTGTAAAGAAGAGCCTTTTTGGCATATATATCTTTAATAGATATATATTTTTATGTAAATACATGACCTAGATATGAAATATAATAAAACACTACTTCAGCCCTCTGAAAATTACGCTGTCAAGTTCTTCAGTCTTAATACATGGTACATCACCTCTATTTTCAGGGTTTATTCATGTTAAACCTCTGTTTTTATCTTGTATATTGTTTGATCCATATCCTTGATCAGATTTACTGATGATAATACCCTATTACAGTTAACACCTTGAGAAAATCACGTTGTCTGTGCTTCAGTAATTTCTGCATACTCTAGGTCATGGGAAATCAGCATTTTTAAGCCATTTCGGGGGTGGGGGAACTGTTTAACTTAGCTATAATGATTTTTTTAAGCTTAAATTTGGTATGGGAGTCCCTCATGACCTAAGATAACAGATCCAACCATCACTTTACTTCTTTTATACGCATATTTCTGAAAATAACCATTTTAGTGCTTAAATCACTATTTTTCCCCACTTTGGGTTGAAGGGATAGATCACTTTCCTTGCTGCTGTATATATTACTATTAGTAAAGGTTTTATCAGCATATCCCATGCATTATTAGCCTGATAATTCTCTAATACAGTGTTTATATATTGTTGCAGTCCCTCTTTGGACATTTATCAAGCCATACTAGGTGTGGGAGGCCTATTTGCCTCACCTTGTTGTTTGGTTTCAAATCTCCTCTTGGAATTGGGTCTTAGATTATCATATATAAGGAATCCAAGGGCTGATATTGGTTTCTAAAGCACACATCCCTGAAAAATGCGTTTTTCAGGCCTGTTTTGCGGAGCAATCCCTTTTGGGATATTACAGTGGTATCAAAGCAAGATCTTTGGCTCAGCTTGTGGGCTTCAAGCCAAAATGCTATAAATAAAAGTAGTAGAGAAAAAAATTATGGAGAGGATGAGATTTCTCTCATCAATTTTCAGATCTAAGAAGAAAGGAGAAGAGGAAAGCAATGAAACTCCTAGAGGGTTTCAAGAAGAAGAAAGCTGCGGTGAGGCCTCTAGAAGGTTTCAAGAGGAAGAAGAAGACCCATGCACTTCATGTTCTCATAGAGGGAGTGGAGAGAAAGAATACCACTTAGAACATGAGATCCTGAGTGGGTATTTGGTACCTAGGGCTTTCAAAGAGACCATAGATTTTCCTCAGTTTATTCAACTGAGAGAAGAAAGAAGACCATGCAGTGAGAGAATGATAAGAGGCAACAGATTTTTGTTTTCTGCGTTTGATGGATCACTCAAGTGTGCAACATAGACTTGGGTAATGAATCTAGAAGAATTTTTCCTACTACATCCAATAGTGGAGAAAGAGGCTATGGAGATCTTAGCGCTGCACTTGGAGGGCAAGGCAAGCTCTTGGTGGTTCAGCCATGGAAGTCATGCAAGGGTACCTACTTTTTTTTATTTCACTCATCACATAATCAAAATATTTGGCAGTAGAAGATCAGAGGAGGAGGAAGAGTCCTCTTCTCCATTTGAGGAGCCTTGTACCAGCGCTGTCAAATTCATGGAGGGGTAGCCATCTGTAGCAGTAGTTGGATCAGCCAACACATTGAAGAGAGGATCCAAGAGGATCATTGATGAGGGGTATTTTCTGAAAGATCTCCAAGGGGTTACATCTCAACTTCCCATGAGGTGTAAGGAGAGAAATCTGGTTTGGGAGATTGGTAGTCTTCATTGGGAAGATACCAAAGGAGAAAATGATTGGAGGCATCCACATTTGGATGAAGATTCTTCTTCTCAAAGAGAAGGCATGAAGATTCCTCTTTCAAAGGTAGACCAAGATCTAAGGCTTCCTATTGAGGATGATGCATTTTCTACCTTTGAATAAAAGGCTAGGGGTGACAGTGCAGTCATGACAGAGGCATCTCTAGAATTTCACGTAGAAGAAGAAGAAGCAGTTGCTCCAAGAAGAGAAGCTCTTGCATTCTTGCAAGGAGTTTCAAAGAATCTCACATATAGACATTATGGCACAATCCATGAGCAGCATGTGCCATCAATATCAGATGGAGAGATCTTGAATACTACAGAAGATGAAGAGGAGGGCAAGCTTCATTGGGAAAGTAACATTCACCCCTCTTTATTTCAGAAGAGTGAGGTACTAAGCAGGCATGAAGATCTATGCAAGGCAAGCCAGGACACATCATTCCATGCATATTTCTATTATGATATATTCCTTGATGTCTCCTTATTTGGAAGAAGCCCTCTAGGGAAACTCCTTGATGGAAAGAGAAAATTTTTCTCTCAACCTTGTACAGTGATACATTTGGCCAAGAGAGGGACTATCACAACACTGGAGACCTTGGGTAAGAAGCATGCTTATGCAAAGCACATTTTAATTTATGATGGCATGCATTCTTTTTCTTTACATGTGCAGGTGATGACTCCTAAAAGGAGTGTCTTACCATATAAGATTCATGGCCAACTATGGGCCAGGACTATTTCCAAATATGACCACTCCCTTGATAGGCTAAGGTAGGTCTTGCAGCATGATGGGTGCTTCCCTAAAGCACCAAATATAAATTTCACCTTCAGCCATGATGGGATGATGAGGGAAAAATTAAGGGGTATGTAAACCACTTACCACATCTAGATCTGAAGCAGGGAGGAGATGACCTGCGCTGGTTTCTATTGGGTGAGTGTGGACACCACCCAAATTTTTTGATTTTCTTGTCTCATGCCTTGTATTTTGAGAGAGGGATGCATAAGTAGGAGGCATGGTTGCTCTGGTTGACAAGAAGAAAGTATGGACACCCCATGATGAATTCCATGTCCATACATTTACTTATGTCTATGATGTATGTACATGTATTTCTGTTTAGAATGAATATCATAATCATGTATGTACTTTGGGTTGGGATAAATTGTGACCTTCTCATGAGGTGGCATAAGGGAGCTTTTTTATATCATGATGTTAATAATGCTCCAATATTTGTTATGAATATGAAAGGAGGAATGACACATTGTGTGGATGTGTCCATTGGGAATACAATCTCCCATATTTACTTGTACTTCAAGAGGAGGATAGAACATTGTGTGGCTGCTACATTATATCATTTTCTTTCTTAAGCTAGAAGCCATATGTTGGGCTTATGTCATTGGAAGAAGTCTCTCACTTGGGAGAATTTGCAGCAAGACATGTGGTGTTTGAATCATATTCAGCCAACACCTATTACCCTCTACTATTTCCTAGATTTGAAGAAGCTTTTTGCAGCAAGAAGGTGGTGGGATGGCCACTTATTGTACTATGGTTTGAGGCAGCAAGATGAAGGATAATGTTGGTCTCAAGGGAGGGACTATTGTCACCATCCAATATATCATGTGACACTTAGTCCATGTTTCTTTTGGAGCACATATGGTGAAGATGCTCTATTCACTATATGCATGGAAGATTGGGCAAGAAGGCTCACTAGAATCCATGAAGGGGATCATGAAGTTCCAAGTCTCTTTTGGCTTCATGAGGACTATATTATTGCAGCCCAAGATCATCAACTCCATATTTATCATAAATGGAGGGAGAGACAGCGTGAGTTGAGTATTCTTATCTCTCATTTCCAGCCATGGAGCCCCTACACATTGAATATGGTGGGGATTGGTGACTATTTCTTTGAGTTGTCAAGGATGGCTCACTCTGTTTGGATGATAGCATCGAGATTGGAGTTTCTCATGGGGGTTGCAGTGCCCAATTTTTACCATCTCTCATGCCTTGAAGGGACCAATGGATAGCATATGATTCTTCTATGTATCTCCCATTACTTCATGATGAAAACTATTTGGTTCATCCACCAAAGGCAGACTTGCATTCTTGGGAGGAGACAGCTCCATTGGAGATTTTACAAAGCCCTTGTGAGTTGCTTGAGGACAAGCAACATTTTGGGGGGGAGGACTGTAATATTCCTATTTTAATAGGAATATTCAATTTCATTTTGTTTTCTTTACTCAAAGAATAATTATGTAAAGGAGGGTCAAAAACTCCTAATAAAAGAATAAATACATGCCCAATGTGAACAGAGGTAAATCGGGGTTGTCTTGATAAAATCCACTTGTGTGTGAAACAGGATTGAGCCATTTTACTAGGTCAATAGGACCAAATCATAACACAGTCCAGATGCATTGAACCTCCTGGATGATCAGCACAGTTCTAGAAGGAGGTCCTCCATGTGAAAAGGGTTAAATGAATGAAGGTGGTTTAGGGTTTTGGCAAGCTCTTATCTTATAAAAGGAAGGGGAAGGAAAAATGTTGAGGGTTCATGATTTGATTTCTAAATTTTGTCTATTTAGACAAACAGCTTTCTTGGCTGCTTAGCCTAGATTGCATTGGGATTTCCTGTTTAGGGGTTCCATATCTTCCCATTGAGGAGCTCTTGGGAGAGCTTGTATTTCTTGCCCATTATCAGGTTGGAGACCAAGATTCTACTTCCAACTGCAATGCATATCCAGTGAGGGTTTGCTTGCTTTTGTAAGTTGCAGCAAGTGGAATACTAGATCTGTTCAGATCTAGCTTGTATTGGAGCCTCTTCTAAGTGAGTGTGTCTTTTAACCTCCTGGAAGAGTGCATCCACTGTTGGAGCTTCATTTTTTGATCTTGGCATCAGGCCAAAGTATTTTGCATCACCATCAGTGCAGTTCCTTGAAGAGACTACGTCCTTTCTGCAGGCAGAGTTGCAGTAGGGTTTTGTGTATCAGTTTGGAGGAAATATCTCTAGTGAAACGGACCCTTCCCTTCACTGTGTTGATCCATGGATTGGCCAACCAATCCATTTTCATTTAAAATCTGATCTTCTGTGTATCATATGCTTCAGAAATTTCTGAAGATTATTGTAGATCTGTGGCTTAGATCTCAATTCTATTCATTGATATCCATCTTTTGCTGAGATCCCTAAGGGGAGTGTAAAGAAGAGCCTCTTTGGCATATAGATCTGTAATAGATCTATATTTTTATGTAAATATCTGCCCTAGATCTGAAATATAATAAAACACTACTTCAGCCCTATGAAAATTACGCTGTCAAGTTCTTCAGTCTTAATACATGGTGCAACACCTCTATTTTAAGGGTTTATTCATGTTAAACCTCTGTTTTTCTCTTAAATATTGTTTGATCCATATCGTTGATCCAATTTACTAATGATCAGACCCTATTATAGTTAACACCTTTATAAAATCACGTTTTCTGTGCTTCAGTAATTTCTACATACTCTAGGTCATGGGAAATCAACATTTTTAAGCCATTTCGGGAGTGGGGGAACTATTTAACTTAGCTAGAATGATTTTTTTAAGCTAAAATTTGGTATGGGAGTCCCTCATGACCTAAGCTAACAGATCCAACCATCACTTTCCTCTTTTTTTGTGCATATTTCTTAAAATAACCATTTTAGGGCTTAAATCACTGTTTTTCCCCACTTTGGGTTAAAGGGATAGATCACTTTCCTTGCTGCTGTATATATTACTATTATTAAAGCTTTTATCAGCATATACCATGCATTATTAGCCTGTTAATTCTCTAATACATTGTTTATATATCGTTGCAGTCCCTCATTGGACATTTATCGAGCCATACTAAGTGTGGGAGGCCTGTTTGCCTCACCTAGTTGTTTGGTTTCAAATATCCTCTTTGAATTGGGTCTTAGATTATCAGATCTAAGGAATCCAAGGGCTGATCTTGGTTGCTAAAGCACACATCCCTGAAAAATTCATTTTTCAGGCCTGTTTTGCAAAGCAGACCCTTTTGGGATATTACAGGTTGGGACCTTTCAGCATTGTAGAAGTAAAGGGAAATCATACATTCATCTTACAGAATCTAGAAGGAAAATGTGCTTCATTTCCAGTCAATGGAAAATACCTCAAGAATTATATTCAACACTAAATACTCGCCATCATCATCATTGTAAATTTACATTTTTCCTAAAATTTCAGTAAGTATGATTTTCATGACAAAGACTCCATAGCCCGAGGAGAAGGCACATGGATATACAAGTTATCTACATCCCATAGGGGGAATCAGCCCCCAGATGGAGCCAATGTTGTAACCTATTTTTACCATTGCAATAAGTTCTACTTTTTTTCTTTTGTGTTCAAAAAAAAAGAAAAATAGAAAAAATAAAAGAAATAACATAAATAGCAAAATAAATAAAAAATATATATAGAGGAAAAGAGAAAAATTGAAGATAAATGGATTATAAAAAATAAATTTAAAAAATCCCAAAAGGCTGTTATAGCATCATTTCTCACTTTGACATGATTCATGATTGCTTCATGGCTTTTGGGCACCCATTCCTACAGACTTGGACAAATTCACTTAAAAACAGTGTAAAATCCCTCATACGCGACTATGCCCATACTTTTCCGCGTGTATACGCGAGTACAGCTAGAATTTTACGCGTATGCCATTAAAATGATTAAAAATATATATAAAAATCCCTAATTTCGCGCTGCGTTGATGGTTACTCAGGTAGTTCAACCACCCCAGCCCGTGGCCAACTGTTTCCAACTGCTGAAACTACTTGGAGGGACTATAAAAAGCCCTCATGTGTATGGCCTAAGGGAGAGAGAGAATTATTGATATTATACTCTATTGGTATTCCCTATCCAAGTCTGATTCCCCGTGCCTCCCGCACTTTCCCAGTTCATTATAGGAAACCCTTGTTTCCTTGAGATGCTCATCTCCCTATATGTCATCTCGTATGCACCAGTTTGGAAGGAGTCTTAGCGAGGCAAGGGCTAGACGGACCAGACGACGGTCTGCTCAAAGGCCGTGGAAGGATCAGGTGATCTCTCCACTCATTACTTTTGTACATGCTATTTATAATACAGAAGTATCATGTTGTTCCTGAAATAAACGTGTTAGTGTATGCTTATATGTATGAGAATATTTGTTATACAAGCATTCATTATGATTTATTTAATGTTTTATATGAATCTCACTAACATTTAGAGTAGATATATGTTGTACAACTTGTCCTTTGTGCTGGTTTCTTCTTGTATTTCAGGTTAAGGAGGAAGGACGGTTGCAGGGAGTTTGGACTCCACGTGGATCTACTTCAAACGTAGGACCAACGGGTAAATCTCTCATTCTGCTCTATTTAATTTTTCTGAACGTGCATGATTGTGTGAGTCTCTGTTAAGTAGTACGCCCCTGCTCTATGGAGGTTGTATCCCAACCAACCTCTAGGGTGTTAATTCCCCGAAACAGAACTGGCGACTCCACTGGGGATCACATTCTTGTGATTCTCCTGTTGGGTTGTTTCAGTTGTTTGGTAGGTTGCCAATAGTTTTTCCTGTCTTTTGCAGTCCAGTTTGCTTTCTTGCAGTCAGTCTGAAGTCTTGGTGTCTTTCCCAGGCTTGTCCTTTTTTGTTTTTCATTATCTTTCTTTGTATACGCTCTTTTTTCTGCACACAGTCGCGTATACACGTGAGTTTGTCTAAAGGGACCCGCGTATACGCGAGTTTCCCTTAACACAGACGCGTATACACGCTGGTTGCATAACTGCAAGGTCGCGTATACCTAGGCAGATTTTGAATTTTTAGGATTCTGGTGTTTTTGGTCCTTTCTGGCTGTGGAGGCCTGTGTCTGCAGAGTCTCTGTACTTACTGGAGTGTGAAGGAAGTGGTTTCAAGTCTTGTTTCTCTTTCGTTTGTTCGAAAACTAATTTTTTTGGCAGAGTGTTCTTGTTGGTGCTGGCACTCCTGGATTGAGTTCCAAGATCGCTTTCTGAGCATTCTTGGCTGTTCTGCTTTATCAGAACAGAGAGCTTCTGCTCACTGACTCGCTCCTATCTTTTTGTTGTGCTTTCCATTGCGTTTTTGCTTTGTTTTCGATTGGTTTTCTTGAGTTTCATAGGCTAGGGTTTTGTTGCAATTTTCGAAGAACTTTTCTTGCTTCTTTGGAGTCTTTTGTTGCAGCAAGTTTGCACTATTCGTCTAGGCTGCTTGGCTGAGTTTTTGGTCTTCCGTTGCTCTTATTGATCTTGCTATCATTAGCTTTATAAGGTTTGGGAGCATAGTTGAAGTTGGTACTTGAAATTCGGTCTCGTTTTGGCTTGAATTGTGATAGTTGTGCTTGGTCTTTTTGAGCTCTTGTTTTATAAAACTAAAAAGCCCAAAAAACATTCGTTTTGCTTTTTGTTTTTTGCATTTCAAAAACTCAAAAAACATTTGATCTTGTTTTTGTTTTTGTTGTTGTGTTTTTCATTTTCGTTTGGCTATATCTTTTGGAGCTTTTGTGAAGTTTCTTGCTTCTAGTTTTTGGCTTTATTTTGAGGAGAAGTTGTCATTTGATTTCTTTTTCTTGTTGTCAAGTATTTTTGCTGTCTTATATTAAGAGTTCTTGTTTCAAGAATTGGCTTTCTAGACAACAAAAGATGAGTTAAAACTGAAGGAGCCTTTTGAGAAATTTCACCTTGTTTCAAGGGACTTTTTGCATCTTAGGATTTACATGCTTGTAGTGATTTGCATTAGGTGCATTGAATCATTTAGTTAGCTTCTTAGTTTTTGTGAGTGTGAGTTTGTAATTCGAAAAGAAAAATACAAATTTTTAGTCTCGTAGAACCTGTATAGAAATTTCTCTTCATCGAAAGACAAAGAACTGCATGTGCATGTAGGTAAGTTTTTATTAATTTCTTTTGCGTCAAAACACCATTGGTTTCATCTCCATATCCTTGTGACTTAATACAACAGCCCTTAAAATAAGCGATTTAATCTAAAATCAACTAGCAAGTTTTACTAAGTGTCAATCACCAACTAGCTAGGTTGTAGGGCCTTGGAATAGGTGAGAGGAGAGTTAACTCTCCAAGGCCGCTCAAACAAACATAGAAGTTGATTAATTGAGCGAAATCCAACTCCGTGAGGTGGACTGGGAAAGCTCTCATCCGAGAGTCAAGCGCGAGGGGAAGTGAAGGTTAAGAAGAGGGATACCCCCCCTCCGATTAGCTAAATCTGACCTCAAGACCGTTCCGCCCAGCTTCTGATACGGATTGGTGTCCATAGCTGCTGTTCCTAGGTTCCACACAGGTGACTGCGGGGGGGAATACCCGTGGTACCTGAGGCAGACGTCGCATCACTTTCAGCAGTACTTCTGGGGGGTGCCCTTGCGAAGCTTGGGTGCTTGAGCCGGCAAAGGCTGTCGTTAGGAGGTCGGCGTAACTGTTTCTGATACCTTCGCTAGCTGTTCTGGGCCCTAATCATCCCAGACTGCTTTCGGAAGGCCCTATACTTCGCTTTCCTGTATTTTGGTGTCCGGTCCTCATCACCCGGAGCGGAAATACTTGGAGGCTGTTTGCTTGCTGTTTCTCGGGGATTTTTATTTTAGTGAGTGCTCTTTGCTCCTAGCTTGCCTAGCTTTTCACTTATTTTGAGTCTAATATAATAAATCTTTAAAAGTGGTTGATCAAGCGCCTCGACGTTCGAGGAGAATCCGGGGGTTATCTCCCGAGAGTGCAGAGCCTTCTTCGAGAAGGCGTAGGAGCGACTTAGCAGGTGGTTACCACCCTATTGAGTCTGACGCTGTGGAGAGAGATCCTCCACTAAGGTTTGAAGGTTTCATTGTTGATTCCGGTGTCGGTTCCGAGAGGAGCGTTCTGCTCACCTCGTGAGTGTTGTTTCCTCAGGAAGAAGATTTTCAGATAGAAGATATACTTGAGCCTCCAGCCACAGGTCCATCTCCTCTTCCTCCCGATCATCCGTTTGTTATTCAGTACATCGAACCGGAGTCTGAGAGACCGCCAGATCTTCCATATCATTCTTATCTTTCGATGGCCACGACTGGGAACACGGCTTCTATCGTGAGTGCTGCAGGCATTCAGACCCCTGTTTCTGCTGAAGCAGGGGGCACTCTTGCTCTATCTTCGATTGCTTCTAGCACTGCTATGTTTGGCTCTGGGTTCACCCAAGCATATGCTTCTCATTCTGGTCCCTTCTGTTCAGGGATGTCCATTAGTGGAAATCCCTCTTTTTCCTTTTCCGCCGGTGCAGCTGGATCTACGCACATGTCTAACATGGCTAGTGGATCAGCTTCATTTCAGGGTTTCCCCTTTGGGACTGGGCATATTCCCAGTTCCAATCCTTCTTTAGGGTCGTTTCCTTTTACGTCCCAGACCCAGAGTTTCAACCCTTGGTCTGGGGGGCAAAGTTCGACTACTTTTACGGGATGGAATCCTATGTTTGCAACGTCTGGGGCAGGGAATCAGTTCTTCGCGGGTCATCAAGGGAATGCTTCTTTCCCTTCATCAAGTGCTTATCAGTCTTTTTCTCCTCTGTCTAATGCGTGGAACCCCTACCAGGGGCTTTCCTCTTCAGTCAATACTTCAGCGGGGGGAACTAGTCTGGGTTTTGGTAACTCGGCGTGGGGAGGAGGTTCTTCTCCATTTTCTACGAGTCCTTTCTGGCAGCCTGGTGCCTCATCAAATCCAGGCTATTCTTTTCAAAATGTTGGAAATCCATCCCATCAAGGATGGAATTCTCAGGCTCCGCCTCGATTACCGTTTCTGGCAACGTTAAACTTGCCAGATTTGTCGAAGTTAACTAATGACCCGATTCGGTATAGTCCGGGGTGGCCTCCGGTTCCAACCAAACTTCCTTCAGACATTCCTAAGTTTGAAGGTAAGAATGGTGAAGATCCGGCAGACCACATCACCACTTTCCACTTATGGTGCTCTTCGAACTCTCTGATCGACGACTCGATTAGATTGATATTATTTCAGCGCACCTTAACTGGAAATGCCGCAAAATGGTATATAGAGCTCACTGGGGGCAGTTTCGCCACATTTGGAGAACTGGCTGTCACATTTCTTAACCATTTTCAGTTGCCTGTCAGATATGAGGCTGGGACCGAACTCCTGGCTAATTTTAAGTAGGATGAGGCAACTCACATTTCTGATCACATTCAGGAATGGAGGAGAAGGAAGAGGCTTATCAAAGCCCATATTCCAGGTGAGTTCCTTCTCGAGTGGTTTTTGAAATCGCTTCAGTCAGACATTTCAAAGGATGTATCCCTATCGGGGGTATATTCCGAGGAGCAGACCATATTTAGGACCCAGCAGTTAGAACTGATCTATTCTCAGTCTGGGGTACTTTATAAGTATTTGCCCAATGCTCCTCGCTCCAAGTTGGATTTATCGAAACCCAAACCTGGTCCGCATGGTGACGGGCTTGTCGGATCAGTCAGTAGTAGTGCAGCCAGCCTGCTTTCTCAATTGCAGCAGTTGTCTTTACAATCTGCTCCTTCTGGTCAGGCTGTGCCTGCTGATTCATCACCTTCCCAGTCTTTGTCCATAAATGCTCTCCAATCTTCTGAGCCCAAAGGAAATCAACAATCCGATGGGAAGAAGAAGGGACGTAATAACAAGAAGAAGGGCAAGAATGGGAAGGGCAATGTAAATAAAACCAACGAGCGTGTTGGTGAGGGTCAAAAGGAGAAAAAGAAAGTAAAGTTTCCGTGCAAGCTTTGTGCTGGAGACCATCTCACACACCTTTGCCCGAAAATTTAGGATGCTCAGCGCCTGTTATCTCAGCAGGGTTCTTCTAGTTCCCAGGCTGTGCTAACAAACCCTTTTCCCCAAGGGCAGCAATTAATTGTTGGCGCGAACCAAAATCCTGGGGCTTCCTCTGGAGGTCCCCAGGAAGGGGAAATTCCATCGAATATCTTTATGATGAGTGCTCACGTGGATGTCGCTACGAGATCCCGTGATTATGGCGGAGAGGAATCTTCGAAAGCTAAGGAAGTTCCCGATGCTACTGAGCCGCTTCACATCACGAAGCCAACTGTTGAGTCTATGCCTCGGATGCCAAAAGCATCTTCTAAGCGGTCAACGATTAATCCGAACGCGAGGGCTGCCCAAAACTACTCGATTGTAGAAGATCTGGCGCAGAGTCCTTGTGCTATGTCAGCTTTAGAGGTACTCCAGTCTTGTCCGGCTCAGCGCAGTGCTTTGCTCACTGCCATTGGGGCTATTGATCCGAAAAATTATCTTCTGATTACTTTTGATATGAATAATTTTTAGAAGAGACTTCCTCATCATATGGCCTTACATATTAAATCATCGTATCGGAAGACTAATATCTTTCGCACGGTTGTTGATGAGGGTGCTTCTACTTGGGTGATGTATCTCGCATGCTGGAAGACACTTGGATCTCCCAAAGCTGTTCCATCTAGCACTGTTCTTACTGCATTCGATGGTAATTCTCACAGACCCCATGGTATTGTCCCGGCTTTGCCCATCTGTGTTGGGGGAAAAACCGTTAACATAGAGGTTGAGGTAGTGGATGCAGCCTTGGACTACAAACTTCTGCTGGGGAGGAACTGGATATATGAGATGGATGCTATTGCATCCTCATTATTTCAAATTGTATGTTTCCCCCACGAAGGGAGGATAGTCACAGTGGATCAACTGGACTATCCCCCTGTAGACCTGGATGCACCTTCTGACTCATCTGTTCCTAAGTTGGATAATACTAAGGCGCCTGTTGAGAATCTGGGAGTTGGAATGTATTCTTCCCTGATGGGTTCTTTTGATCTTCCTCCTCCTAACGTGTCTATTAATGCTATTTCATCCTCCAAGGCTCCCCTTCGAAGAGAGTTCTTTCGAACTCATTATTTTTCGGACCCTTGGACCTTACCTTCTCCAACAGCCACATTGGAGGAAGGGCAAGTGGGTGGAATGGCATTCCCGATTTCTGCAGCTGAGATTGCATATCAGTCTGTTGTTGACACTGCAGAGTCTGATCCAGCTCCTCTTTCGCCGGAAGAGTTGGATGGTGATGTGGCTCCGGCTTGGACGCTTACTTCTTTTTCTGCCCAGGATTGTCTAGATACCACTCTTCCATCTGAAGAGGCCATCCTGGAAGCAATGACAGGTATAGAGAGACCGTGGGATGACTTGCATCATCGGTCTTACTTCCTACCCGACTTGAGCGAAGTCGAAGCTAGTTTTCCAAGTCCTCAGTCTCCTGGACCTGTTCACCCAGTCTTGAGCCCCTTAGCACCAGCACAGGTTTATGCTGAAGGGAACATGGCTGTGATCTCTCCTACTATCCCGGTGAACATCTCCAGGAATCCCAATATTGTCGAGAATGTCTTCATTGGAGCTGAATGTTCCAGTGACGAGATTCAAATCTATACCAAGCTCTTCAAAGAGTATAGGGATTTTTTTGCTTGGTCTTATGAGGAAATGCCTGGCATAGACCCATCTATTGTCCAGCATGAGATCAAGACGTATGAAAACGCTAAGCCGGTCAGGCAAAAACTTTGTCCGGTTAATCCTAGGAAGGCAGCAGCTATCAAAGCTGAAGTTGAAAAGCTGCTTAAGGCGGGATTCATTTTCCCAGTTCCTCTAACTGAATGGGTTTCAAATCCCGTTCCTGTTGATAAAAAGCAAGGAACGATTCGAGTAAGCATCGATTTCAGAGACCTGAATAAGGCGTGTCCTAAAGATAATTACCCCACACCCTTCATTGATCAGATTATTGACGAGTGTGCCGGTAACGAGATTTTCTCCTTCATGGACGGTTTCTCTGGTTATAATCAAATTACTATCCGTCCAGAAGATCAACATAAGACCGCATTTATTTGTCCCCGGGGTACGTTTGCATATAAGAAAATGCCTTTTGGTCTTAAAAATGCTGGAGCTACCTTTCAGCGGGCCATGTCTTACGCCTTCCACGACATCAAGAAAATTATCGAGGCATACTTAGATGATCTAGCTGCTCATTCTCGAAAGAGGATGGATCATCCAGGGCACCTCCGGAAAATATTTGATAGATGTCATTTTTATAAAATTCATTTGAATCCGAACAAGTGCGTTTTCGCGGTAACATCCGGTCGGCTGTTGGGATTTATCGTGTCTAGGGAAGGGATAAGGGTAGATCCCTTCAAGTTTGAGGCAATACTTCGGTTGCCTCCCCCGTCTTCAATCCGTCAGCTTCAAAGTCTCCAAGGGAAGTCTAACTTTCTTCGGAGGTTTATCGTTAACTATGCTGAGATTACAAAGGGATATATGAGACTGTTGAAGAAAGGAGTTCCTTTTCTTTGGGATGACTATGCTCAACGCTCATTCGATGCCTTGAAAAAGGCATTGACCTCTGCTCCTTTACTGAGTCCACCCGATTATAGCAGAGATTTTCTTTTGTATCTGGCTACAACAGAATCTACCATTGGTATGGTTCTGGTTCAGGAGGATGATGCTCTTATTGAGCATGTTATTTACTACCTTAGTCGAGGACTGGTAGGACCTGAACTGCGATACACCCCGATAGAAAAATTAGCCTTAGCAACAGTCCATGCTGTGCAGCGACTCCGACATTATATTATTCTTCGCAAAACTTATGTCTTGGCAGCTGCCAATCCATTTCAGTTTGTCCTCAGCAGGCGAGTGATTGGGGGCAAATATAATAGATGGATTGTGATATTACAGGAATTTGATCTAGATTTCATGTCTGCCAAATCCAAGAAGTCATTATTCTTTGCGGAATTGATCTCCGAGTTGCCTTGTGGTGAGGAGATGATCTATGATGAGTCCTTTCCGGACGAACACTTGTTTCTTATCTCTCCACAAGATCCTTGGTATGGGGATATCATTGTGTATCTCCAGACTGCGAAGTTTCCCTCTTCTTTTTCGAAAGATGAGCATTGTAAGCTACGTCACTTAGCTAAAAGTTATCTGATTATTGGTGATGCTTTGTACCGTCGAGGGGTTGATTCAATCCTAAGACGTTGCTTAACTTTCGAAGAAGCTGAGGCTGTGCTTAATGATTCTCACGGTGGAGCTTGTGGGGGTCATTTATCAGGGCTTGCTACAGCCCAGAAGATTTTGCGTGCTGGCTACTTCTCGCCCTCGATTTTCAAAGATTGTATTGAATCAGTCAAGAAGTGTCATCCTTTTCAGGTGTATACTCGGAAAATGCGCGCTCATCCAGCTCCGCTTTTTCCAGTCATTACTGTCGGACCCTTTACAAAGTGGGGTATGGATTATACTACTTGTAACCCGCCTTCGGCAAAAGGTCACAAGTACATTATCGTAGCAATAGACTACTTTACGAAGTGGGTCGAAGCTATGCCTACTTTTGGGAACGATGGTGAGACTGCAGCTCTTTTCTTCTTCAACCAAGTTATCGCTCGTTTTGGTATACCTGGAGAGATTGTCACTGACCATGGCAGTCACTTTCAGAACAGTATGATGGCTGAGTTGGCTCTTAAATTGGGTTTCCGGCAGGAGCATTCATCTCCATATTATCCTCAGGCCAATGGGCAAGTGGAAGCCGTTAACAAATCCTTGAAGACAATTCTTCAACGGAAAATTGATAAACATAGATCCAACTGGCACATTATGCTATATCCTGCACTCTGGGCATACAGAACGTCAGTTAAAACTGCAACTGGCTTTACTCCGTTTCAGTTAGTCCACGGGGTGGAATCCGTATTTCCCATTGAATGCGAGATTCCTTCCCTTAAATTAGCTGTTGAGCTTCTTCCTGACACTTCTAGTCTGGCAGAGCGGCTTCTTCATCTAGAACATCTCGATGAGCAGCGTCGAGATGCCGCCACGATGAATGAAGCGCATAAAAACAGAGTCAAAGTTCAGTACGATAAGGCGGTTAAGCCTAGGGTCTTTTCCGAAGGTGACCTTGTTTTGGTCTATGCCCAAGAAAAAGATGCCTTGGGGGCAGGAAAGTTTAAATCAATGTGGTATGGCCCCTATATCGTTAAGAAGGTCCTTAAGAAAGGAGCGTATACCTTGGTTGACTTCGAAGGGAACGAGTTGTCGGAGCCCCGAAATGGGCTCTATTTGAAGAAGTATTATGCCTAGGCTTTGGCCTGGCATCTTGCTTTTGTATATAGTAGTTTTTTCTTTGTACATATCTGATTGATTTTCGATTTTTGATGAGTTGGTGATGTTTTTGATCTGCTTTGGCAGGTTGTGTTGGATGTCATGAGTCATTTTGGTTTCGCCGATGGTGCTAGTAGACACACCCGAAACTTAGCTTCCGCGGCTTGGGTGCTTCATTATCCTTCCGGTCAGCTGTTGGTATCAAGAGGGGTCTGCATTGGTCCTGCTTCCAATAACGTAGCAGAATACACTGCAGTCATTCATCTACTCTCAGAGGCAATATCCTTGGGTGTTGATTCGTTGGTAGTTTTCTTGGACTCCCAGCTGGTGGTGTCGCAGTTGAACAACACTTATCGGGTACGAGATCCAATTTTATTACGATTGTTCTTGAGGGTACGTTTGTTACAAAGGTCATTTTAATTTTTAACATTCATTCATATTCCTCGAGCTGACAATTGGTTTGCTGACTCATTGGCTAATCAAGCTTTAGATTGGCATATTAATCATTCAATACAATAAATTCTAAACATCAAAAGCATCATACATTTGATACATTTATCACATCACATCAAATATCGTTGTATATATATCATCGGTATGTCAAAAAACTTTACAAAATTTGGATCCATAAATGCCGTACAAAACTTGGGCTTATACCCCATCATGTTCAGTCTCAAAAAAGAATATATAGTCATCTAACATATAAAATCTGTCTACTCCTGAGGACCCTGCCCAGAAGTCGTGTTCCTATAGAACATAACTGCGGTGGCCACACGGCGGAATAGTCTAACCCAGTCACAGGGTACTCCTACAACCCGTCTCTGGACAGCTTCCGGCAAGTCCTCCACGGCAGCCATAGGGATTTGGCGGGACAGTCCCTCCAAGTTTCTCTGAACGGCCTGGAGAGTCTTGTCGAAATCCACTGTCTCCGCCTCACCTCTGTGGCGCTTGTGACGTGCTAGGCCCTCAGGACGAACTGGTCCAACATCTGAAACATGATCATTTTTAATTGTCATTCATTATGAATCCAATCCAAAAACATGTTTGTTTTTCATTTTTTCATACACTGCAATTGAATTATGCCAGCATCTATAAGTCTGGAATGGCAAGTCCTAACTTACGAAGCCCCATTTCCCCCACATCTTCTTGTAGGGTGGAAGTACTAGATCTGGATCTCCTCGGAAATCCATCCCGGCATAGGGATAGTCGTCCACTGCGATGATCTGTTCTCTCCACCATAAGAAGAACTCATCGTCCCAGGTGGTTCGGGGTACTTCGCTGCCCCCAGTCTCTTCATCATGTCTGCCCAACGGGCAATTCTTGGGTCCCGCGGGCTGCTGATAGTCGAGATGACTCTGGGTCTCAAAGCTGGAACTCTCTCGAAGAAGAATGTGGTCAAAATGGTACCATAGCCAAAGTGTTTAGTTTTTGTCTGGCGAATAGAAGTCAGCTGTTGTTTCATATTCAGTAGCAGGGCTGTGCACCAATCGTAGACGTGAATCAAACACTCTACAGTTATACTCATTTGCGTCCTGGACGCCTGATGCAGTGAGGCAGATCCTGCCACTCTGCCAATGGTGAACACGAGGATCTTCATGTGCAAATCCCTGATATCTCTAATAGCAATCTGCGTTCCAACCTTCTTGGAATTATCTACGCAATATAACTGGACATAATCTTCCACAGTTAACCCTCCCAGGGGTTTTCCGTGAAGGTCTACTGGGTCTCCCCTCCTGGACAGTCCAGTGATGAAATATATATCCTCCACTTCTATGCATAGTGGCATCTGATCAATTATGAAGCAATCCTGATCTGGTTCCCAGTAATTTACGAACATTTCAAGCAATCACACATTACTTTTCATATTGGGCATTTTGAATAATTTTAACAATCCGTAGTTTCAGAGGATGTTTTGAGCTGCGCGGTCCTGCATGACCTCTTGGTCCACTGCACTATGCTCACGTTCCCTTTGGGTTGGGATAAATTGTACTTTGGGTTGGGATAAATTGTGACCTTCTCATGAGGTGGCATAAGGGAGCTTTTTTATATCATGATGTTAATAATGCTCCAATATTTGTTATGAATATGAAAGGAGGAATGACACATTGTGTGGATGTGTCCATTGGAAATACAATCTCCCATATTTACTTGTACTTCAAGAGGAGGATAGAACATTGTGTGGTTGCTACATTATATCATTTTCTTTCTTAAGCTAGAAGCCATATGTTGGGCTTATGTCATTGGAAGAAGTCTCTCACTTGGGAGAATTTGCAGCAAGACATGTGGTGTTTGAATCATATTCAGCCAACACCTATTACCCTCTACTATTTCCTAGATTTGAAGAAGCTTTTTGCAACAAGAAGGTGTTGGGATGGCCACTTATTGTACTATGGTTTGAGGCAGCAAGATGAAGGATAATGTTGGTCTCAAGGGAAGGACTATTGTCACCATCCAATATATCATGTGACACTTAGTCCATGTTCCTTTTGGAGCACATATGGTGAAGATGCTCTATTCACTATATGCATGGAAGATTGGGCAAGAAGGCTCACTAGAATCCATGAAGGGGATCATGAAGTTCCAAGTCTCTTTTGGCTTCATGAGGACTATATTATTGCAGCCCAAGATCATCAACTCCATATTTATCATAAATGGAGGGAGAGACAGCGTGAGTTGAGTATTCTTATCTCTCATTTCCAGCCATGGAGCCCCTACACATTGAATATGGTGGGGATTGGTGACTATTTCTTTGAGTTGTCAAGGATGGCTCACTCTGTTTGGATGATAGCATCAAGATTGGAGTTTCTCATGGGGGTTGCAGTGCCCAATTTTTACCATCTCTCATGCCTTGAAGGGACCAATGGATAGCATATGATTCTTCTATGTATCTCCCATTACTTCATGATGAAAACTATTTGGTTCATCCACCAAAGGCAGACTTGCATTCTTGGGAGGAGACAGCTCCATTGGAGATTTTACAAAGTCCTTGTGAGTTGCTTGAGGACAAGCAACATTTTGGGGGGGAGGACTGTAATATTCCTATTTTAATAGGAATATTCAATTTCATTTTGTTTTCTTTACTCAAAGAATAATTATGTAAAGGAGGGTCAAAAACTCCTAATAAAAGAATAAATACATGCCCAATGTGAATAGAGGTAAATTGGGGTTGTCTTGATAAAATCCACTTGTGTGTGAAATAGGATTGAGCCATTTTACTAGGTCAATAGGACCAAATCATAACACAGTCCAGATGCATTGAACCTCCTGGATGATCAGCGCAGTTCTAGAAGGAGGTCCTCCATGTGAAAAGGGTTAAATGAATGAAGGTGGTTTAGGGTTTTGGCAAGCTCTTATCTTATAAAAGGAAGGGGAAGGAAAAATGTTGAGGGTTCATGATTTGATTTCTAAATTTTGTCTATTTAGACAAACAGCTTTCTTGGCTGCTTAGCCTAGATTGCATTGGGATTTCCTGTTTAGGGGTTCCATATCTTCCCATTGAGGAGCTCTTGGGAGAGCTTGTATTTCTTGCCCATTATCAGGTTGGAGACCAAGATTCTACTTCCAACTGCAATGCATATCCAGTGAGGGTTTGCTTTCTTTTGTAAGTTGCAGCAAGTGGAATACTAGATCTGTTCAGATCTAGCTTGTATTGGAGCCTCTTCTAAGTGAGTGTGTCTTTTAACCTCCTGGAAGAGTGCATCCACTGTTGGAGCTTCATTTTTTGATCTTGGCATCAGGCCAAAGTATTTTGCATCACCATCAGTGCAGTTCCTTGAAGAGACTACGTCCTTTCTGCAGGCAGAGTTGCAGTAGGGTTTTGTGTATCAGTTTGGAGGAAATATCTCTAGTGAAACGGACCCTTCCCTTCACTGTGTTGATCCATGGATTGGCCAACCAATCCATTTTCATTTAAAATCTGATCTTCTGTGTATCATATGCTTCAGAAATTTCTGAAGATTACTGTAGATCTGTGGCTTAGATCTCAATTCTATTCATTGATATCCATCTTTTGCTGAGATCCCTAAGGGGAGTGTAAAGAAGAGCCTCTTTGGCATATAGATCTGTAATAGATCTATATTTTTATGTAAATACCTGCCCTAGATCTGAAATATAATAAAACACTACTTCAGCCCTATGAAAATTACGCTGTCAAGTTCTTCAGTCTTAATACATGGTGCAACACCTCTATTTTAAGGGTTTATTCATGTTAAACCTCTGTTTTTCTCTTAAATATTGTTTGATCCATATCCTTGATCCAATTTACTAATGATCAAACCCTATTATAGTTAACACCTTTATAAAATCACGTTTTCTGTGCTTCAGTAATTTCTACATACTCTAGGTCATGGGAAATCAACATTTTTAAGCCATTTCGGGAGTGGGGGAACTATTTAACTTAGCTAGAATGATTTTTTTAAGCTAAAATTTGGTATGGGAGTCCCTCATGACCTAAGCTAACAGATCCAACCATCACTTTCCTCTTTTTTTTTTCATATTTCTTAAAATAACCATTTTAGGGCTTAAATCACTGTTTTTCCCCACTTTGGGTTGAAGGGATAGATCACTTTCCTTGCTGCTGTATATATTACTATTATTAAAGCTTTTATCAGCATATACCATGCATTATTAGCCTGTTAATTCTCTAATACATTGTTTATATATCGTTGCAGTCCCTCATTGGACATTTATCGAGCCATACTAAGTGTGGGAGGCCTGTTTGCCTCACCTAGTTGTTTGGTTTCAAATATCCTCTTTGAATTGGGTCTTAGATTATCAGATCTAAGGAATCCAAGGGCTGATCTTGGTTGCTAAAGCACACATCCCTGAAAAATTCGTTTTTCAGGCATGTTTTGCAAAGCAGACCCTTTTGGGATATTACAGGTTGGGACCTTTCAGCATTGTAGAAGTAAAGGGAAATCATACATTCATTTTACAGAATCTAGAAGGAAAATGTGCTTCATTTCCAGTCAATGGAAAATACCTCAAGAATTATATTCAACACTAAATACTCGCCATCATCATCATTGTAAATTTACATTTTTCCTAAAATTTCAGTAAGTATGATTTTCATGACAAAGACTCCATAGCCCGAGGAGAAGGCACATGGATCTACAAGTTCTCTACATCCCATAGGGGGAAGCAGCCCCCAGATGGAGCCAATGTTGTAACCTATTTTTACCATTGCAATAAGTTCTACTTTTTTTCTTTTGTGTTCAAAAAAAAAGAAAAATAGAAAAAATAAAAGAAATAACATAAATAGGAAAATAAATAAAATATATATATAGAGGAAAAGAGAAAAATTGAAGATAAATGGATTATAAAAAATAAATTAAAAAAATCCCAAAAGGCTGTTATAGCATCATTTCTCACTTTGACATGATTCATGATTGCTTCATGGCTTTTGGGCACCCATTCCTACAGACTTGGACAAATTCACTTAAAAACAGTGTAAAATCCCTCACTTGACGACTATACCCCATGCACTAGCGTGTATGCGCGAAGTACGATAGACTTTTCCGCGTATGCCATTAAATGATTAAAAAATATGTAAATCCTAATTTTGCGGGTTGATGGTTACACTCGGTAGTTCGACCACCCAACCGAGTAGCCAAATGTTTCAATGCTTTGAAACTACTTGGAGGGAGGCCCAATCGCCCTCATGTGTATGGCTAGAGAGAGAATTATTAATGATATTGTACTGTTGGTATTCCTAACTCAGTACGATTCCCGTGCCTCTGCCTTTCCCGGAAGTTCATTGGAGGAAACCCTTGTTTCCTTGAGATACCGCCCTTTATATGTTATCTCGTATGCACTCATTTGGAAGGAGTCTTAGCGAGGCAAGGGCTGGACGGATCCGGACGACGGTCTGCGAAGGCCTTGGAAGGATCAGGTGATCTCTCCACTTACTTTTGTACGTACTATTTTTATAATACGGAAGTATCATGCTGTTCCCGAAATAAACGTGTTAGTGTATGCTTTAATGTATGAAGAATATTTGTTATACAAGCATTCATGATGATTTATTTAATGTTTTATATGAATCTCACTAACATATAGAGTAGAAATATATTGTACAAATTGTCCTTTGTGCTGGTTTCTTCTTGTATTGAGTTAAGGAAGACGGGATGAGGAGTTTGGACTCCACGTGGATCTACTTCAAACGTAGGACCAACGGGTAAATCTCTCATTCTGCTCTATTTAATTTTTCTGAACGTGCATGATTGTGTGAGTCTCTGTTAAGTAGTACGCCCCTGCTTTGTGGAGGTTGTATCCCAACCAACCTCTAGGGTGTTAATTCCCCGAAACAAAGGCATGCCAGCTTAAATGCCACTTTAGTTGTTAATTATCTTAATTAACATAATCTTGATTATTATTCTAATTAAGGATTATTTTTAATTGCAATAACATTTAAGATACAAATTGTATGCTAGCGATAATGAAAAATCGAAAACCAATGGATGACATCGTCCCTGCTTGGATCAACGATGGAGGATAAGTTCAGGACCCCCCCCCCCCCGCACTTTCGAAGGTTAACAAGGGGTGGGGGTGGGGCAAAAATTTGATTCTCCCATACTACCCACTCATACGTGGCAACCCCTCATTAACCACCTATCCCCCTGAAAACCACTTTTCCTTCCCACCTTCATTATCACTCCCGATCATATGCTACCACCTACCCTTCTACTATTCTCTCCTACCAAATGACTATATAACTGTTAAAACATTAAATATTTCCCACCAATGCCTATGTTTATTAATTAGACACGCCAAAACAGTTATAATTTGTAAATAACGTTTAAATATCTTCTTTAAAGTAATTTCATTACCCTGCCTATTATTTCTTTGCCATTTTCTTCCTTCAGCAACACAGTGTGATCCAGAACCAGAGTTTTGCAACCATCCTCCTATTCCATTGATCATCAATTAGCTTGGTAATTCACCATCCTAACTGATAATTAATATTTTAAGATGTCTTCTCACAAAGGAAAATCAAAATTAGTCATAGAAAGTCATACATTACCCTTTTTTATCAACTTAGACGAACTGCCTCTAGTTTATACCCAGTATAAGATCTCTGAGGCTCAATGCGAGTTCAATATGTATGAACTCCACAACTAGGAAAACCGGAAATTCCAAGATGTAAGTGACGAATTGAATATCTGGGAGTCTTTCTTATCCTAGTTTGTATTTCCCCAAACTCATCCCTTCCCATAATTTATCACCTAGCACTATCTCAGGTATCTTCCCAGCCAAAGGGTTGTAATTGCCCAAAACAATGGATTTTTATTCTCCATTTCACCTAAATCCATATGCCAAGCAGTAAAAATCTATTTTCAAACTCCTTTTCACTCCTTTTATACTGATTCCCTCATGTAGATCTATCAAAAACTTACATTTCCCTAGCAAGCTCATATTTTTGAGTCATTCCTACCTGAAAATTCTTAATTGCCTAGAACCAATCCACGCTATTCAACTGCATTTTTTCCAGAAATGTCAAGGCATGTTATTTCCATGGTCGCATGTTTGTTAGGCTATTCTACCGATCAATGGGAAGATGAAGTGATACTAGGATTTTTGTCATTTTCTCTGTGGGTAATATACCTTCAACTATTTTTAGTTACACTCAGTTCATGTCAGATATTTTTCATGATAAATTTATAAATTTTTTCTGCTAAAGTTTCATTCAAACATCAATCAGTTCTTGTATATTTTCTTTTATTTCATAAAGAAGAAAGCTTTAAATTTGTAATATACCCAAATGGGACTGCTTAGCAACGCATGCTTGAAAAACGCATTTTTCAGGAATGTGTGCTACAGCAACCAAGATCATCCCTTGGATCCCTTAGATCTAACAATCTAAGACCCAAATTCAAAAGGAGATCGGAAACAAAGCAAACTAGATGAGGTAAATAGACCTCCCACACCTAGTATCGCTTGAAAAATGCCCAAGGAAGGGACTGCAGCAATGCAAAACAATACTGCTCAGAAAATAACATAGTTTATCTTACAGCAGTAGGATGCCATTATGGAGGCTCAATAATTACATGTACATCATTAAATCAGATTTAAAATATGGTTCATACAATGTACAAGAGGAAAATGGAAGACTTTGATGAAGAAACCCTCAAGAATGAGGTGCTGCAACAATATATTAAGACTGCAAGGCTTGACAGTGTTATTTTAATGAGCTGAAGAAGTTGTATATTACACTCCAGATCTAGAATAGATCTGTGTACAAAATATTAGATCTATATCAGATTTGTGCACTAGATGAGTTCCTTTACAAATTCCCCTTGGGGTTTTCAGCAAAACATGAGATACTGTTGGGGTTCCCATGTTTTGGCCAGGTTGACAGAGACCAAAAGATGAGACAACATAGAACCACTTTCAGACCTTAAGATCTAGCCCTCCTAGGTCCAGAGAGGGATCTCTCTATGATTATCAGAGGATATATGTCTTTGAAGTTCTCAATTATGATTTTAGGCTAGTTATAGGCTCAAGGTAGTTTGTTTGATTGTTTGAGTTTGGTTGTTGAGGATCAGGAAGGAAAGTTTCATCATAAGACAAGGATGAGTTAAGAAGGAAGCTAGGCAAGAATAGATAACTCAGGGAATATCAAGGCCATTGGGCAATGGAGTCAAGAAAGGATTTACTTATGTTCAATGTGTAAGCTTCAATTGGGCTAGTCATCTAGAGCATTTGGATCTCAAAGACTGATTGGTGGGATGGAACACTAAGGGATGAGAATGAAGGATGTAAAACCATCTGATTCCGTCTATAGATCAGGCCAGAGGTCATTTAACTCCAGGCCTGCTTGGACAAAACCATAGGCAACACAAGGGGTCTTGAAAAGGTTTGTATTGGAAGGGCAGGTTATGAAGAGGCAGTGACAGGCTTTACACCTCCCAACGTTCCTAACCTCTTTCAATTAAATCTTAACAAAGACATCTGAACACTGATTCTATCAACTTGCACATCAGAGAGCAGGAAATAATCATCCACTACACTGGTTTAGTCAATTAAAAACAATATTCAGACACACATATGAGCAGAAAACATTAAAGACTGAGAGAGCTGGGACATAAGGTACCTAACAAGGGTAAATCTTATGTCATGCATTCAGATGTCAGTCAGAAGAACATGAAATGAGATGGAAATAAACACAGAGATAAGAAAAACATCACCAACTGCTGTAGATCAGGATCCAATGAAAACTGCTTATCATGTTAAACACAACACCAATCAGGTACATCACTGCCCAAAGCTTTTACATTCAGCCTGAATACATCATATTTCTCAGCCTATCATACAACTATTACATAGGAAACTTGGCTCGGGACGCAAATGCTTGCAATTCACTGATAATCCAACAACAACCATTACAATGATATCCCTCTATGCTTTATAGTAGAAGAGACACAGAGGACCGACTGAGGAGGTAGGTGAATTTTAAATGTTACATTTAAACACAACAATGAATGCAGGGCCGAGACCCATTCTGCTTGATGCACTGTATATTTAATTTTTGTCACCTTCCTCGTGAAAGAAAGATCTGCTTCGGATATGATTTGACCTTTTGGCTGCAGTACTCCAGGTGATTTGAACAAAATGAAAGAACTTGCTGAGGGGTCTGCCTCATGGATGTTAGATTGTTTTGAACTATAGCTGGGACGAGAAATTCCTTCAAGGACACGGCGCGTAATAAAGACTGTATGGGAGACCTGTCCTTTACGGAAAAACATTCTGCTGATAAGAAAACCTTGATATTACCTCTTATTGATGTTCAGGATCTCCAGAATCGATCCTCGGGGTCTTCAAAATGATGCTTTGCCTCTTTAAACCTTTGTTTCAGGGCTCAAGATCTTCGTTGACGCGCATTAATCCCTCTACTCTGTACTGAAAATCCTTGCTGCTTCATGACTGCCTCTGTCGGGTTAGCTCGAGCTTTTAATGGCGCCGGCAAAATTTTCGGTGTTTGAACTCCGCTTTCCTTTAATGTAAGTCCCGACAGCCCCATTCCTTGACTTTCCTGATGGTACTGGTTCATTGGATTTGATCCTGACTGCGTCGCTTACCATTGAGGCAGTACATTGAACAGAGGCGGTCCTCTTCCTCTAGAAACTCTGCAACACGGCAAATCTGTGAAGAAACGGTGGACGGAGCAATGGACGCAGGGTGAACTAAATGGTGGTGCGGCGGTGGCGGAAACAACGGTATTATGTAAACGAACGATGAAAATGCAGTGAAGTGGTGGAGTGCGCGAATAATAGGGTTTGGTATGATCATGCAGCGCAGACCGTTGGATTCAGGCCTGGAGATGGAGATCAACGGTGGAGATTGATCTGCGGGCTGACTTATGGACATGGTGGAATACATATGAAACTTTAGACTTTGGCGAAAATGTATGGAAATGCAAACAAATGCAACTAAATGTGTGTAAGAAGTGGGACCCAGCGGAGGCGGAGGGCGATTAAATCAAAACCGTTAGATCTTAACACAACGGACAGACAGGATGAACTTGGGCCAATCGCAATCGGAGGATGGAGCGGGGAGCAATTGCAATGCACAACATGAATGTTCTGATCGCGATTGGGGAGACGCTGCGATTAAACACCAACTGTCGGATCTGGGATCAGATCGACGGTCCACATCTAATTAGAGGGAGATGGAGAGGGGCAGCGGAGCAGCGATGCGACAACGCTGAGCCGTTAGATCGGCGGGAGAATGGACGGCTGCGATATAATCGGAGGCCGGAGGGAAGGCTTGCGAATGCGATCGGGCGGGGCAATGCGATTGAGCGCTGGCCGTCGGATCGCGGAACAGATCAATGGCTCTGATGCAATCGGGGGACAGTGCGGTCGGGGAATCGGAAGACAAGGTTACGATTGATTGGAGGGTGCGACATGGGTGTTGCGATTTCGATGGGCGGGGGGCTGCGATTAGCGCTCCGCCGTCAGATCTTGTGATAGATCGACGGCCCAAAACTCATCATAGGGCTTATGTATTAGAAACCAATTGCATCGGGGTTCTTTGCTGTAACAAAGGAAATGCACCCGCCGGTTGTTTCGATTGCGATTAGCGCTTGGGACTTAAGCGCTTGGTCCCAGCGCCGAGCATGTGTGGGGAGTGGTTAAGGGGCCAGCGGAAAAGGGGCTAGGCCTATAGCATGGTTGGAAAGTGGGTTTTTTGCCCATTTTAATGGGTTTTAAGGGTTTTTAAAGGGAAACGATAAGGGGAGAAAGGGGAAAAAAGTTAAACAAAGGGTAATAGGGGGAAATTAAAGGGGATTTTAGGGGGATTTGAGGGGTAAAAAGGGGAAATAGAAGGGGAGCTAAGGGGGAATAAAAGAGGCTAAATGAGGGTAACAGAAAGGGAATTTGGACAAAGGGAAAAAAGGGGGGAATTGATGTATGTTACAGGGGTAAAGGAAGGAATGACAGACCCATTTTAGCAGTTTAATAGCAGAAGGGGATTTGTATTAGGCACAGCAATTGAGAGACTTCAAGGAGGATGGATTTTCAGGGGAAAGGCATTCCTTGAAGACTCAACAATGACTTAGCCCCCTATTTGCTTGTCAAAAATTTTCATATGGGGGCTAACAGTGGCTCCACATGGGGATGGCTTCTTCTTGAAGGAGTCAAGAATTCAGGAATTGATCTCTTGGTGTAGGCCAGATGCCTGCTGCTTGAACCATCCCTTCTTTCTTTAGATTAGCTGCCACAATATATTAGATACACAAATCAGCAGAAACATTTTCCCAACCAATCTACCTACCCAAACTAGAACTCTAACAATTTTCCCTTGGGTGCATTTGAACTAGCAGACCCTTTTATATTTTATTTTGCAAAACAAAAAAAAACCTATTCTAATTCTACCCTTATTGCTCCATGAGGCCAGATTAGACTGTTGGCCTCATACAATTCTCTACCTAAACTACTACCTGTTGGGATTAAACTGTCCAACAGGTTTCTTCACCTACATTCTAAGACAAGAAATTTAAACACAGCCAAGCCAGGATTAGACTGTCTGACTTGCTGGGTAGAAACTTGAAGAAAACAAAACTGAGAAGGCATGGAATTCTGCAACTGTGAAACATCCTTCTTTCTTTCTTGTGACTCAGGTTTTGAGCATATTTGAGTCACTTCTTTCCTTTGCTCCAGCTCTGATTTTGGGCATATTAGAGCTGGATCTTCTTTCACTGCTGATCCAGATTTTGAGCTTGTTAGGACCAGCTATTCTTCTTCCCTTTGGCTCAGATTTTGAGTTTATTAGAGCCAATCCTTTTGCCTCAGATGTTCATGTTTTGAGCATGTCTGAACCTCTCTTTTCACTCTGTTTCTTGGAACAATCTCTCTCTTTTTTGCTGAAAATGAAAATTTGCAACGGTATATACAATGGAGGTGAAATTGGAAATGGAAAATCAATAAAAGTAATGTTTGAGCATCCTGCCGTTGACAGGACCCCCAAACAACTCGGAACCATCAAGTTCTTGCAAGAAAAATGCATTAGGACCCACCGTGGCTTGAATGATGAACGGACCTTGCCACAAGCTGTCGAATTTGCCATGTTTGCCTTTATCCTCTCTTCTTGAATCCCACTTCAGGACCTTGTCCCCAACTTTGAAATTTGCTGCTTTGGTTCTTTTGTCAAACTGTCTCTTCATGTTTTCCTGCACTCTGACAGCTCTGTCATAAACTTGCTCCCTTGTTTGCTGAAGATGGATTGTTTCATTAATTCTCCTTATCATGCTGTCTTCCTCTGATTGGACTTCTTGAATAAGCTTTACCACTGGTATCCCAAGGCTAGTAGGAAAAACTGCTTCTGTCCCATAAACCAGCTGGAAGGGTGATGTGCCAATAGATTTCTTTGTAGTGAGCCTGTCTGCCCACAAGGCATGTATCAACTTTTTATGCCAAGACCTTTTGTTTTCTTCCAACAGCTTCTTAATGATTGTAACCAGGCTTTTATTTGATGATTCAGCTAAGCCATTACCCTGGGGGTAATAGGCAGTTGAATGTCCAAGTGCAATTCCGTACCTGTGACAGAAATCAATCATTCTTTTGGATCCGAAAGCAGCAGCATTGTCAGTGATTATTTTCCTTGGGAAGCCAAACCGAGATAAGATGAAGTCTTCTAGGAACCTAATGATGACAGAATCAGTGGCATTCCTAGTGGGTATGGCTTCAATCCACTTAGTGAAGTAATCAGTAGCAGTCAGGATCCATTTGTGTTGCCCAGAAGAAGAGGGGTGGATTTCTCCAATGAAGTATAAGCCCCATTGCATGAAGGGACCTTCTATGGTGATAGGTTGCAGAGGGAGGGGAAGGAGCTTTCTTTTGCCTTCAAAAATTTGGCATTTGTGGCAGGTAAGGATCATTTTATGGACATCACTGAAGAGTGTAGGCCAATAGTAACCAGCCCTGAGTATCTTATTTGCAGTGGCCTTCCAACTCAGGTGGCCTCCACACTCCCCAACATGGAATTCTTGTTTGATTTTTTCGGCTTCAGTTTCAGACAAGCATTTCAGTAAAAGGCCATTTGGATTTTTCCAATATAGACTCTCATTCATAATGCAGTAATTTCTAGCTCTGAGTTTTATGAATTTGGCCTTTGTTTTGGACAGTTCCGGAGGGGCATTGAGGTGTGTGAGCACGTAAAGGATATCAGCATACCAAGGAGAGTTCTGAAACTGCTCCTCAACAGTTGGATGGGGTAATCCTTCCTGCTCATCCAGGGCATTCATCATGTTAATATCAAGGGCCTGTAGATTAGATTCAGCCATTAATTGGGCTAGGCCTTGACCTTTGATCAGCTTGGTGGGTTTGATTTCAATGTCATATTCTAAAATTGTAGCAATCCATTTGCCCCTTTTCCCATCTGGGTCTTGGGACAAGATATCTTTGACCACTATATTTGGCACATAGGCAATGGTGTGAGAATGCAGAATGTACACCCTAAAGTATTTTAAGGCCTTAATCAGGGCATAGACCTGCTTTTCCATGATGTTGTACTTTAAGGGTGCATCTCTTAAGGCCTTACTGAAGAAGGCTATAGGCTGTTCATTACCTTCTGAATTTTTCTGCAGCAAAACTGCAGCTATTGTGTGTGGGGAAGCAAATGAAAAGATCAGAAAATCTTTTGAAAAGTCAGGGCTGATAAGGACAGGGGCCTGGGTGAGTGCAAGCTTTACTGACTCAAAAGATTTCTTGGCTTCAACAGTCCACTTAATTCCAGCATCTTTCTTCAGCATTTCAGTCATTTTCCTAAGATGCTCAGCAAGATTGGGGATAAATCTTCTAAGGAAATTGATCTTCCCAATGAAGGACTGTAGCTCTTTGATGTTTCTTGGATGTGTAATTTGAAGTATTCCCTCAACTCTCTGGGGGTCTATCCTAATCCCTTTCTCGGATATGATGTGGCCCAGAAGCTTACCTTCTTGCAGCCCAAAAACAGTCTTCTTAGGATTTACGGACAGACCGTACCTTCTACATTTTTCAAAAACTTTCCTCAGATGTTTTAAGTGTTCTTCTTCTATTTTAGAAAAGACAGTTAAGTCATCCAAGTAGATAACTATAAAGTGTCCAATCTCATCTGAGAAAGCAATATCCATTGCTCTCTGGAAGGTAGCTCCATCATTCATCAATCCAAAAGGCATTTTCACATACATGAAGGTGCCCCATGGAGTGGTAAAAGCTGTTTTGAGTTGATCTTCTGGGAGTACCAGAACCTGGTTGTATCCTGAAAAACCATCCAGCAGGGAGATTCTTTTAGAGCCCACTACCTTCTGTAAGATATGTTCCATTCTAGGCAAGGGATAGTTGTCTTTCAGGGAGGCTCTATTGAGGTTTCTGAAGTCTATGCACAGTCTAATCTCCCCTTTTTTCTTCCTTACAGCCACTAAGTTCGACACCCAATCAGAAAACCTCACAGGGACTATAATGCCTGCATCATACATCTTTTTAATTTCCTTTTCTACTGCAGGCAATTGTTTTGGATTAATTCTTCGAAGTTTTTGTCTAAAAGGCTTTTGATTTTCCTTTAGTGGTATCTTATGTTGTATAATGTTGGTGTCATAGGCCTTTAAGTCTTCGTAGCTCCATGCAAACACATCAATGAATTCCTTAAACAAGTCAATGTATCTTTTCTTCATGTCTTGAGGTATAGACTTAGCCAGTTTTATCATTTTGGGTTTGTCTTCAGTGCCTATGTTACATTCTTCTACATCTGATTCTGCATGTTCTATTGTGGGCTTCTTTGCAACATCATCAAAATCAAAGAGATCCTCTAAGGGTGCTAAGCCTCTTGGTATGTTCTTGTCTTTGGCTTGCAGCACCTCCATTTCTTCTCTATCTGCGTTTTCACGTTTTACGGCTGAATCTCCAGTTTCTTCAGAAAAAGAGTTTATTTATATACTACAAGGTGCTTCTAGTTCATCTGAGGAATCCTCACTTGGGCAGTTGTCATCAGATTTTGAGTCTGAGTCAGAAAATTCAAACTCGTTTCTGCCCATTAGGAAATCTTCAATCTGTTTGTCTCCTTCAAAGACCTGCCAGTATTTTTCATTGTCTGGCACTGCAGGCCTGAATTTAGTCTGAATGATGATTTTTTGGTCAATTGGGGCCTTAGGATATGAGCTAGCTAGGCAGGCTAGTCCATTTGCAATAGCGTTTTGACCCCTAGGAATGGATACTAAATCATATTCAACAAACGTTTTCAGCAAATATAGAGTATCATTCTTATATGCCCTAAGCCTGGGGTGTTTTGCCGAATACTCACCATTCATCTGTTTGATCACTAACTCAGAGTCTCCTCTCACGACTATCCTACGGGCTCCTAATTTTTTCAACAGATTTAAGCCCAAGATTAGAGCCTCATATTCTGCAATGTTGTTCGTGCATTTGAAATGCAGATTGACAGCGTGGCTCTCTGCGTGGTCATTTTCGATGTTACGCAACCACACTCCTGCCCCAGCGCTTTGTCTAGTACAGGACCCATCAAAGTTCATTTCCCATAGGGGCTCTTTGTTTACTTCCACTTCACTTTCTCCTCTACAGCTGGGTTCGCCATTAGGTTGAGTTGGGAGGTCTGTACTAGGTTGTAAGCTATCTTGTCGTTCATAGAGGCCACGGATGTCAGGAAGGTGGTTAGCTTGTTGTTCTTGTTCTGTTTCTGTTTCACTTGGAGTGAGGGGTCCACCACAGATCCTACAGGCTTCATTGCTGATTTCCTCTTCATTTTCAGTGTGCTGCCCATGGTTTTCCTGATCATATTCTTCCAGAGTGGCCATTATGTGGAGGTCCATAGGCTCGGTGTTCTCATTTGTATTCCTATTCTGGGACTCTGGCTCTTCTAAGGATTCATCATTACAAAAGATGAAGGAGTCAAGGTCGGTATGTACAGAATATAATGGTGAATTTTCAGGTTTCTCGGGGCTGCTGAATAAGAATTTCATTTGGGATTCTCTATATAGTCTTCTTAATTGGCCAAATATAGGAATAGTGGCATATGAGCCATCCATCTGCATGGTGCCTTGCAGCTTGGCTCCCCATGATCTAGATAATAACATGCCATACTTGGGTGGCACGTCTGCCACCACTACATCCATGACCATACATTTCGCAGGAATCTGAGTTAGGCTCACACATAAGTCTTTGATGAGGCCAAGACATTTTACCCTACTCAAGTCAAAAGAATACAAGTCTTTATAGGGTCTGGTGATTTCGAGGCCTAACTTCTCCATGAATACCTTAGGCATTAGATTGTGTGATGCACCGGAGTCATGCATGGCATTATGGAGGATCTTGTCATGAATGTTAAGACTGATATAAAAAGGTGGGACTACCCCCTCCTGAAATTTCCCCTCAATCTTAGGACCAAACAAGAGGGCAGGCTGATCATCGCTCAAATTTACAGTGTCATTATTTATACTTAGATTTAATGCTTTCAAAATCTGGCCCTTATATACATCCTGAGAGGCCAGCTCAGATAATGGTACAGAGATTTTGATTTTTGCAATCTCACTTTCTAAACTGAAAGTGGATTGACTCTTGGAAGTGTTCAACTCTGTTTTATTTGCAACCACCTTAGTAGCTGGATCGGTTTGTGTCTTCTCATTATGTACATGTGTAGACATAGTTTTATCAGGAGCACTAACTGAGGTGCTAGTGCTACTGGTTGGTTGACTTTGTTTTTCATTGTTTTGGTTGTCCTTTTCTTTGTTACTCTCAGAACTCTTGGCCGTTGAATTGTTGTTCACGGCAATTACTTTAGAATATTTTTCAGGCCTCTTTTTGATGGTTACCTCGGGAGTTTTAGGTTTGGAAGTGTCTTGGTTCTTTTTACTCCTGAGCTCATATTTTTCTTTGACCTGTAACATAGGATTTTCGAATCCCAACCTATAATCCTCAGATTCAAACCACTCCTCCTCCCCATAAGAGGTTGAGGGTTGGTCCTCTTCTGAATCACAATTTAGGATTGAATCTTATGTTTCGAACATGTTTATCACATTCCCTTCAGACTCTTCTATGATTCCCTCATCTTCATCAAGAGAGTTTTGGAATGGGGGAATGACTTGCTGATCTGATTCTTTCTGCCTGTTGGGAGTGTTGTTGTTTCTTCTAAAGTTTTGGTTTTGGTTTTGATTTTGGTTCTTGTTCTGAGTGATAGCCATCTTTTCGACCACTTGGCATAGCTTATCCAGATTCTTAGACAATCTGTCAATATTAGGATCGGAAGTGGAGGCTATAGTGTCATCCTTGTATGTTACTCTCTTCTCAGCTCTCAGTTTGGCCCTTTTTTCAATCAAATTTGCCTCTATGTTTACTGCCCCTTTTTGCATGTCTTCCAAAGTGGTGTACTCTTTATCTCTAAGCTCATAGGCCATGTCAGCATCAAATCCATCAGGATATTTGGCCAGGGCCATACCTTGCGGAGGTTTCATGTGTGGGGGAAGAGCATTGTAGATGCTATTGAACCTAGTGGTGTAATTGTGAAAACTCTCTCCTGCGTTCCTCTTAAGATACATGTATTCTGCTAGGAGCTGGCGAGGGTTTGCTCTAGTTTCCCATTTGTTAATGAAAGTCTGGTATAAAGCAGGGAGATCTTGGATACTACCAGCAGGTAGGTTTTTAAACCACTTTTTAACCTCTCCCCCCAGGCTCTGTGCAAAAATTCTCATTTTGATTGTTTCATCATCAATTTCCATATAATCAAAAGAGTCCTCCATTTTATCTACATGTTGTTGTGTTGTTGTAGGCTCTTTAGCAGGGAAGTGTGGGATTTTTGATTGATAATCATTTGGTAAGGGTAGTAGAGGCTGAGGTAAAACTAGAGGTGCATACCAGGCTGCCATGATGATGTTCTGATGAGGTATAGGGTTGGCTTGAGCAGCTGGTAGTTGGATGACAGGGATGATAGGACCAGCAGAAGTCTGTTGAGCAGATCTAGGGTGAGAAAGCCCCGAGTTTTGGAGAAAGTGGAGATCAGGTGGTGTGGAAGGAGGGGTTTCGCTGTCCATAGTGTCTGGCTGGTTTGAAACACTGAATGACCTAGTTCTAGGTAATCTGTTTTGGAGGTCTAGGTCAAAGAAAGGGTCTAATAGAGCTGCAAGATCTTCTGGTGCAGAATTGGCTCTATGAATGTTGCTGGAAATAGTTGATCTCCTACTCACAGGTGTTCTTTTAAGGATTTTCTCAGGATTATCAACTGTTTCAGGTGGGTTTGGATCAGGGAAAGCTCTTGTATGAATGGTTCTGTGAGCCAGAGTGATGTTTATAAACCAAGCAGCTGAGCCCTACTCGTTATTTCTACTGTGGTTAATGTTGTCTTGGGAACTGGCCTCCCTGTGGAGTCTTCATTATGCTTGGGACTGGTCTCCCAGTGGAGTCTAATGTGAAACCAAGATAATCAGCAAGCCTACTGATCACCAGTGGAGTCTTTAACGTTTAGGAATAATGGAGTCGCCAGGTGGAGGGTTTAGGATGATTCTAGGGCACATTGTCCACCACAGTGCTCATGCACTATCACCTTTCATGAATCTCCTCTAAAGCAACAAGCTCCAACCAGAGATTGACTGGGAGGGCATTTACCAGATATGTCACCTCTGAAGAGAGGATGAGATCTGGAGGCTACCTGGCCCTATCCAGGCTCTGTCTAAGAGTATGGTGGATATTCAATAATGGAGGCTGATTCAAGAAAGGTGTGACTTGCTGTCAACCTAACCAGAGCTCTAAGCTTCTAAGGATGTTCGAAATGAAAAGCACTCAAAATTCCCCAGCGGAGTCGCCATTATGTTGGGGTTCCCATGTTTTGGCCAGGTTGACAGAGACCAAAAGATGAGACAACATAGAACCACTTTCAGACCTTAGGATCTAGCCCTCCTAGGTCCAGAGAGGGATCTCTTTATGATTATCAAAGGATATATGTCTTTGAAGTTCTCAATTGTGATTTTAGGCTAGTTATAGGCTCAAGGTTGTTTGTTTGATTGTTTGAGTTTGGTTGTTGAGAATCAGGAAGGAAGGTTTCATCATAAGACAAGGATGGGTAAAGAAGGAAGCTAGGCAAAGATAGATAGATTAGGGAACATCAAGGCCATTGGGCAATGGATTCAAGAAAGGATTTACTTATGTTCAATGTGTAGGGTTCAGTTGGGCTAGTCATCTAGAGCATTTGGATCTCAAAGACTGATTGGTGGGATGGAACACTAAGGAATGAGAATGAAGGATGGAAAACCATCTGATTCCGTCTATAGATCAGGCCAGAGGTCATTTAACTCCAGGCCTGCTTGGAAAAAACCATAGGCAACACAAGGGATCTTGAAAAGGTTTATATGGAAGGGATAGGTTATGAAGAGGCAGAGACAGGCTTCTAAACCTCCCAATGTTCCTAACCTCTTTCAATTAAATCTTAACAAAAACATATGAACATTGATTCTATTAACTTGCACATCAGAGAGTAGGCAATAATCATCCACTACACTGGTTTAGTCAATTAAAAACAATATTCAAATACACATATGAGCAAAAAACATTAAAGACTGAGAGAGCTGGGACATAAGGTACCTAACAAGGGTAAATCTTATGTCATGCGTTCAGATGTCAGTCAGAAGAACATGAAATGAAATGGAAATAAACACAGAGATAAGAAAAACATCACCAACTACTGTAGATCAGGATCCAATGAAAACTGCTTATCATGTTAAACACAACACCAATCAGGTACATCACTGCCCAAAGCTTTTACATTAAGCCTGAATACATCATATTTCTCAGCCTGTCATACAACTATTACATAGGAAACTTGGCTCGGGACAAAAATGCTTGCAATTCACTGATAATCCAACAACAACCATTACAATGATATCCCTCTGTGCTTTATAGCAGAAGATACACAGAGGACCGACTGAGGAGGTAGGTGAATTTTAAATGTTACATTTAAACACAACAATGAATGCAGGGTCGAGACCCATTCTGCTTGATGCACTGTATATTTAATTTTTGTCACCTTCCTCGTGAAAGAAAGATCTGCTTCAGATATGATTTGACCCTCTGGCTGTAGTACTCCAGGTGATTTGATCCAAATAAAAGAACTTGCTGAGAAGTTTTCCTCATGGATGTTAGATCATTTTGAACTATAGCTGGGACGAGAAATTCCTTCAAGGACACGGCGCATAATAAAGACTGTATGGGAGACCTGTCCTTTATGGAAAAACATTCTGCTGATAAGAAAACCTTGATATTACCTCTTATTGACGTTCAGGATCTCCAGAATCGATCCTCGGGGTCTTCAAAATGATGCTTTGCCTCTTTAAACCTCTGTTTCAGGGCTCAAGATCTTCGTTGACGCGCATTAATCCCTCTGCTCTGTACTGAAAATCCTCGCTGCTTCATGATTGCCTCTGTCGGGTTAGCTCGAGCTTTTAATGGTGCCGGCAAGATTTTCGGCGTTTGAACTCCGCTTTCCTTTAATGTAAGTCCTGACAGCCCCATTCCTTGACTTTCCTGATGGTACTGGTTCATTGGATTTGATCCTGACTGCGCCGCTTACCATTGAGGCAGTACATTGAACAGAGGCGGTCCTTTTCCTTTGGAAACTCTGCAACACGGCAAATCTGTGAAGAAACGGTGGACGGAGCAATGGACGCAGGGTGAACTAAATGGTGGTGCGGCGGTGGCGGAAACAACGGTATTATGTAAACGAACGATGAAAATGCAGTGAAGTGGTGGAGTGCGTGAATAATAGGGTTTGGTATGATCATGCAGTGCAGACTGTTGGATTCAGGCCTGGAGATGGAGATCAACGGTGGAGATTGATCTGCGGGCTGACTTATGGACATGGCGGAATACATATGAAACTTTTGAACTTAGAAAATGTATGGAAATGCAAACGGATGCAACAAAAAATGTGTGTGAAAGTGAGACCCCGGCGGAGGCCGAGCGCGATTAGCTTACGAGCGGTGGGATGGGGAGGAGACGAGGGAGCGACGGTGCAATCGGAGGATAGCAATCGCAGGCACAAAAATGAGACACTCACAAACTTCGATTGCGATCGACGACGTCGGCAGGTGGATCGCGAAGGCAAACGAACGGCTGGGGTTAATTGGGAGACGAGAGGAAGAGCTTGCGATCGGCGATCGAAGGAAGTGATTGAGCGGCGCGTCGTCTGTAGGAAAATGGACGGTCGAGATGCAATCGGGGGGGGAGGGAAGAGGACTTGCGATTGCGATCGAGAGAATGCACGATTGAGCGTCGACCGTCGATACGGCGGGGACATCAACGGTGGAGAAACACAATCGGAGAATCTCGCGCGCGGGCTTAGCGGATGAGCAAAAATGGACGGCGGAGATTAAGTCGGCGGATCGCAATCGGGGGTCGGACAAGAAGCTTGCGTCGGCGAGAGGACATCGGATCACGGGGGAGATTAGCGGTCGGGGTTGAATCGGAAGATCTCAATCGGGCGGCTACATTGCGACTTGCGATTGCGATCGGACGGTGTGATTGAGCGGCGGAAAGTCGGATCTTGTGGCAGATCAACGGTCACGAATGGATCGTGGATAACGTCGAACACGGAGTAACACTTGCGATCAATCGGAGGGGAGTTGCGGTCGCTCGGCCATTGATACGGTGATGAATCGTGATGTGAGCAGTCCGGTGACTTTCATTATAAACAAATCGCATCGGAGGCTGTTTGATATTCTGAAAAGTTATTGCTGCAGGCCTTCCGGGTGTGACCCGCACTCGGGACAACGTGGTCTGACGCACGGGCATGTGTGGAAGTGGTTAAGGGACTTGCGGTAGAGCTAGGCCCTATATTAAGGTCGGAATATGGGTTTTGCCCATTTTAATGAGTTTTAAAAAGTTAAAGAGGGAAATGATAAGGGGGAAAAAAGGGAAAAAAAGGCTAATAAAGAATGAGAGGGGAATTTAAAGGGGATTTTGGGGGATTTGAGGGAGTAGGGAAATATAAGGGGTAGGGGGGAGATAAAGAGAGCTAAATGAGGTGTTTAAAGGGACTTGAAGAAGGTGGGGAATTGATGGGAAGGCCAGTAAGAAGGAAGAATGACAGCCCTTTTTTAGTGCTACTTAGCAGTATGGATTATATTAGTGCACAGAATTTGCAGGACTTCAAGGAGGATGGATTGTGGGAAAGGTGACTCTGAAGACTAACAATGATTTAGCCCTAGTATTTCATTACACAAAAATCTTCCACAGTTAGTATTGTGTCAGGGGAAATAAGTTTAGTAAGATACTGTATCACTGCAACAAGAGTATCATGTTTGCATTGATATTACAAAAAGAAGACACCATTAGCAGCTATATCACATTTGCAGATGGAGGTAGATGAGGAAAACTCTATGGTTTTGGCTGTTCTTGAGTAGCATTATTTGAACACTTTTCAGACATGTTGCAGGAGTGGGATGCACTACCATGGCAAAGGGGCTACTCTTACTTACATTTAAGTATACTCACCACAGAGAAATCTCCATTTAGAAATAAAGATGAGAAGGATGTTTCACAATGAACATGTCATGTAAAGAATTATGAGTTGAGCTGGCAGAATATTTGCATAGACCAACAATGTCACTGGGGTTGGGTTTGTTGATGGAGTATCCTCAGATCACTCACATTGGATGCACTGGGGACAAGATGAGGAGAGAAAGATGAGTAGCATGGGAAACACTTATTACAGAGATGATCTTCTTGAATTACATCAAGCATAAGAAGGGTGATTCTCTATGAAGCATGTGGTTCATTCCTCTTACAAGGAGTATACACGGTCATGGAGGAATTTTATGGATCCTACATTCCCATCTGCACATGGTAGAATGTTTTTTTCATTTATTCATTGTCTAAAATAATATTTGCATACTCTGTTCCTATCAATGCATTTCACCACAAGAAGGGCAAGCTTCTCTTTGGGCTCCCATGGTCAATTTTGGGTAAAATTATATGATGGAGACAACCATATTTTATGTGGCTTTGGGAAAGTGTTTCATTTTTCTTTTATGTGTACTCGGTTTATTGACCAGCCATTTACTATTCGGTAGTAGATGTGATGACACATATACAACTAGTAATTTGTCCAAGAAACATCTTGCCATTATTTTGAAAAGACGACTAGAAACTGTCTTGTGACCATGATGCTTGTTGGTACCTTCATTTTCCCATGAAACCTTCGGTATTTACCTCATTTTGATGTTAATCATGATTTCATTTTCTTATATGGAGACATTATTTTTATTGGGAGCATGATTAGAGGGAAGACACATTGGTTGGATGTGTCCTTTGGGGAAAGAGGATTCACACTGCATTACATGTTCTAATGGGAACATGGGAGGATATGGCCACCACAACAAAACACTTGTTTGTTTATAAGGGTGGGCCATGAGATGATTGGATACCATATGGTGATCTCTATCCATCACATATGAGATAGTTTTGAGCCAACATGATTCATAACGTTGGATAAAGATACTTTGTAGAATCTAGTCTTCATCTTGCCACTTGGTGTATGTGGCATTGCAGCCAAGATCCAATAGATACTCTACACTTATAATAAGTTGAGAAGGGAGGACAACATTGAGTGAAGCTATTTTCTCTACCATGATCAGATTTTGCTTCCACACAAATTGGACCGCAAGGGTGGAGGAGGATTTTTCGGGGAATGTTGGGAGAGTGACTCATCTTATAGGTAGTGGCAGGGATGGGAGATTCATATGGGGATGGTAGATCCAAATGTATATCAGACCTCATGCCTCAAGAAGGGCCTTTAGACATCCCATTGTTTCCTACATGGGTATTTTACTTTTACATGATGATGGCCCTATTTGGGATGCTCACCGTGGCTGTGCTTGTGAGGAAACTTGGAGATGTGTTGATGAGAAACATCTTCGATCCTTCGGAGGATTTTATCTTATGAATATGCTACGGAGAGAAAGAGCTCTGCGATTTCTATCCTTGCAACTACTTGAGGACAAGCAACATTTGGTAGGGGAGGAACTGTAATATTCCAAAGTGTATGCAACTAATTGGGATATTTATTTTTGTTTGCACATAGGAGATGAATAAATGGGTGAGGAAGCCATGCATTTCATAAATATGAATAAAATACCTCTGAAGTGTAGAAAAGGGATCATCATAGGAGCTAGGTTTCACACCTCATGTCTGTAAAAAGGCATTTCATGTGGACAAGGTCAGGATTTGACCAAGTCAACAGCAGCTAGGATAAGAAGGTGGAGATCATATTTTAGAGGCAAATGCGAGAGATAGTGGGAGGAAAGAATTCCTTGGTGAAGGAAACCCAAATGAGTGGGACCCAAGGGTGAGGGCTTCCATTTGTATAAAGGAGAAGAAGCAGCCATAACAGGAACATGATATGGATTCTTCGTTTTATGGTTTGTATGACTTTGTGCTTTTCTTCAATTATTTAGTTGAGATTGATGTGTGGCACAAGGCATTCCTTTTTTAGGAATTCCTTCTCCTTTGGAAGGCCTCTTGAGGGATCTTGAACTTCATTTCCTCACATTTAGGCTTAAGGCCAATCCGCACAACCCATTCCACAATGTTATTTATTTTAGTATGACGTTGTGCTGTAGGGTGTTGCGGTGGAGGGTTTCACAAGACCACTTATGGAGCTTGTTGTTTAGAGAAGCTTTCATTCCTTTGGAGATTAATGAGGAGGATTTTGAGCTGATTTTAGGATATTGGCATTTGGCCAATGTATTTTCCATCACCTACAACACATTCCTTGCCAGGAGCTGTCATTTCTTGCGGTGTTGTAGTGAGAGGTTAGAACCCTTGTTTTTAGGCTAGTTCTTGAAGGGAAAAGACCCAGTCCTTCTCTAGGAAAGCTAGAAAGAATTTTCATATTCTCCTTGTACTATTAAGCTATATGTATGTAAAGTTGTGGTAATGTTGTGTTATTTCAGAACATTTATGCAGATCTACTCTTTTATCAAACTTTCAAGAAACTATGTGAGTTATCTAAATAATGTATAAGGAGGGCTAGATCTCTATTTTCTCTATGCTTTGAGTAATAAAACTTTAGATCTATGGTTTATGTCATATTTCATTAGGAACCCTCATATAATCACGTACCATTTCTTCATAAAATTATGTATGGAATAAGTCATGAGATTTGGGTGTTTTTAAGCCATCTTGAAGACGGAATCTGTTGCTTAACCAAAGAGATTTGTTTCTAATTCCCTTCTAAATGAGAGGGCCACATAATACATGTGCTAATGGATCTAGGTGTGTTATTTTCCTATTATAGAATAACTTCTAAGAATAATGTTTTTATGGTCCATATTGCTACATTCACGACTTTGGGATAATATAGTGGAACATATTTTCTTTTGCTATAGAATTTATTTGATGGCTATGTGTTCATCTCATTTTATAGTTTGTTTATCACCGCTACTGCGGTTTTGTGTTCTGTATTGCATCCCCATTTTGGGATATAGGTTATTGTATACCTATACATATGAATAGGATTGAATTGTTTATTGCACAATAGATATTTCTAGGAAAGTGAGGCAATGTTGTCCAGGCATGTGATAGGCATGCTTAAATATCCTACATGTGAACGATTGAGGTACCCTTGAGTTCTAGAATTAAAAAGATCATATAGTCTGTGGAAAAAAAAATGGAAAGGTATTAATTTTTAGAATTTGTACATGGCAGTCCATAAAATGTGCATAAAAATTTTCGATTGAAAATCACATAAAATAAATTTTTATTAAACGCGTTTTTGAACCGGCAGTGTGGTTTACAATAAGTCGGGACAAGATGAGAAATCGATCGAAGCATTTGATAGAATATTTTTAACTCCAACTTCTCAGATTTGGAAAAACTGGCTAGTTTGACTAGAATAGGAAAAATTGATGAGCTACAAATGAGAGCTTCACCTAAAAATTTGGATCACATAATAACTTTGAATTCTTACACACATTTTATGAAAAAATTAAATTTTTGAGCCTAAACTATTGTTGTTATTGAACATTTACATCATTGATACAAAGGAGCTCACTTATAGGAAACACAAGTTGAAGGTTTTATGGGAATGCAACAACTTACCTTGTTCATGTGAAAATAGAGGGGGTTTTAAGGAAAAAAGTAAGCACGGTTCCCGGTGCTCTTGATGATGTGTGACATAGAGTCTATATGCGGTAGGGGTGATTTTTACCTTTGATGCAATCCAATTTTTCTATGAACAACTTGGGCTAGAAATAGCACTAAGGCGGCATATTTATGACCTAGAAAATACTTTCATGGTGCTTTTCTTGGTTCCATTAGTGGTGGAATAACCACTCCACTCTTGATGTAATAAGGACCATATTGACCATTGAAACATCCAAACAATGCGACGATGCATTTTATTTGTTGAGAATGATCCTCTGTGGAATTATTAGCGCTTAAGAACTTAGAGATTTTATTCATGGTATTATCATGATCATTGTGTGGACTTATGATTGTTCCACTAGCATAGAAGATATGGTTGTGGATATTTGCATGACTAGTTTTATAAATTAAAAGTAGGCAACCATATTAAGCTACATGTGGTTTGAAATCTTTGAATTAATTGTACGAAAGAAAAAAAATGCTCCTTGAAAATGGTGAATATAAATGGAGCACATATTCAAATATTTGTACATCAACAAAAATTGGTGGAATGAACACTAGGTTTTAAAAGAAGATGTTGAGTAAGATGAAACACTATTGAATACAATTACAAAGGAGAGGTTGTTTCGAGGCCGAGAGATGCCAACTTAATAAGAATATATATAAAAAAGAGACGTATAAATTTTTGGATGCAACAATATTATAGTTCAACGTACGATGGAGACAATAATATAGTTCAATCTTTTGTATGTAGATGCGCACTCCTATCATGACGAACCCTCATTAATGGGAGCGTCACACAATTTTAGGGTCATGAGGATAGGCACATGGCATCGTACGAGTCAGCAAGGTTTTAAGTTCGAAATGGACGAGGATGATTACGCTATCCTTTAGTTTTAAGTCTCACCTTTGCCTCCACATTTCGGGATGATTAATGCCATGGCTTTGGCTTGGGGAGTATCCTCAAATACCCCATCCATTACTATACTTCTTCCTCATTCATCCCAGCATAACTACATCACCAATCTCAACCTCATGTAGTTCATTTACCAGCTAGTCCAAAGGACGCTATGATTGCCTCCATCATGTTCGTATTTGCATCTAGAGATCATCATTGGATTATTTAGCATGCCAGGCATATACTCTATTAGCACAACCAGAACATCTGGGTCTCATAGCGGCTCCCGACAAAATTAATGAGGATGAGTGATCCTCTACACAACTGAATAGATTTGAAATGGCATTCCCGGTATCGGGGAAATAGTTGACAACGCGTGAAGGAGCATCGTCATAAATTATTCATCGGCGGTGATTAGGGTGGTGATGCGTTATTGGCATCTGGCCTCTTGCTGGTCCCTACGCTGAAGAAAATGCTAGTAGGCGCGTAGTGCCTCGTCTTCTTTGGACACTCTGCCTTGCTCTTAGCCTCTGGAAATCTTTCTTGGATCTCGACATGATAAATTTCCTTCTTTGATTGGCGAGTGGGGTGGGGGCAGAAATTACGGAGAAATTTGCATCGGTGGGACCCTCTTCCATTAGCCGGTCATAAATAATTTGGAGGGATTATGGGGATGTTGTGAACCCAATCATAGAGCTTGACACAAATCAATATCTCGACACCCAACTCACCTTGTTGAAAAGTCGGTACTCGGTTAGTAGCCGGTCCTCTCACCTTGGTGGCTCTTTTGTGATCCTTCAAAAGTGTCAAAGTGACTCCTCTTTTTAGAAGAGACCATGCTACTTCTTCGATATACGGAAAATACTCCTTCTCCTTGGATTCTCGTATGAGTGCACTTTGCACGCCCAGCCAACCATCACATAAAATGAGAATTCAAAAGGAGATGGTGAAGACTAATGCCATCAAAAGTAGAGCACCTATGAGACAGTCATGAAAACCTACTAGGAGAAGAGATCTAGCTGACACTACCTCCTAGTAGGTTTCATGGCCTCTGTTTTCAATTTTGAGCTTAGCTCTTTGTGCTAGAAAATCTCCCTTTCATGCATCATTGTGTTAAAAGCGAAGACATCGGGGTGGCTGGGCTAGTTTCCTCTATTGGGTAGCCACCACCTCTTTTGATACTCTTAGTTTTTGGTGGAGTGGAGGCATCTGTTGCCACCTCACCTTGACTAGAACATGGTTGTAACACTCTTGTACTATCAGCAAATAAGTAGGAAATTTGACGACACAAAAAAAAAACAATAATATAGTTCAATGTACGATAGCTATTTGTTAAATTTTTAATGGATCACAGTTGAGCATATGTTTGATGAGTGGCTGAAAATGACTCCATTTTAGATGAAATACTTTTACAAGTGTAAAAGTCAAGGGACATGTTCAAGGGTCCTAATAAGAATTCATTTTAGGAACCATAAGGCGAGATTCATAGGCAGTTAAGTGAAAAATTCCATATGAAATCCAAAAGTTTTGGTCCATGTTATTATGTATTAGTGAATTTCAAGTCATATAATGAGTCAAAAGTCAACATGGACATAATTGAAAAAGGTAATTAGAGTGGTGAATTATAAAGCTCAAAGTCATGAAGGAAATTGTCATTGGTTATGTGAGGATTGGGGTGAGTGATAGGTGTTTATAAAACTCGAGGCTACTAATATAATATTTTATTAATAAAACACAGAAATTAAAATCATTTTAAATTATCAAGATTGTAGTTGGGAAGAAGGTAGAGCTAAGTTAAAGAAGTTATAGTCAAATATCATTATCGTAAAAAAAATCATGTATGTGTTTGTGAAAAAATTAACAGGTTTATGTTAGAAATTAGTCCACTTTAATAATAGGCATAGCCTATATTTTTGCAAGTACTACAAATTATAGACACATGAGAATCAAGATCAATGGAAAAATAAATATGTCTTATTGGAATTACCTGACACAAACAAGAAGCATATTTTATGTCTATGAAGAATTTTAGATCAATAAAGAAGATTGCGGAGTCAGAAGAAAAGAAGAAATTGACTTTAACAAGAAAAATACGGTGAAGAAAATTAGAAGAATATTGATGCAAAGAAAAACGGGATGAATATGAATTAAGTAAAAGAGGATTGTGGCGAAGCAACAAGCCATATGAAAGGAAAATTTCTAAAAAGCTTGGAAGTTGATGGCTAACTCCATAATTTCATGTGCAGGTAGTTTGTCTATAGAAGGAGCATGTGAAACTCTTGAGAGGAATTGAGAAAGTAGCCAAGATATACATCTATGAAATTGAAGAGGAAGAGCTCAAGAGGGTTCTAGTAGAGAAGAACGAGAAATATCAAAAGGCCAAGTTTATGAGAGGAGCTTGGTGACATCGGTAATGGCAACGGTGGAAACAAACTTGTTACGATGGAAAAGCCAATTTGTAACTCATAGTGACATGGAGGAGCTCGTAGAGGAAAGGAGGTGATGATTATGAATAATTATAGCAGTTTATAAGGAAGCCACTTAAATTAAAATAAAGATCACCAACTATGTGATAGAAGAAGATATGGATGTAGTTGAAGCGGTGGAAGCTATATGTGAGCAAAAGGTGAAGAATTTAGCAAACATTAGGGAGATTTTGAGGTCTAAAATGGTACTCCTAAAGAAAAATGTACAACCAAAATAAACTTTATAAAGAACAGTAAGATTCAAGATGATGATGTCAACCATGGGGATGATTCACCATTTTTTAAGTAAAGGGTAAGCAAATTAAAAAATAATAAAATAATAAAACTACCTTTTCAACTAAATATTTTTTCAACTTATCTCACAGAATTTTTCACGAAATTTCAAGTGGGAGTACTAGATTGGATAAGAAATTTAATTCATCATCATGGGTACCACGTTGCATACTTTTGATGGACCTACTACGAAAAAATGAAAATACGATAGCATTGATTGCATTCACGTTTTCGTGTATTGCTCATTTTAAATTAATAACGAAAATCACTCAATATGCAACATGAATACTCATTGGATGAAAAGAGGAATTAAATTTTTCATCAAGTACTCCCATTCAGGCCAAAATTAAAATTTTGAAATAAGTTGAAAAATCGAGTTAAAAAACAGATTTTTTTCTCGTAAAAAATTTGATGATGTCATCAAATCTTTATCTTAATTATTTCCACTATTATTTTATAATCTCCTTAGGAGGCTTATTTAGACTTTAAACTTCCCCTAATGTATGAAAGGAAAAAAAAGGATGAAAGCGAAAAATCTGATTACAATAAAGCAACAAAACTCAAGCGGCAAAGCGTAATAAGCGAAGAACAAGTGAAGTCGGTATAAATAAACTATTTTGTCCATGGGTTGAGGAAACCAGATATAATAAATCCATTAAACATGGAAATCTCTAGTAAATTATCCTTGAGATGATGCGCTTTAATAATGATCTTCATCACTATGATGTATACATGAGACAATACAAAAGGAGGAAAGAATTTGTACTGGAAATGGGGATTAAGCAGGTAAAAACAATTGATGTGAAGATTTGTTATCATGTACTATGTGTGGAAAGCATAAACCACTAGGGGATGTGAAAACTTGTATAGAAAGTATAATTTTTGATTTGAGATAGTCCACACTTAGAAAAATGCCAATTTTAGTGAGGGTAGTCATGAAAAAGAGGCTTGACATAGGTAATTATTGTGGATGTAATAAAAGCTACGAGGAAAAAGCTTGCAAGATATAGAGGACACAGCTGGACAGATTGTAAGTATTTTGTTCCATTGGAGTTTGATGCGGAGCATCGGTAGTAGGGTCACGGGTGATCCCGGAGTATGTGGATGAAGACAATGATGAAGGTGGTCTAGAGTGAGTAATAAGTACATATATGAAGACTTACATGGTGGAATAATAGTTTATGAACCATATGCAATTAAGTTTCCTGAAATGACTCTAATTTCACATCTATTTTAGCGGACTTTATTTTTATATGGACTTCAGCAATATTTGTATTTTAAGGTACAAATCCTTTAATAGCCCATTGTAGTTGTGAAGCGAAAAAAAATCTTCCAATGTAAGTATGATAGCTTGAGGATTTCTATTTTTTTTAAGGTTGTGTTTATTTCTATTTTAAATTAAAATCTTGTTGAGGAATTTCACTTCGCGTGTGAACTTGCAATTGTTATGTAAGTGGTTCATGTCCAACTTTTATGAAGGAATTTGATATGATGACTTTAAGTATTTTTCAATTTTGATTTTTTTTATCAATTTCACTTGTCGCATGAGTTTTGTAACAAGCCTATATCTATCTTAAATTTGGATTTACCAGAATTTGAATGGATTAATTCCTCTTTTCACTCTAAAATAGGTTTCTCCTAAAGAATTTGATCTCTCGACACTTGGTAGATCCATAGTAAAATGGATCTCTGGGATTCAGTTTAATTATTAATTACCATTAATTATAAGTAATTATTATTTATTTATTTATTTATTTTATTTTATTTTATGTTTTATTTTATTAATTTTATCATGTCAATTTTTTTACCAAGATAGGGCAGGATATTGCAACATCTTTTCACATACTAGGATTTGGATAGCATGTCTGCACCTAAGATAAGCCTAATTGATGTGCCATACCAAAAAGAAAGCCAAACATCTTCCATTGTGGAGAATGTCAAAGTGGCTGTCTCACATAGGTGGTGTTGTATCGCCGTTACCCAACTATGAAGCGTACTGTCATGTCCCTATAGCTTAAAGAATATTTGAACAACCAAACTACCTAATGTAAGGCCATGTTATCATCCATATAATCTAATGCATTGATAATTGATGAAGATCATGCTTATCCTTCATGAGAATTCATGAATCTTTGTTACACTTATCAATAATATTTGCGCATAAATAAATAACATGGCTATCGCAGTGCCAAGTATTATGGTTTAAAACGACTACTAGGGTCAAGAAGATAAGCACTGTCCTTTGCCAAGTGAAGGATCAATTTGTGATAGGTGGAACATAAAAAAAAATGGTTTGAGGGATAAATGCTTCGATTTGGTAGGACAACTATAAAATACTAAATTCTCCTTCTAGTGTTGGAGTTGAAACAAAGGCCATCGGAGACATTCTCTACACATAGAGAACTCCAAAATAGTCTGGTAATTCGACTAGATAAGCAGATTCGGTCAAATTAAAAAAAATATTTAAAGTTATAATTTTTTATTAAAAAGGCTGATTTGGTATATATTAATCATTTCCTTCCTTGATAAGAAATTTTTTAGGTGAAATAGAATGCCAATCATGATGGGAATCAATATAAACAAATGTTACTACTAGTCACACGAAAGAAGAGAACTTCTCCCAAATTTTTTCAGCGATACAACCATGATAAACATGTGCCTCCACACCATATAGGTTATGGAAGATATCGGGTAAAACCTTGGAAGACCCATCGATGTATTCCAATTCTACCAAGAAAGCCATGTAAATACTTTCCCAGTATCTAGCTTGCATGGCTATTTGTTGATGTGATCGACATAATGTGTTTATAACTATTTTTTTCTGAAAGATCATATTGGTCTTTTTATCTGTCAGCGGGTGATATACAGAATCTAGGAGCAAAGAGATAAAATTTTATCTTCCTAGAGGTTGTATTGAGATATGGTCAGGATCTAGCATTAAAATGTATGTCTATTTCATGTGCTTGTGAACACGAAAGTTCTTGGATTGTCTAATTTGTTGTCTGTATTCATCGCACATCATCTGAGAAAGCTGCGGGAAAAGCTTGTTGGATTAAGTGACCTAATCTTTGTCAAAGTGAAATTCTCTCTTAAACTTATAATTGGTGACCATATGAGATATCCCAATAAGTAAAAATTTAAATACATTTGCACTTCATTTGTAGGGATTTTTGGTTACTTGATATGTTACTATGGTCATTAGTCATCTGCAAGTCTTGGTTTCAAAACCTGAATCTATAAAACATCTACAGATTTAAGTTTCTTTAACTATGTTTTGTGCCTATATTTCGGTTCTAGGGCGTTGATATCCCTATATTTGGAGGTCTACTAGATTTTGAGGAGCATTGATATCTTCTATATTTAGGTCAAACCTTCTCAAACATAAAACGTAAGGTTATTTTCCTTGAAAAATAATGGTTAAGCTCAAATGTTGAAGGGGATTTTTGCATCTTGTAAATCCTATTGGGTAGTGTTTTGGCTCTAAATTGTTTGGCTTTTATAACTTCATTTTTGTGGAATTTACTTACAATTTTGTGAGCTTAGATTCCTAATTAAGGTTTGATCTTGTTCACAGTTTTGATTGTTTTTAGGAACATTGGTTTTCAAATACCTCTCTGGCAATCAATGTACTAGCATCCCTACACTGCTTGTCTTCTTGGGCTTGATTTTTTGATTCAAAAATCACTTTTGAAATATTAGCGCATTCTTGTGGGTAAATCTAAAGCTATATGTTCTGGCTATTAACACCACCATTATGATAGATATGCACGAGGAGATGAAATGAATTTTTCATAATAATACATGTCTGAAAGATGGTCTTAAGACTAGTAATTTCATGAATCCATAATAATATAAGGTCATTGATATCATCATAGTCATTGTCATCGTCTTCATTATCATTATCATCATATCATCATGTATCCCCATTGCATTATAATCATAATCATCATTCATGCCATCACCATCCTTCATCATCATCATCATCATCATTATAGACATTGTTGTTAATTGTTCGTAATTATAGGTGTCATGAAAATATTATCAACTTAAGAAGCCGCAGTCAACACAGTGAAAAGGGTTATTTGGGACACATATATATATTCAAGAGAAATAACAACTCTCTTTTGAGGGATGGTCGATGATGATGTCATCATGACTATTATCATCGTCATTATCATTTTCATCATCCTAGTTATCATCATTAGTAGCAATTTCACTATCATCATTGTTGTCATTGTCTTCATGAGCGTCATCATCATGTTGATCATCATTCATGGCATTATTGTTGTTGATGATGACCTTGATCAACAACGATGATAAGGATAATAAAATTATAATGACCCGATGATAATAAAATATAATGGTATGATTATGAAAATGGCAACATTTAAAAATTGGAAAGATTGGCCAAAGTCATTAGTCTCATCATCATCACCAATAATTTTCATCATCATCATCATTGTTATTGTAGCTACCATTGTCTTTATCACCATTTTCATTAGCATCATAATAACATTTCATGTTATCATGATAATCTTCATTATCATCATTATCATGATTATTGACATTGTTGCTCCAGTTGTTCATAATTGTCCAATTTCATAAGAAAATATCATCAATGCGAGAAAAATATAATGGTGTTGGAAAATGGATGCAAAATGAAACAAAAAAATGGAAAAAAATAGCAACAAAATTGGACGAAAAAGTGGATGTGATGGCAATATGCAAAACAATACACAAACCTAACACAAAAGTGGATGCAAAAGAAGATGCAATAGTCAATGCAAAATTAAGCGCCAAAATGGGATCCTAAAGGAAGATGCATAAGAGGAAGAAGCATGGGTGCAATAGTAGGTGTACAACTTGGCACAAATTATGGTAAAAAAAATTGTGGATGCAACAAGAAACAAAAAGGACACAAGCTTGGATGTAAAGGGAGATAAGCTTAGATGGAAAATAAGATTCCAAAAAAGGGATAAAAACATGGACACAAACATAGGTGCAACAATGGACACAAAATTAGAATCTTCCCAAAAGTGGATGCAAAAATGAGATGAAAAAGCTAATGTAAAAGTGGATGCCACGAATTGATGTACCAAAAAAAAAAACACAATATTCAATGAAAAATTGGACACAAAGAGGAAAAATGTGGGTTGGAATGATAAGCACAGATATGGCACAAATTGTGAAGGAACAAAAGTGGATGTGAAAACGGATAGAAAAAAATGCAAAATTGGATGCAAAAAAAGATGCAAAAATGGATGTGAAAGTGTATGCAAACATGGGTGGAATAGGTGAAACAAAATTGGATGCAAAAAAAGGATGCAATGGAAGTATAAAAGAAGTAGATGAAAAAATAGGTGCAAAACCTAATACATAAAATCCTTTAAAAGTAGATGCAAAAATAGATTCAATTTTATGCAAAGAGGATGCGAACATGGATGCAAAATTGGAAGTAAATGTATGGGTACAATAATGAAAGTGAAAAAAACATGGCACAAATTTGTCTAGCAAAAGTGGATGTGACGATAGATGCAAAAACGAACAAACTTCGATGCAAACAAATATGCGAAAAGGGATGTAAAGGTATTGTAAACTTTGGAGTGCAACGTGGATGCAAAAGTTGATCCAACATAAGTCGATCAAAAGTAGATGCAAAAGTATATGCACAAGGAGAGATACGAAAACTCGATTCAAATCTACAGCGTAAATGGATATAAAGGATGCAAAGAGATGTAAAAATCTCATGAAAACACAAATGTAAATGAGGATCCAAACATGGATGCAAAATTGAAAAAAGTAGGTGAAAAGGAGGTGCAAACTGGTAGCAAATAATGACACAGAAAAATTGTATGCAATAGTGGACACAATAATAAATGAAATATATGATGTAACTATGGATGAAAAATAAGATGAAAAAATGGATGCAATAGTAGAGGAAAAAGTAGGTAAAACTAGACACAAACCTCAATGCAAAACTAGATAAGGAAGCTTCCCTAAGCCCACAAATCCTCACGAAAAAGTGGATACGGAAAGGATCACCAAAAAATAGATGTAAAAAGTTTATCAAAATCTAGACACAAATCGGGATGCACCTCTTTTCAAAATATTTGAACTATATTCACCTTTAATTCAAACAATATAGATATTCAACTTGAATAACAAGTTGTTGTGATATTGTTATTAACATCTATATCATGCCTTATAAAACTTTGTTCAACCTATTAATCAATCTGATCCACCCAGAAAAACCATCTTAGAACAACATTTGCATATAATCAACATCAACTACAACTTTTGCTCATTAGCTTCCAAAACACATACCAATGTTTTTGAACATTAAGAAAAGCTTATGATTAAGGAATTTATTCCTATAGATTCATTCATCATTGAACCTTGATCATCATGTTTCTTCTAGAATTCGATTTGGACTAGAAATAGGCCAAAAGCCTCCAAGAAGCCTTAAAGAGCAAAATTGAAATTAAGTGTTATTGCAAAATGCCCCTTTTAGGGCACGTTCTATAGATGGGCACTTTAGATGAGTGGATATACAAAAATATCTATTTACGGGTCACACCTAATAGTTTGACAAAATGTGTATTGGTAAGAAAGAAGAAAAAATATTTCTTTGACAGGTAATGGGGCTTGAATTCAGGTCTCTTCCAACACAATCAACACCCCAACCAATTGACTGCGCTATGTTACATGATGTACCATCACGGCTTGTGGTTTATTGTGATGAATGCGCTTTCGTGCTTAATCACAACAAGGTAAAGTGCATATATCACGGTCACATGTCACATTGTTGTTGATCAGCGGTTGTCATTGATGTCAACTCAAACGACACAGGCTAACTTAATATGCATGAAATTTTTACCTACCAAATTAATATCTATTTTGGGTCAATAATACTTTTGATGGTTTCTACTTGTCGAATGTTCCATTGATATGTGACTGCCATGTAATTCTTCACGATTTGAGAATATTCATGTTTGAAGTTTGTAACTTGGTTAGTGGGCTAAAACCGCATGGGGTTGGGGCATGGGTCATTGAAAAAATCATAATTAATATTATTTTTAATGCTCCTAAAATCCCTCCATTCAATTGTTGAAGCCCTTTGCCAACTTAAGCATTCATATAAATTGTAGTCTTCATTTCCTCCTTATCTGATTAAGCCAGCCATCTAGCTTAGGTCATCTTGGAATTTTCGGCTGTAACGTTTTTTCTACAAGGTTCGACTGAAATTTTTGTAAAGAGACAAAGCCAAAATCCTAAAGGCTTCATAATAAAAATTTCAGATCAAGGTGAAGAAATATTTTTGGAATATGATACGTGTAATTAGGGTTTTTTCACGCTTGAAATTCATCTCAAATAAGTGACGTTGGTAAATTTGTCATAACTATCTCTCACGAGAGTATCAGTTAGGTGCATAAAGAGTGAAAGATGAGTGCACGGTCTGTGTTTTGTGCTCTATCAATTTTTGAAACAAAAATGGACAAAACAATGATACGCCAGCACGCCGTGCAAGTTCACTCTCTGAAATAGTACATAATTAGGGTATTGTGAGAGATTAGGTATAACTCTCTCTTCAAGTCAAATTGGGCCAGACTGTGGCATTGGAAAGACTAGTCAAGGAACTATTTTAAAGACCAAAAGCAGAGATATTGAGGATCTGGGGAAGTGGAAATGCTGATTCAATATCGAGGCTCTGAGAGCGAAAAAAGTTGAATCATGTGTTGTCAAAAGGGTTGCCAAAGGACAGTTTCTTCTTCTGAGAAAAGCAAGGCATAACGGAGGTAGCATGACAAGAGAGCGGCCAAGCAAGGTGCATAACAACAACAAGAAGTTCATCATGAAGTCTTCAGATTGGCAAAATACACACATACAATCTTGTAAAGAGTATCATTTTATGTGGCAATTAATATAAATACATTGTGTGTAACTTATACTAGTGTCTAATACGCAAGAGTTAGAAGACATGTTGGAGTCTAGGATCATCATTAAGTGGTTGTATCAAAGTTAGGGTTATTTTCTAGTATATATTTCTTCTTCTGCATCATTCTATATCATTGTAAAGTGGACCATTTTCTGTCTGTGATCCATTCTTCCTTTATTCTTCTGGGGTGGTGGGTGGTGCTAGGAGTGAGTTCATGACTCATTGGGTGTTGGAATATAGCTTGATTATTTCTGAAGAATCTCATTGAGCATCCAACAGTGGGATCAGAAGGACCTGGGTCAAAGGAAGTTGGAGGCTTTATTTTCAATTGGAGTTGAATATTAAAGAATTATTAAGAAAACTGATGAGTGGGTTTTGTCGGTGGGTTTCCACCTTAAAAACTATGTACATTTGTTTTTTCCTCTTGTTTGCTAATATCATTGTGCACAAACATTGATAATAATTGAAGATTAACTAATGCTCTAATTTGAAGAATATTATTCTGCTTACAAATTATTTCCAGCAATTGTAATCATCATTGCATCACATGTTTATTATATTCAATTTGAGATGCCCTCGACCAGTTATAGTCAATACAAGCAGGCAGGAGCCCTTTGAGGCTTGGGGGAAGACAATACTACAATAAGAAAAGTGAGTACCCTCCTGCGGCCAGGAAACAACGAACAGCCTTACACATCCAGGCTCATAACCTACACAACAAATAAGTACACCTGACGCCTAGGCACAATACAGTACCTACGAGCTCAAACACAATCCGTATCAACCAACCATGTGCCAACTTTGTCCCAACCAATAGTACTCAAAACCAATTAACCCGGGGGAAAATTTTGGGATGGACGTTTATGTTAAGTTTAAAAACTTGGCGAATCTTAGTCCCCAATATGAATTGTAAAAAATTTATGTTGTTTGTAAAAATATTTTGTTTTGTAATCATTTTATATTATTTTATATATTTTTTGGCGATTTTTAGGGTGAAATATTTATATCTTTTAGCCTAAAATTTTTCATCAGTCTTTCAATACACCTTATTGTTCTGTAATTGGTTATGATTTATTGTCTAATCAATATATATATATATATATATATATATATATATATATATATATATATATATATATATATATATATATATATATATATATATATATATATATATATAACTATGTGGACTTGTGGCTTGGAGGCCAACCACAAAAACCAATGCTTAATCCATGTCCAATACAACTCACCTTTAGTGTTTGATGTCTTACAAATATGACCATGACATGTAACTCGATCTGGAATCATTATTGTTCACACAATGGCATCAGCATCTTTCGTAATGCCATCCCTCATGGGATGTCACGTGTCACCCATATTTGAGCTTTTGACCAGTAAAATGTGTCAAATTCACGTGTCACATAAATTCCTGGTAGTGCCACATCACCATCTTTGATGTCATCTCCTTTGTTTATCAACTTACTCTACAGATGTCATTGTCTTAATGGGCTATTAAGTGTCATGTATGTTTTTCTTTTCATCCATATGTGTTCTTGATAACTTATTCCATCTTATGAAAATTGATCGATCTATAACATCATTAAAATTGTTCACGTATGATGGATCTTTTAACATCATTAAGCATTGTTCATGTTTGTTGATTTTGTTGAGTTACCGTTGAACGATGGATTCTCTCTGAGAAGATGTGCACATTTTAATGTGTTAATATTTAAGGTTTTACCCATAGTTTAGACCCTCAACTAATGCTAATTTTCAATGTCCACAACTTTTCAGCAGGTGTTTTCCAAAGTGGGATATATAATTAGAAAGGGGTTTCGACGAGGGACTACCCAATAAAGGCATGACAATCTTGTAAAATGCTCAATAAAATTCAGCTTTATTTAACTTTACTTGATAAAGGTACTTCATAAGTGTCAAATTTCATATTCTTTCTTTGACCCATGAACATATCGTTATTTGTCTCAAACATTTTTTTGATATTAATAATGGTTAACAACACTGCGTACACCAATATTTGTTTTTGGAAAATATGAGACTCAAACATTTTCCTTGATGTGATACAAGCCATCATAAAGACAAGGGTAGAATGTAAACATAATTTTCTCACTCTTCACAATCGAAGCCATGGAATCCAATGAAAAGAAAGGAAGAAGACGTGTGTTATTGTATCTACGTATACATATGGATAAGGTGGTTGTTTATTGTACAACGAGATATTGCTAGAACTGACGAGCCAATGTTGTCCAAGCGTGCGATAGGCATGTAGAAGTTAGCCTACCTGTGAGCTAGATCGAGCTAGATTGAGAGTACCTTGAGTGCATAATTAGAAAAACATATAGTCGTGGAAAGAAAAATGGAAAAGGTATTAATTTCTTCGGCATTTGGTAATAAGAAAAATCAATTGAAGTATTCACAATGAGCTACAAATGAGAGTTTTTACGAAAAAGTGGGATCATAATAACGACTTCTTACTTTGTACGAAAAAGTTGCATAATTTACATTATTGATACTGGAAAGAAGCTGCAAGCTTCTGACACAATTCGAAGGATTGTTGGAGATACTGTGACTTCCCTTGTTCGTGTGCCAATAGGAGTTTTCAAGCAAGCAATGCGGTTCATGCGGATCCTCCTCTTGATATAATCAAGACCAGTTGGTTAGAGAGCATCCAAACAATGCGAGTGCATTGATTGTGTTGAAAGATTGTGCAAGAAGGATCCTCGTGATATTATCATATAATTGTGTGGACATCATTTATACACTAGTATAGAAAGATATGGTTGTGGATATACGCACGACTAGTTGTATAAATTAGAGTAGGCAACCATATTAAACTACATGTATGGTTTGAAATAACGGAATTAATTGTGCGAAGAAGAGTATTTCGTTGAAAATGGTGAATCCACTAAATGAAGCGCATATTCAATGTTTGTACGTCACCACAAATTGAGTGAATCAACAAGTTTTTAAGGAAGATGGTTGAGTAAACTGAAATGCTATTGAATGCAAATACAGGACGAAATTTCTTGTCCGTGAGAAGATGCCAAACGGTGTATCAAAAAGATAAGGGAGGTTTGAAATTTTTTGATGCCATGACCATGTACTTCAATGTACGATATATGAAATAATATGGTACAATGGATGATGGCTATTTATTATATTTGTAATGAGGCAACGGTAAACCTATATTTAAAGAAAAGTGGTTGAAAATGGCTCATAAAATTTTTTGAACCATAATAAGCATTCATTTTATGAACCATAGGCGGAGTGAATTTATAAGGGATTGGAGAATGGCAAAAGTCCATGTAAAGTCGAAGTTTTGGTGGTAGGTAATGAAGTGAATGTCAATTCATTAATGGTCGAAAGTCAAGTTGGGCAACAATGGGGAAAGGTAATTAGAGTGGTGAAGCATAAAGCTCAAAGTCATGAAATTGTCATTGGTTGTGTGAAAGATTGGGTGTATAATGGTGTTACCTCACACTCAAGGCATAGTATAAGATTTTGCTAATAAAAAAAAGGTTCAAATCATTTAAATTATTAAAGTCAGAGTTGAGAAGATAGTCAAGTTCTGAGTGTTGCCTCTTACAGCTAAAGGCATGGTGTAAGATTTTCTTCAATAAAGGTTGAAATCATTTAAATTATCAAAAGTCATGAGTTGAGAAGATAGTAGAGTTAAAAGAGTTATAGTCAAATATTATTATTATTGTAAAAAAAAATCAATATTTGTTTGTACAAAAATTAAGGTTGTATTTGAGTAGCCCTCTAATAATAGCTATAAACATTTTTTTGCAAGTCCTAGACATTATGAACATATGAATAATTAGGATCAATGGCCAAATCAATATGTTTTATTGAACTGTTCTAACTAAACATGAAGCATATTTTATAACTGAAATTTTAGTTCAATAAAGAAGATTGTAGGTGTGAAGAAAGAAGAAATGAGCTTAGCAAGACAATGAGGTGGAAGAAAAATGAAAGAAGGTTGATACGAAGAAAACATTATGAATGTTAAAAATAAAGAGGATTTGTGGCAAAAACCTTAAAACAGAAACTATGTCAGTCAAAGTTGATGACGCAACTTCATAATCATGATGTGGGTAGATTTTCTAGAGAAAGGAGAAGGTGCTAGGCTCTTGAGAGAAAGTGAGGAAGTGTATGATACATCTCATTGAATAGCAAGGAAGCTCGAAGGTTCTAGCAAAAGAAACCATAAATACGAGACCAAGTTCAAGGAGAGGAGAAGCAGTGACATATTGTATAACGGGGTGAAACAAACATTGCACTATAGAGGATATTTAGAGCTCACGGTGCGCATGGAGGAGCCCATATAGGGAGAGAGATATGATTATGAATAGCGAGGTAAATAGTTTAGAGAAGGAAGCCACGAAAAAAGTAAAAAGAAGATCTCTCACTCCGTGATAGAAGAAGATATGGGCTAGTTAGGCAGAGATGGATTTATGTGTGACGAAATGTGAGAAAAGTGAAAAAAGATGCATGAAAGAAAAAGGATCCCGTGACAAAGATAGACATAGTAAAAAGCAAAAGAACTCAGCGACAAAAGCATAATAAATGGAAAAAATAAGAGAAATACATCACACACACACACACACACACATATATAATATGTGTCCTGGTATATAACAAGAAACAAGCCCGATGGCTATCAATTCGATCAAAAAATACATATACCAACATAGGGATGCATCCTCATAATAGGTTCTTTCACAACTCCTTACAAAATACGTAGGGATGAGCCTGCATATAAATCAGGTCATGGGAGTCACACAGGCACCAGCACCAATATCGAAACAACACACCTTTCCTGACAAGTGTTGCTTGGCGCAAACCGAGCGTGTGCCCTCTCCCGAACGATCATGTCTCAACCATATGTCGGTTAGGTCATCAAAACCCCTAGTCGAGCTTTGAGTCGACCTCTCTAGCCAACTCCGCAAATCCATAAGTCCTAAAAAACGAGCACATCTCTTGACCTTAGCATGGTACAAAATTTGTCTGACCTCGCCTTGTTGCTTAAGCACTACGATATCCACTACTCGGGCCTCTTGCCACCAACAAGAAAGTCTTAGAAACCACCAGGGTTCATCAACCACTACCCGCGCCTCTGCTTCTTGCATGTGCCAGTGCAACATCTCCACCAGCTACAACCATATGACCCTCCTCGAGGGACCACTTGTAGATATTTTCCCTCTGGTACAGGCACGACCCTTACCGAGCGTGCCCCTCCTCTAGGCTCGAGGATGTCCAAGAAACCCAAGGGGATGCCACTGTCACCCTACATCTTGCAAGAATACCCAAAAATAGTATCCGTGTCACTCTCAACAAAATACATACATACATACATACATACATATACACACACACACACACACACACACACACACACACACACACACACACACACACACACACACACACACACACACACATATATATCTAGACACAAAAAAATAAAACCTAAATCCAAAAAACATAAAAATATATCATACATGTGGGTCCCCATGCGCAACAACGAAGGAGAACCGTGATAGATCCCCGAGTACGACCTTTTCATCGCTCAAGAACAGCGCGGTTCGACTCAAACCATGCCTCATTATCATCCCATTGTCTCTACACCATCACCCCCACCGAACGAGGACATCATAGGTGCCCATCGCTTTATCAGGATCCCTCTATGGACAAGAGCATCGAACAAGGTATGGCATCATGACTCGCTCTGTATATAATAAAACAAGATATTTTCTGATGAGCAGTCAGCATGCATATAGTTAACTTCTAATTGTACCATGCTAAGTAATTCAATAAAAAGTGGCTGATTATTGTGGTAAGTATGTGGGTCACAGTATACAGTGTGATGATGACCCCAATACAGTGACTGTCATGATGTGTGGCTCCTCCTTCATCTATAACAGTTTTCATTCAACCCCGTGAATGGTTTCCCCACCACCAAGTTCCCAACCGTCAAGCCCACTCATGGATGTTCAACACCTTTGAAGGTGGATATGGAAAGGCATATCACGAGGAAAAAAGTCTGGTCACAAAATAGATGTGATGGGCCATATCCTAAGAATAGTTTGAAAAAAATCATGATATCATTGCCCTGTCCCAACACATAACCGGGAATCCTGGCCATCCTGGACTAAATATAGCTCTCAAATAAGTTGAGTATCATACCATGCGAAAGTCTCTCGAGCACGTGGGTTTCTTTCTTCTGTGAACGACGATCTCCTCTCTCTTCACAACATCCTTTCCGCTCGAAAACACAAAAAATTCAATTTTGACATCTTCTGGATGGTCTGGTCTGTGCTTCCCGCCTGGTCAACAGTGCTGATGTCCTCATGCGTCAGTGGCAGCACAAGTGCACGACACAATGCGTTGAAGTTTCGATAGCCATGGGATCACCGCACAAAAAAGAAATTATTTGCGCGTGAACACAGCACACTGTGATCACCCTCACGATCCTACAAAAATTCAGAGTCCATAAATACCCCCTGTGGCCACCCATACCATGAAAATAGAAAAAATTGAATAGCAAGAAGGTTTAGCTCCCTGCCCAGGCACTATCCATGCAAATCTGGGTACTCTCGTTGGCCATAGCAGTGAAAAAGCCCTGAAACCAAATCTAACCTCACACGCTCAAAAAACATAAACCAATAAAAGTAGGCCATATTAGCCTATGTATTGTATACTGCATTTTTGGGGGCCCATAACAAAATGAAACATCAATCAAAATTGTGAGAAACAAAGTAGTCAACACTTCATCATTCCTCTGGTTCTCATAAACCCGGATTATAAAATCATTTCGAACCCAATACCCCTACCCTCTCCATACTAAATTAAATTATTCCCTCTCTTATTATTTTAATTAGATTATTTAAAAAATATTTGTAAAAATAACTACTTGAGGTATTATTACAGATATTTAACGAACCATAAATGACCATACTTCACGGACAAAAGTAAAGAGTAGGTATTCTATTCTTAGCATGATAGGCTTCCCTCTAAAAATCTTTCATATCCGACATCATTTTCTAAAAAGAATAAAACTATACGTTTCATTACCTCACCATATTTATCATCCTGCCTTGCGTGTGATAAACACCCTTGCTGGTGGTAGAGCCACATCTCCCATGGCATCCTTTTACTTATTTAGACCATACATCACTACCTAGGGTCATGGCACAAGCCTAAAATCTACAGGAGCCACTTCATATTCATATATATTATCAGAAGCATCATTCATTTTTACTCATCACATATTGAAAACTTGTTTGCCGGACCATTCTCTCTGCAAGCGAATAAACAAAAATGCATCACATTTCACATTCTTCCTACCACCCTCTTAACCATTTCCATACGACGATATGCCATCTCGTCACCTATGTGCAAGAGACCAACAAATTGAATCCCCAACCTCAAAACACACAATCCTCACATCCTTGTACATGATGTACATGTTATTAGGGCACCGTCTCCATGTGGACATCCAAACACTGAATTCTTTTGGCAAGTGTAAAATATTTTTTTTGGAAGAAAACACACATATACTTACACATTTCTTACGTGGTAGCCGGTCTAAATACTTACATACGAGCAAAGTTGCACATTCTTTACCACCTAAATCATGTTAGTTATAAAAAACATACACCACCCTAAATGTCCTACCAACATAAGATACCCACGTCGAAGTTATTTATTATTGCCACCACTTTCATTTACGACTCAAACGTGGGACCATCCGCATCATCATCACCATCGATTTCAACCATATCACGCCATCATGTCTCGTTAAGCGTCACATCAAACCCTTGTTTTCATTCATGCTTGTCTAACATGCTACAGTCTTATTTTAGTTGTTGTTGATGCTTCCTTCTATCAACTCCAACAACCATTATCCGGGAAAGGAGAATGATGCCTTCAGATGAGCCCCCATTAAAAGGGCATCCTCGAGTAGCACGATTAAAACTAACATCACCACTATTGTCATCAATCCTCTTGACATTGGACACCAACAAATTTCCATGTCGGTGTTATCATACTTAATAATCGTTTCATATGTGAGGGTAATTAGAGACACACGCAATCGGTAAGCACCACTTTCGGCTGATAACACACGGAAGGTCCCACAATATTAGAAGATCCATGCTGTTACTAACTATTTGGAAATGATTTACCTAAAAGCAATAACGTATTAAGGTGCCATATTCAGAATTTTTCTGTTAAAGAAAAATCCCTTCTTGCATCAACCAATTGTCCATCATCGACGGTAGGTCACCTATCACTTGACAGCGAACAATATCTATTAGATTTTGTTAACTAGTCATTATCACGAGCATGGGACATGCCACCTTTTAGGAGTATTTTTTTCATTTCTATCACTTGTATGTTTCCCACAAAGCATGGTGTCTTACTTAATTTCGACAAGGGGGTTTCTACTTTCCACAACAAGTTACTCTCTCTCTCTCTCTCTCTCTCTCTCAAGGATCATAGAAAAGAAAATACGATGTGTTTCGGCTATCTGTTTGCTCTTAGACCTCATACATCGAGGTGGAAATTGTTAGCACTAGAAAACCGTACGAGAAAAATACTTTGAAATCTCAAAGGAAAACAATACAAATGAATATTTCGAGAGAAATACATTATGAAGGACATAAATTTAACCTAAGGCTCAACGAGAAGTTGCGAATAGTGCACCGGCAACAAGTAACTTTAGCATAATGCATATACTTCGATAATTGCGTTGTCTTGGGGATGGCCGATAAGTCACCATCAGGGTTCATGCACTTAGCAAAGATGATTCTCTGTCAGTGTAGTCAAGGGCAGCCAAGTCGACCACCTTGAGAAACTACAGAACCCACAAATAGACTCATTGTCCTACTCTTGGGTCATTATCAATATTGGGCCAAGAGAGGGAAGAGAGTTCAATTCTATAAACTAGCCATGGGAAGAAAAAATAGAACACATTCTTATGCTAAGCAAATTTCTCCATGAAAACCTTCACAAATATGACGACAAAAGGATTGGAGAAGGCCCAACTGTTGTTACCAACATCTTAATCAGAAGGCTTCATCATATCATAGTAATCACCATACTTTTAAGGAGATGGAGAATACTTACGGTAAAGGAAAAGACACAACCTATAAGGAGTATTTGGAATATAGCTCAAAGGACTCATTACAAGAAAGTTAGAATTGTATTCCTTCATACCATAACTTTTTAATAGGAATTTCTCCATTTGTTGTTTCTATTAGCTTGTTGATCCATTTTGACATTGATATCTTGTGTTTTTATTTTTAAGTTCATGTGGCTTAAACCACATTACTTACCTTATAGGTTTTTCTTATATATTTTTGAGTCTCTATCTTCTCTATGACCTTACTGCCAGGATAGCCGTCTGAGAGGTGCATTTTTAGTCGATTGTGTAGCAAAAACACCACCATAGATATCAATAAGGTTTTGGACTGTAAATGTCTTCTGGATCCTTCAGAACTTATTATCCTCTTATTATAACTATTTAAGTGTTACTTTGTAAAGCTGGGTGTAACTGATTGGTGTCTGCACGGCGGTATGTCGTATGCTTGTGTATTTAGTATTGATAATTGTAAGTTTTTTCCGATGCTCATGGAAATCATCATCATTTACATCGTCATCATCATCATCACCATTATTTTGTTGATGATAATTTCTAGATGAAAATGATGATAATGATGAAAAATGAGGATAAATTGTATGATGATACTAAAAATAATGATTATGATTATGGTAAACATTTAAAATTTGGAAGATCAAACAAGGTTCTTGGCATAGTCATCATAATAATCATGGTTATCATCATCATCATTTTCATCGCAACCACCATCCTCTTTATCATAATTCATTATCATCATAATCCCTTCGTCATCATCTTCATTGTCACCATCATCATGATTATTGACACTATCCTTGATTTTTCATAATTGTCAATTTTCATAATATCATCAATGTAGAAAATATGATGAGTGTTGGAAAAATGATGTAAAAGTGAACACACAAAAGTGGTTGTAAAAAGCATATCCATGGAATTATGCAACAGACCTAAAATAGGATAGAAAAGAGTCAAATAAACATGGGTACAATAGTAGCCAGACTTGGCATGAATTGTGGTGATAAGCAAATGCTTGGATTAGTTACAAGAAAAACACACGTGAAATGGGCTTTGACTTGGATGCGAGAAGGAGGCAGCATTGGATGCAAAATAAAATGCAAAGGGATGTAAACATGGAACACCATTAGTTTAATAATGTACACAAAAAATTGTATGCAAAAGTGGATGCAATAATTAGGTAAAAAAAAAATAGCTAAATGAGATGCAAGGCTTGCACAGTGTAGAAGTGGTTGCAACAAGGGCACAATAAAAATACACAATATTCAATTTATTTGGACTGTTGGGTAAATGTGAATGCAAGAGTGGAAGAAAATAACGATTGTAACAATATATGCAAAATGTATGCAAATTATGGAATAACAAAAGTGGATGTAAAAAAAGACACAAAAAATACACAACAGGATGCAAAGGTAAAAATGGATGCAAAAGGATGCAAACATGGGTGCAACAAGTGAAAACAAAATTGGATGCAATGGAAATAGATATAATTAGGACTTGCAAAACTCAACATTGTAAACACATTAAAAAAAGAGGATGCAGAGATGCAATATTTGATGAAAATATTGGATGCAAAAGAGACATGAACATGAATGAAAAATTGGAAAAACATGCAAATTACAACAGTGAAAAAACATTGCACAAATTGTGGCACAAAAAATATGGATATATGTGAGATGAAAAAAATAAGCAAATTTTGATGCAAACGAAAGATGCAAGGAGGATGCAAAGTGTACATAAACATGGGTGCAAAAGTGGACACGGATGCTTTAAAGTGGGTGCAATTTTATTGCAAAAATGGATACGAAATGAGACACAAAACCCAATGCAAATATTGATGCAAAAAATGGATACAAAAAGAGAGTTTAAAAATAGATATGAAAGTCGATGAAAAACTAGATGCAATTGAGGATTAGATTTGGATGCAAAATTAGAAGTGAAAGTGGGTCTGAAAGGAGATGCCAAACTAGGCGAAAATTGTGCTTTAACTTATAGTGGATGAATAGTGGACACAATAATAGATGCAAAAGAGGATGTAAATATTGATGAAAAAAACAAGATGCGAAAGTGGATGAAAAAATATGCAAACTAGACACAAACCTTGGCCCTTAAAACTGGCAAAGGATGCAATAAAGGATGAAAAAAATGATTTAAAGATATGAAAATGGGTATTTGGTGGCATTCGTTAAAAAATGGATGCAATAGAGGATACAAAAATAGGTGAAACAAGTGCATTCCAAACATGATGCAAAACTTGGAACAAAGCCTGAACGAGATGGGGCAAACGGCATAAACCTAGCGAAAAAATGCGTTGCAATACGGTGCTAAAATTGGTACAAAAACTTGTTACAAGAATTTTCAACGATTTTGCACCATATTTAAATCATCGAGGTAACTAACATATAATGACAATAAGTTAACATATAACATGCTCATCAACAAAAATAATAATCCAAATGGCTACAAGTTAACATATAACATCTTGATCAACAACATGTAGTCATCAAGGTTAAATACCATGCTTGAATGTGAACGTATGTATCACACTAATTAACTAACATCTATCATGTATCTAACAATTTCAACGAGAATGAAGTTATACACATATACATAATGCTGACTACGCTGATCAACTAACATTTTATCTCATATGTAACCATAATAATAATATAATGAAAAACATATAAGTAACCTAATTGATATACATTTATGAATATATGACTTTGTAAACTTGTATGATGATGTCTTTTACGATTATTGTTTTTATCCTTTTTAATAGTCATCTCTGGTCTATCTTCATCCAGCACATTAACATCACCAACATACCAACATCATCATTGATGACCTAATTGCATACGATGATCTTATGCCTAACTGCTTATTAACCATGGTGTGCATAGCAACATATATACACTAACATGCATAAAAAATGATGACATATCCCACAAAACATATCAATGCTACACCCAATACATTATTGCAACCATGATCTTTTGGTGACAAACACATATTCTACAAACATACCAAAATATGCTATGTGCAATTCATAATTAGTGCTACCATCAGGTAAGGGGTTGAACCATGCAGTACCACTCCCCATTAACACCCTCTTCCCACATCTACCTAAGTAACTATCCAAGGAATAAACATGGGTCGAGAGGGTACTATAGCCAAGTTCAACCTCATGGGTGGCCCTAAGGATGTGGAACTAGAAAAACACAACATAAGACCTTGTACAATAATGACAACACCCCCGAGGTAACCCAACCCATTCAAGTCTCTTACCCTAGGTCTGCCCGGCCTTTTGACCTCTTCAGGCCATAGACATAGGCACAAGCTTGCAGTAACATCGAGGGAAATGTAATGCCCTTAAACAACATTCCTGAAAAATCTGGAATTTGTTCCTCGATTACGTGCCGATTATTAGGTTGAGCCACCTTTTGAAGCCCGAGAACCTAGTCGCTGCCCAAAACTTCATCGTCAGAGATGATAAATAACAACATGAAAATGATACAAAAGCAATCACATCAATAAGAACTCATCTACACCTCCTATCCTGGACGGTACATGAAACATGTCACGAAGCATTGAAACTACGGTGTGGCTCGCCAGATCTAACATACTAGTCTCATACTTATACTGGGTACTACAAGCGTTGCTCCTTTACATCATTAGCTGAAATGCAATATATTTAAACCATAAATATTAATAGCTAATTTAAGTAAAACATGCAGAAGCCATGTATCAACACTATCAACATACATGCCTATATACCATAAACGAAGAAATACTATGAATGCAACAATATAATACCTGGTAATTACAATACACATCAAAATATAAAGATAAATTTATCATTAATAGATATAAAAACAAGTGTCACTTAATTAAATAACAACATAAATGCTATTAGGCATACTAAACAATACACTTAATTTGACTACATATTGGAAAATGTTTCTAAAAATCACTTTATTTAACCCCCTACCAATACTAACCCATTGCATTTTCCCAATTAAAAAAACCCTAACTGCACTAGATATTGTCGGTATCTGTTTTTTCATTAACATTTTTTACACCCCTTTATATTTATATCCTTGACATAATGACATGATGCCTCTCTAATGACCCCACATCCATTCTACAATTCACTTATGACACCACATGCATTCTATAATTCACCTTTCTTCTTGTGATCTTTCTCATCCATGTATGCATTCCGACGTCACCTTCAAAGTCATAGGGATTGCATTTTGTCTTTCTATCATTTTCTCGACCTGCCTTAGTCTTGCAAGTTGTCATGTGAAAAAATGTCATTTAGAATCACCAAGTGATTATTTTTCGTGATTCTTTGTATTTATCAACATTCAAAGTTTGATTACATTTTTCCAAAATCTCAGCGTTGTAGCTCGTAAACGAATTTCTATGCATACAAAGCTGCACTACTATTGCAACTACAATAGTACAACAAGAAATAAAATAGCAATAAACCCCAAATAAGTAGAAAATGACAACAGGATAAAGCCTTGTAGCTCGTAAACCAATTTGTATGCATACAAAGCTACACTACTATTGCAACTACAATAGTACAAGAAGAAATAAAATAACAATAAACCCCAAATAAGTATAAAATGACAATAGGAAAAACAATGTTTAGAGGCATCCAAATAATATCAAGGAAGAGGTCTTGCAATGTAGGTTGTTAATTGTATTGATCAAGTCATGAGTTACAAAAGAAGGGGAAACCCTTGGTTATACAAACAGGAAGAAACCATAACTTCAGGCTCAAGTAACTATTAAGTGTCATGAGACTCTTATTACATGAAAGTGGCCCAAGTACAATGCTATCCCTTTCCCTCTTTTAACCATTCATATTGAATTTTTGCCAAAATCTCAGCCTTGTAGCTTGTAAACCAATTTGTATGCATACAAAGCTGCACTACTATTGCAACTCAAATAGTACAAGAAGAAATAAAGTAAAGATAAACCCCAAATAAGTAGAAAATGACAATAGGATGAAGCCTTCTAGCTCGTAAACCAATTTGTATGCATACAAAGATGTACTACTATTGCAACTACAATAGTACAAGACGAAATAAAATAACAATAAACCCCAAATAAGTAGAAAATGACAACATGAAAAACAATGTTTAGAGGCATCAAAATAATATCGACGAAGAGCTCTACAAGGTAGGTTGTTAATTGTATTGATCAAGTAATGAGTTACAAAAGAAGGGGAAACCCTTGGTTATACAAATAGGAAGAAACCATAACTTCAAGCTCAAGTAACTATTAAGTGTCATGAGACTCTTATTACATGAAAGTGGCCCAAGTACAACACTATCCCTTTCCGTATTTTAACCATTCATATTGAATTTTTGCCAAAATCTCTGCCTTGTAGCTTGTGAAACAATTTGTATGTATACAAAGTTGCACTACTATTGCAACTACAATAGTACAAGAAGAAATAAAATAACAATAAACCCCAAATAAGTAGAAAATGACAACAGGAATTTTTTTTTTTAGAGGCATCCAAATAATATCGAGGAAGAGCTCTGCAATGTAGGTTGTTAATTGTATTGATCAAGTAATGAGTTACAAGAGAAGGGGAAACCCTTGGTTATACAAACAAGAAGAAACCATAACTTCAAGCTCAAATAACTATTAAGTGTCATGATAATCTTATTACATGAAAGTGGCCCAAGTAAAAAACTATCCCTTTCCCTCTTTAAACCATTCATATTGAATTTTTTTCCCACCCACTCACTGAAATATTCATTAAGTAATGAATTCTCACTTTTCATGTCTCAAAACCTAGACCAAATACATTTAATGATTTTTCTATATTCAAATACATTATTGCTGGCCCTTCCTCAATGCCGCCCACTTGAAGTTGCACCCTGAAAACAAACATGTGGAATTTCATTACATAGTAGTCTTGTAAGAAGTTCACGTAGAAGTAGACCTATTATGGCAAGTCTCAGAAAACTATGGAGTAGGTTGAAATTAACAATTTAGTCAACTAGTTAATAAGACCAATAAAAACTACACTGTAGAAATATGAATAATTATGTTCTAACTTCTAAATTTATGAAATTTATTGCAGTATATAATTGGATCTACTTACAACATTAGACATTTGGTCTCTTATGTAGTACATAGATCTCAACATGGCCTCCAAAGTGTCTTTCGTTATCTGAAATTTGACATTAGTTTCTCCAAATGAAGATTGTGTAGTTTCTTGAAGCTGCATGCGTGGAGCAAATATAAATGAATTTTAGAAAGCATGCTAATGTAGAACATTTCTCTTAAACATAACCAATAATCAATCATATTTCTAGCATTTTTTTCATATGAACCTCTCCTCTATCATGAATTTTAAGCCATTCATTGATGAGCATCAAAGATCTAAGTGTCTTTGACATCCACACAGTTGACCCAAAAAAAAATGCATTTTATCTTATGTTCCAAAGACATTGAAAAAAAAATAGATGACGTTCTGCTTTGCTTGCATCCAATGGCATACAGTACATATATTAGTATGGAAAAAGAAATAATAATACAAAGTTAAAAAAAAAAAAATGCATGAAGCTAAAATACATATAAAACATAAATTTTCACTCATTTTTTCCAATGCCAGTTTTGTACATATATATGTGAGTTTTTTCATAGCTACTGCCTGACCAAGTTACAAAATCTGAAATTTCCAGTTCTCTCACAAATAGACAAATAGCATATAACTGTCATCTATAAAGTAAATATTTGAAGTGTCTAATAATCAATCTCACCGTCTACAATAGAAATAACAGATCTTTCCCCAAGTGGCCTCTTATTATTCATAAATTCTAGAGAATATTAGCCATCATTCTTGTGCAAAAACACTAGCCTTAAAGTGTTTTATTAACCAAAGGTAGTGATATGAAAAACACCTTTATCTTTACTAGCTAACACATTGATTTATCTTACCTTCTTGATTTCTGATTTGTTTTGCCTAAAATTTTTGCAAAGCTGGTGCTCATAAAATACTTTAAAATTAAGTTGAGATACAAATATGAAGAATGAGAATAAAAAAACAATCAGCAAATTTATTGAAGGCAACAAATCTAAGCAAGTTCCTCACCTTGAATCGCTTGTGAGATTTAGGAGATTTCAACTTGCAAGTTCTAACAAGACCAAAAAATCATCTTTCCTATCCATTCCATGGGCATATACCCAAATATCCAGCAATGAATCTACACAGATCTTTCTACCCTTGGGAAATGCCCCCAAGTCCATAAAGTCCTTTGTTTCATCATCAAGGACATCAATACTTGTTTCCAAGCAATGAAGCAGATCCTGTCTATGATGTTTCGATATAGATTCTACTCTTGAAATTTTCTTCTTAACATTTTCTCAAACTGGCTATGGCTCATTGCACAAAGAGCTTCCAATCACCTAGAGGGCAAGTGGTAAACCCATACAGACTGCTTCAACTGAAAAATATTTTAGCAGTTAAACATGTTAATCTTCTACAGAAATATAGAGCATTAAAAAAATTTCTGGAGTTGTTAACTCTCCAATTTTAGACCTATAAAACCATTTATCTATCAAAGGGGCATAAAATCAATCTGAGTTTGAACATTGTATAATAGGATGCAAAGAATTTGTGCAGGATAGAGAAACAAGCAGTTAGGGTATGAGATTTTTAATAGTATGTCATATTCATACATGTTTAACAACAACTTCATCATTTCTTGTTGGAATCAGAGGCTGTCCAAAGGCCCTAAAACAGAAATGAGACAGGGCATCAGCCTTCTGCAACATGCTCACGTTATACACGTGATTGCTATCTGTTTGAGGAATAGCGAGATCGTGCCTGGTTGTGATAACCGTTTTGCAACCCTCTACTTCAAACAACAATTGTTCCACATCTAATTTTGACCAAACATCATCCAAAATCACCAACATCTGTGGATTTCCTTGTAAACTGAGTTTCTTCTACAGTTGGTTCTACACATCCTCGATGCTCTGAAAAACAGGCCTTCGACCTCTGATTATTTTATCCCGCATAATCTCCAAAAGGCCCATTACATTTGGATACCGTGCAATAGTTATGAAAATTATATTTTTTTGTAAGAAATTTGATAATCACAACGAGAATAACCACTAAAAAAACCAAAAGGGAAGCAATAATATGGAAGCTCGGTATGAAAATTAAAATAGGGGAGTTGTTCTTACCTTTGAATTCAGGATCGTTGCAAGGGGCTAATGAAATGGTAGTTTTTTCACTTCCACCCATCCATTCAACCCCAATGATACTAACTCCCTTCTTGAATAGGATATGTTTGACATCACTGAAAATATTATTCAAACCCACTACAAAGTTTGGAATACTTGAGACTTGGGAGTTGTCGCTACTGGTGAACTGCTCAGACTGTTCAGACATTGTGGTATCATGCAACCCATCAATGGCGCTCTGAAATAGTTCAGTTGTGCTCATTTGATGAAGCATGAATGAATTCAAGCTGGAATCATTATTCATCCTAACATTAACACTTTCCATTTGCCTTCCTCCAGAAATATGTGTGCCTTCAATTCAACGTCATACTCATATAAAAAGGAGTGTTGAACCATTCATTTTACCAAGGATTTTTGGTGAAGATATCTAAGAAGACAAGGAACGACAATAGGAGGCCGAGAAAAGAAGTTTGGGTTGGTTTTAGAAGGTTGGGGTAATTTTCTATGATTGAATTATTATTCAAGACCAAAACATATATCACTATAGAAGCTCTGATTACCTTTAAAAACCTATCACTCAACCTACAACAAACCTGTAACAAGTCTCCTGTGAATGGACTACACCCTCCATCTTAACATGTCTCCTCAGCTTGGTGTGTGGACGGTTTTGTGGAGCTTGACTTGGTGAAGAATTCAAAAACAAGTGGACAGAAAAAGGAGGAGGTCGAGAAGGAAATTATCAGAGAGAATAAGAAGAATTTGAGGCTGAGGTACAGCAGAGGTTGTCCTTCATGTCTGCCTTTAGAAAGACGTGTGCTTGTCCTTCATGTCGGCCTTCCTCCAGAAAGACATGTGCCTTCAATTCAATGTCAGACTCATATAAAAAGGAGTGTTGAACCATTCATTTGACTAAGGATTTTCGGTGAAGACATCTAAGAAGGCAAGGAACAGCAACAAGAGGCCTAGAAAAGAAGTTTGGGTTGATTTTATAAGGTTGGGGTAATTTTCTGTGATTGAATTATTATTCAATACCAAAACATCTATCACTGTAGAAGCTCTTATTAGCTTTAAAAACCTATCACTCAACCTATATCAAACCTGTGACAAGTCTCCTGTGAATGGACTACACCCTCCATCTTAACATGTCTCCTTGGCTTGGTGTGTGCATAGTTTTGTGGAGCTTGACTTGGTGAAGAATTCAGAAACAAGTGGACAGAAAAAGGAGGAGACTGAGAAGGAAATTATCAAAGAGAATAAGAAGACTTTGAGGCCGAGGTACAGCAGAGGTTATCTGAATTATTTCTGTGCTGTTTGGTGCATATTTTAGGGTACAATTTTCCTTATTTTGGAGGGTTGTAGGCTCTGTCAAATGGTAGAGAAACCAGAGGCCTATTATGGGCTTGCTGGAGGGGTCATAAGGCCTATTACCAAGCTTAGAGATAAGGGAATAGGCAGCGTGGGGGGCATCTAAACAAGGAAAGGAATTCACACTGATTTTGAGGATTTTTGCAGCGGTAAGAGAGGTTTGTCATGGACTGAAATGATGCCCTAACCAGATTGATATTCTACAGTAGGTGCATCAGCTCATGAGTACAATTATGTGGATGATTTTGAGTTGAATTTGTTGCTAGGAGGATCATATTGCATCCCGTGGAAGCCAATTTTAAGGAGCAAACTTGGTTGTTAGAAGCCCTTCCCTAGTTTTACAAGCAGCCAAACTTGGACCTGTGACTACTAAACATCTCAGACCTGTGCCATTTTTGAAAAAGTATCTTGCGGAATTTGGGTCAGTCATTCAGTTAAATAGGAAGCTTGTTGAGAACCTACCAAAGCTAGATTGAAGACTAAACTTGAAGCAGACTTTGGAGCTACTCTTGAAGAGAATTATTGAAGACCCCTTGAAGACGAGTTTGAGGCTTGCTTGAGTAACACTTCTCTGAATTGTTCTTTTAAGTCATGGTTCATGGGAAAGAGAGACCATCACATTGTTATAAATGCTAGTAGACCGAAGGAAATTTCATAGCACAACCTTCAGATTTCAAATGAAGGTTTCCTAAATAGCTCTGTCAGATCCTATATATATATATATACACAAACACACAAAGTATACTTCACATATGCTTCAGGAAAACTCCAATGAATTTATATGAAGGTGAATTATTTTCTTAATAAGATCTATGCTATAGACTAACCTCCTTGCCCTGACGAACCCTCTAGTTTACATACATAAGAAGAAGTAGATTTGTTAGTATGATACAAATTAAATAAGGTTCCACATAATGAGAATATATACCTCATCTAGGGGTCTATTAACTGTCAGAACAGAAAATGGCGTAGACATGATTGTTGATCCTAAACTACTGATTGTGTATAGGCTCTAACTTGGGATTAATGTCTGAAACCCATACTGGCTTTAGACCCTCAAGGTTATAAAACACATGGATAATTAGACAGAGGGATAATTTTCAGGAGTTTGAAATCACCACTTACACCCTTGTATATGTCTAGGAGAGTGATGACTGTGGCCACAAAACTTCATCATGCAATTGTACCTTAAACCCTTAGCAGCAAAAAAAGAAGTAATAATGAAAATATGTAAGAAAAATAAAGGGGGAGTCAGTTAAGTATACTTTTATTGAAATTTTCTAGCCAAAATAACATTTTAGTAACAGGTTATGCCACAAGCTCCAGGTTTCGAGATTAAAATTTATATGACCTCATTAAATTTCCTATTATAGAGACTGGGGATTATTTTACCCCAGAGGAATGGTCATAAAACTTAAAAGGTTGATCTGGATGCAATTTAGTCTAAATGGTATAGTATTTGGTGCAGGAAATTGTTTCTATGTGTATGCAGGGAATATTCCTAAAAATGCGGATGCCTATAATGGAAGGACATACAATCAATCCTTAGAAATCAAATTCGGCAAGCCCTAAAGGGTAGAAATAAATGTAATTCAGCCAATATCCCATCTCATAATTATTCTTTTGCTCTAGGATTCAACCCAACAGGATAAAAAATCTAAAATAACTCTTGCATGATGATAATCGTTGAGGTCACAAGAACAATCTGCATTTATTATTAGAGAGATACCTCTGGTCAATGAAGGTGATATCTTGAAATATATGAGAAATTAATGTTAAAAGCAAGAAATTACTCTTATACAATAAGATATGTATTGAATCACATGATACTCTTATGTTTCAAGAAAAAAAAAAGTTATAGTATTATGATAGAAACCCTACTCAAAAACTTTTGGAAAAAGGGCAAATTGACAACCATAAATGCCAAAGGCATGGTTGGTGAAATTGTCATTATTTGGAATGTAAACATGATTCTACTTCACAATTTATTTTCCATAGAAATAAGTTTAATCGCTCAATTTTACCTCTTGATCCTCATAAAATGCATTCATCACCAATGTATATGGTGTGCATCTTCTTCTGGAAACACACAAATTCTTGCAGAGTCTTGCCAACTTTGTACATCTCAATGGAAATTATCATTAGATTCTAAGAAGGGATTTCAACCTTATTTATTCCTTAGAGTAAAAGAAAAAGGATAAATTTGTAGACATGATCAAGATAATGAAGCATTCAACACCTTTATCAGTGATATGAGATTGATTGATGTGGAAACTCTCAATAGGCTCAATGCTTGTAACAATAAATGTGGGGGATCACAACATGTAGTTTGCAATTGGAATATTTCTTGATTTTAGAATTCTTAATTCTCTATGGTCAAGGTATACACACTAATATTCTCCCTTCAACTAGATTAGATCATTGGCCCATATCCGTCACTCTTGACAACCCAAGTATCCCCATCAAAAAGCCCTTTAGATTTTAAATTTTTTGGCTTTCCCGCCCATACATTTATAAGAACATAAATCAATGGTGGAATCAAGATGTCATACACAAAAGGACTCTAATTTATCATTTCCAACAAAGACTTAAAAACCTCAAACAACATCTCAAGACATGGAACATGATAGTCATTTTAGACATTTTCGAAGCCCAAAAGATCTAGAATCAAGAATGGCATGCATTCAAAAACAAATTATTCGTGGAAGAGACAAATCCCTTGTTGGCCAAGAGAAACATTTTTTCACCCACCCTAGTGAGTGACATCAACAAGAAAAAATACTTTGCTGGTATAAATCACAAGTGCAATGACTCAAGAAGGAGAACACAACTCGAAATTCTTCAACAAATTGATGATTTGACATTGGAATTGTAATAGAATTACCCATCTCAAGAACAATCAAGGTAATAAGTTAACTTATCATCAACATATTTATCACAAACCAACAAAATTTTTCAGGTCTCTCCTCTCAAAACTCAAATAGGACGGTTTCATTGCCATTCACATGATCACCAAACACATTCCAGTCCCATGAGACCTGTCACTTTAATATATGTAAAATTGAATGTCATAGATATGCATTATAGAAAATCTCCAATTCCTCATGTTTTCACAACAAATTTCTTCCACCACATTTGGTTCACCATTAAAAATGAGGTCTAGGTATTAAAATAAAAGTTACACTAAATATGAGTTTCCTTTCCAACCATAAATGCTACCTTCATCACTCTAATTCAAAAAGATAACAAATAACTCAATCTCTCCAAATTACTAGCTATAGGTCTCTGTTATTTTATTTACAAAATGAGATGAGAGGGTTGCACTAGTTGTTGTTGTAATACAATGATTACATCCTGTAGATCTAGTCACCTCTTAAGGTTTCCGTCTCACACTGCTACTAAATCTAACAATGGTGGGTTTTTACAATCAAGGGCTATATACCTTGGGTCATTGAGTTTTTATACTTTTCAAATTCCACTAGATCTACTCCCTTCAGCCACCAAAAAATTGTGACGTGCATATTTTTTCACTAGTGTGGTGGATTACAATCAAACTGCAACATGCAAAATTTTGGCTCCATTTCAACATTGGGCTCATAATAGTGATTTTATGTAGTATCGTAGGTTTTATGCCCTCAAGAGGTTTTCCTTCCATACATATCAAAGCTCTATCTTGGGAGGAAATTTTTTTCTTGCCTAGGAACTAGATTGAATTCTGCCATGAGAGGCCAAATTTTTATGCCATTTATGAATTGGTATCATAATAATGATTTTGAAAAGTATTGAGGAAGTTGTGAATATTTTATGTTATGATTATGTTCAAACTCACTTGGAGTCACAATCCTCATGGAAAAGGGACATCCATTGGATGTAAAATTCGCTTATTGTTTTTACAAACAATTTTTCCACTTATGTTGCTTCAAGGTGGCTTCATGGCATATTGACATTCATAGAAGTAGATTTTTTGTGAAATATCTAGCATAACAGCAAGATGCATTTTCACAGCCACCACAATTTTGAAATCATGATGGTCGTGTTCAAGACCATGTAGCATTTTCTCCAACCATCATTAGTCTTCCCCTGAATTTTCTTGAAGTTTGTAAGGTACTAGATGGATCTTCTAGGGTTTTTTATGGACAACCCTATATTCATCACCCCATATCTACTTAAATCTCTTCAAGGTAATCCTTATTCAACCCCATGTACCCAAAAAATATAGTAGGCACTATTCCTCTCCCATTATTTAATCATAAAACCTAAATTCTAATTTTAATTGATTTTTAGTATTAGATTAGAGTTTAAAACATATTTTCTTGCATTCTTAGCCATAAATGGGCTAGACATCGTAGCATATGAAGATCTAAATGTAGCCCAGATTGATTGAAATAAAAACATTCCTAATTCGTTTTCTTAAATGTTTATTAGTATTTCTTAAATGGGAAGCCCTACCAGCAAATTATTGTAGGTTCCAACCTTCCAGCCATAGTCAGGTATGGTTAATCCTGAGCATTTGAAAAGATTCAGCTCCTCCAGCTACTAATGAAAATGAAACACAAATTCATCTAACTAGTGCTACTGTAGAAAATTTCACTGGACAAGGTGGTAGTTTCTTTATAGAATGCTTAAAAAATGTCATAAGCCACACCCTAAGGGTCAAGTTCAATATAGAAAAACATGTATGATAAAGGGACATAGAAAATGAAAAGTCATGTGATACACATCCCAAGGGTTTAATTTCAATATAGAAGAACATGTATGATAGAGGGACATGGGACACAAATCCCAAGAGTTGAGTCCAAGAGAACGATATGAGACAGATATCTCTATAGCTACTAGTGTAGATAAAAAAAAATCTAGATTCCTTTTCTTCAATTATCTATGCTTAGTTGTGAATCATTTATGATGTGTAATGGGTTTTTGTATGATATACCTTCCAAATTAATTTTACATATACTTTAAACCAACGAAAGACAAAAAGAGGAAAATTTTGGCAATTTGTGTGGTTAATTGGCAAATTTTACCCTTTGCATTATGTAAATTGACGAGAAAATGCTAGCAAGAAAGGAAAAAGTGCAACACAAAGAAAATTCATGATTAAATGAATTTGCGGATCATGCAAGAGAAAAGATCAGATTGATGTGAGGTTTTAATTAGCATTAGTTTGAATCAGGTTATCGTTGTGAGGTGAAAGTTATTGATGATCCAAAAGATATGCCAAGGACTTTTGAAGATTGAGGGAATTGAGAGAATGACATAAGTATGTTGTGATAGTGGTGAACCATTGCCTAAGTAATTTTGAAGGGATGCATATCATTGTTATAAGTGCATAAAAGAGGTGATGAGAGGTTTGTTTCAAAGTTACAAATGATTAGTGCATCCAAGAAATACAAGGTTAAAAGGGTCATCGCAGGGAAATGTTGCCATCATGCATTGAAGCTTATTGTTGTAAATCCACTTGAGACTCATAATCTTTTAGATGATAAATCTATGTGTAACCAATTTCTATTCAAGGACATGGTGCGGCCAAGAGAAGATCATTCTAGGAATAAGATAGAGATTATGTGCACTATAAGACTTGTATCGACTATACGCACGGTTCGTTGATAATGCACAACAAAAGGACATATTAGTCCATTCATGAAAGGTTTATTTTAATGTGCATTTTGCAGGTATCATATTTTCACTATGTTGTGATGATGGTTACCAAGGGCATGTTGAACCAAATAACAAGCGCATGGAAGCTTGTGCACTACGCTGGAGGAATTATAATGTTGCAAAGAAAAACACTACAGCTGAAATATATATCCAAGCATGTGGAAGAAGGAATAGACTACAAAACATGAAAATATATATGATACTTTATTGTGCAAATGTCTTTTCTTTTGATCACAAAAGTTTTGACCTTTAAAAATGGAAAACCAAATCGAAAAGGAAGAATTAAAGGACTTTTTCAAAATGGCTGGCTAATCAACATATTGGAAAGACAAAAGATGTTTGGAATGATCAACATACACTAAGACTCAGTCAAAAGATTAGCACATAATGGAAAACAATATGTTACAGGGTGTTGAGATGAGTGCAAATGAATATACTACAATAGGGCCATGTACATATTACTATACAATGCAAATGGATATATGTTATTACACAAGCCAATATAATGCAATGGAGTGTGTGGCCACTCTACAACAATTGATCTTGTAACACTATATCAACTCATGTGAAGATGCTCTATTAAATTCTCAAAGAATGACGATAAAAGGCAGTGGTAAGGTGGTTTGTTAAAACATTTTAGAAGCATTGGGAAATATACCATATATCACGTTGCATTGTAATGACCTGCTTGGGGAACAATGAAATGAGTGATAGACTATATTATATGTGTGGACTCATATTCCCTGTGGTACAACGAGATATATCTAACGCTACAATTACAAGGTATTAGGATCACTATGGAAGATACTACAAGTTGTATTGTGGACATAATACCATTTGACTTACAATCAAATACCCATCCAAGATTAGAAAATTAGGATACTCACATCAGTGCACAAAAATTCTATCATGGAGGATACAAACTGCAAAGAGTAGAGCGCAGGTGTAGAATTTATAGCCTATGCCACCGAGTTGTGATAGTGCGACCAAAGGCACTGGTACCAGTGTAACTTAGAGCAGCAAGATCTACTGTTATACTACTAATATCACACATCAAAAATCTGACAGGTAGGGTGTCGAGTCAACTACTAGGGAAACTAAAGGTGTCCATGATAGAGTGATAACAAGTGAGCAGAAGCAGCAGTACAATGATCAAATGGATGTCATTGTAAGTGCTCCCTAGTATTTCCTTTTCGATTTATAGTATATGGGGATTCTCTTCTTCTAATTCTGAAATATAATAAACTACAACATTTCTTGGGTCACTTTCGAAAGGACTTTGAAGGAGAACCCTCAGTTTTGCTTCATCCTAGAACTCTATCTATCATGGAGAACAATAGTACTAAAAACTTATGGAATAAGCCAGTGATGAAGGTATTAACTATTTGATTTACTGATGTTAAATTGATTGCATGCAGTGTTTTAATATAATTGCACATTGTGTGATTGAGAGATTTGACATATACTCTATATTCTATACCCTAAAATCTAAAAAACTAAATTTTGACAATCATTTATAGCAGACACAATTGGTAGCTGCAAGCTCAAGAGGTACCTTCTTCTCTGCAAATGATGCTTCAACAGCCAACAATATATTGTCTGATCATGTTGCAAAAAGTCGGGAGATTGTTGTGACTGTTGTTAGTAATAGTAGAGAAATGAAGGACAACCAGCTTGAAAAATGAGAAAAACTGTTCGACCAGGACCACGAATCTAACTATGACCCTGATGTTGCATTTTCCTACATTGTAAGTGCCCACGATGTTCTTTTCTAACTGCATTACAAAGTGATGAAAAGGGCCATATTTTAATTGTTCAATTCCATTCAAAGGTTGCATGCTGAAATCACAATGCCTGTGTTAATAATAAACGGTCGAATACAAGCCTTGGAATAGTTCCCAGGTCTTTAAATACCATCTTCATATCTAACATCTCAGTCAATGGTTTTGTTGTTGCTCAATATGAAAGTACAAGTTCTCTTCTTGCTAGACCTGAGATATTTTTTCTTCAGGGTTGATGCAGGATGCTAAACTACAGAATGTTATGGGTCACTGTCAAAAGGAATTCGAGGGTGAAATTTCAACTGAGAATTTGGGTGAGTAGAAGGATGTGGCATTAGCAATGTGTTGGTTGAATAACAGTTCCTCTTTCTCACTTTCCCTCCATGTTGGCAACATTGTAGTGTTCATGTAGAAACACAGACAATGGCCAACAAATATATACACCATTTTGAAATGAGATAATGGCCATTATTTTTGGTCCTTTTAAAACTATCTTTGGGTTTTCTGTCACAATTCTTTGGCATAAAAAATAGACTACCAATGTATTCTTAAGCTATCTCTGAGTTGTTTGGATGCACGTGATAATGCAAAGAAGGTTAGAACAAATAATCAGATAAATAAAAAAAACATATCCTTAATCTTAAATATCTAAAACAAAGCCTGGTTTGGGTTGTCCTATTCGATGGATAAGGTGGAAACCAGTCACCTGTTTCTGTAGTTCTTGGCACGAGATGAAAATTTTGTTGAATTTTGAGTCGATATGCTTGAATTCTTAGTAGATCTCTTGATGATCCGTTCTCTTCCTCTTGCTGAGTTGATCTCCAGGTCTTCCTCTTGCAGAGTCGATCTCCAAGTTTCAAGGATACCACTCCCTCACAACTTGCATATGGGCACCATATGGGCCCAAATCTTGGCATAACATTGACGATGTAAAGAAACACCACGATTGATGTAGTTCGACTTTAGTCTCAGTCTGAAGGCGATTGATGTAGTTCGACTTTAGTCTTAGTCTGAAGGTACCCGGATCCCATACAATGAGTAAACCCCACCTCTATCCACAGATACTCTGAGGGTGCACTACCCCTCGCTGTTTTCTGAACATTGAATACCCCTCACTATTTTCTGAACATTGAATCCCCATGATATTCCCCAAATCAACACCATACCACAACAATAAACCCCGCCTTCACTACCAGGACCACTTGCGCTATCTATGAATTTCCTACTGTAATTATATCTTGAACCTCCAGTCGAAACCTACTATATTAAACTCTAATCGAAGCCAGTAAAAGTTGAGAATACCTCCCTAACCCTGCTCCTCCAGTTGAAGCGCGATATTACCTCCCTAACGCTCTTCTCCCACCTCCTAGTTCTGTTAACAACTGCGAAGTTTTCGAAGGCAGGCTACGGTGTCTTCAACATCTGCTATTTCCATGGATTTCGAAGAAAAATTCTGCAATTCTGCGATTGCGAATTATGTGCAAAGCTAGGTTTAAGAAAATGTGTGGAATTTATATTAATTTGGGTTTTTCATTCTGTATTTTCACAGTTTTGGTTCTGTAAATAGTGATGGCTTGCACTCTGTCTAATTTATACATTCCAGCAACTGCTTCTACCCATTCGATTCCGACATCTAGCAGAAATGGAGCTTTCATCCCCACTGGTAGTAACCAGAACAATGGAACCATAACAGTCGAACAGAAAACCATCTCCTCCGACCGCCTCCGCGCTCTTTGCCTTCCCACGGCCTCATTTACCCGCTTGGCCCAAAAAAATAATAAAAATTACCCCAAAATATTTATATTTTTATATCATAAATAGAAAAACCCACTCACCCTTAGTTATATAGGCAATATAATTTTTTTTGATTTTTTTATTTTTTTTACCCCAATATGAATGCACGTGATATAATATTGGTTTGTGACTGACGCCCTCGTGATCTAATGTTGCACAAAGCTATATGCCACAAACTCATTTTAATTCTGAATTGAATGATTCAAAAGGGAAACAATATATTATTACCTTTTTAACCATATCACACCTTCATAATCGCATTTTGATGAATAAAACAGTTTGTTGTTCAAAAATACCAAATTATATCCTAATTTGTGCATAGTAATGAAAATTAAGAATCCACCTTTAAAACCCACCATAATTTCCTTCAAAATATATTTTTATTGGAATTATTCTTGTGTCTTACTTAATCCACCATACCCTTAGAAAACCTCGTGTATTGGAATTTTTTATTTCTACTCAATTTGTTTGTAATATTTCTGCAAAAAATTCTTTTGAATAGTTTGTTATAACCATATGATATGTTGTTATAGAAACTTCCAACAACTACAGTAATTATTCATACATATTGTAGACTTTTTGCTGTTGTTTCTATTCTTCTTTCGAAAGTTGTATTCTCTGAGTGTTATCTACATAAATTTGTGCATTGTAGTATCACCCACGAAATGTACTCTGGTTGGTCTATTATGGAGGTCACACAATATTATTTTTGAATCTAGTTCTTCCCATCATATGAACAAGACCCAGTTATGGTACCTCCTGAAAAGGAATTTTTGTATGAAGTAATAACATAGAGCTTTCAATCTAGTATCCCTCTTTTGTTTCAATAATAAATGGGAGGGTGTGGTGCCATTATCAAGATATTATCACATGTATGTGTACTAAGAGGTTGGTGTGTCAACGAGGGTGTCTTTTTCGATATTATACATTTCAATTCCCTGCACCCATCCAAAAGAGTCATCTTCTAGTGAATTAGTTGTTTCTATTGCTAGTTGGAATAGACCATGGCCCATGATTGTATTAAATAGCTTGAATTGATGATCATACTCCTCAATGTTGGTCATATAGTTCACTCTTATTTCACCCAACTCTTTTTGAACAAACATCAGTCTGACAATTTGGTGTGGCACAAAGATAAAAACATGATTATTCAGCAGATAAGGCTTAAAGTATTTTACTTCCCTGTATACTATGTAAGCTTTTTTATCAATGTATGGGTAGTTAATGGCACTCATGAATGATATAGGGTGCCTGAAATTTTGATCATCCTTTTGTGTAAGAACAACAACAATAGAAGTATTTGAAGCGAAGGTGTATAACAATAAACCTTTATTGTAGTTTGGACTATATGGTGTTGGTGCTTCTATGATTTCTTTCTTTATATGGTTGAATGAATACTTTTCCCTTTTATACCACTCGTAAATATCATCCTTCTTTATCATCTCTTGTAGTGGTTTCGCTATCTATATGTAATTATAGATGAATTTGTGGAGGAAATTGATTTTCCCCAAGAAGGACTACATGGCTCTCTTGTTCACTCGATAGGGAATATGAGTCATAATACAGACCCTTTTAGGGTCCAAATTTATCCCACTCTTTTCAATGATATGGCCCAATATATTTACCTCAAAAACTGTGAAAATCCACTTCTTGGGATTAAGAGATATCTCATATTTGTGACATCCTCAAAAAATTTCTTTAAGCAGCATAAGTGGTTAAATATTATTTTTTAAAACATTATAATTCCATCAATATATACCACCATGATATATCCTATAAAAGTGTGAAAGATGATATCCACAACACACTAAAAGGTTTCACCTGCATTAATAAGTCCATAAGGATTTCTCTTAAAAGAAAACGTACCCCACTTCATTCAAAATATTGTTTTCTGCCTATTGGGTACTCGCACGAGAACCTGGTTGTAGCCTGAAAATCCATCCAGCAATGAAAACATTTCAGACTCTGATATTGTGTGTAAAATTTAATCCATCGAAAACACTGGATATTTTTCTTTGCCCGAGGAATTATTTAGATTGTGAAAATCCGTGCACAAGAATATTTTCCCAAACTTGTTTCTTACTAGAACCAAATCTAAGACCCATGTTCAATATAAAAGTTTGAAAATGATGTGATAATCCCGAAGTTCATCAACTCTTTTAGAATTAAGGGCTCAATCATTGGGTGAAATTTTCATATCTTATGTTGAAAAGGCTTGGCCGCTTCCTTGAACATAATTACATGTTCAATTATCCACGTGTCGTAATTTTTTAAATTTTCGTATGTCCATGAAAAAAAATCTTGGGACTTCTTATAAAGGCTGATGAAATATTTCTACACTTGAGATGTGTAGAAAGTACCAATATTTAAAAACTTTGGATATTCCTTTGCACCAATATTCATTTGTCCATGTGACAGAGTTCAGTTATGATTCTTTCCATTTACCGACCCCTTAAATCAATTTTTCATGTCATACAACTTTTCCAGTGACACCACGTCATTGGGTATGGAGTTTCCTTTTCATGCGTGAGTTGCATCCTGCAACACTTTATCGTGATCATCTTTTTCCATGGTTTCATATTTGAACACATTAGTGTTCGCCATAAAATCCAGTATCTGTGAGTTGTTATTGAAAACACAAATATTAGTAATATTATTAGGAATTGATAACATATAAATAATTTCAATATAAATGGCATCCCTTAGTGGTGACAATATTAAAATCTTAGAATTGAAAAATCAAATTCTATACCCCTTGCTTCTAACATTTGAGATTAGGTGGCACACAGGGTAAAGTATTTTGTACCTGGCATACAACGATTTCAGAGTCACTCATTTCTTTCAGTACCTAAACTTGTAGGTCAATGGATTTCTTCAAACAGAAGATGAGTGCTTCATATTCAACAAATTTATTGGCACAATCAAATTTCAAGAAAAAACTGATCAAATATTTTTTCTATTACAGGATTATTAAAACGAAACGAGCTCCAGAGCCCACCAGTGTTTTCAAATTGTGAAAATATAAACTCCAAGTGTTAGAAATGATAGAGCTACGTCCTATAGTATACTATGTATATTTACTGTAAAAAAATCATTAGCATTAGTTGGATTGTAGGAAGGAGTTCCAAGTATGTATTAGGTGAGATAAGTGAAGGTTGTGAGAAATAAAATTTGCGATCGACATTCAGAAAACAATTTCTGAGGATAACCCCTACAAATCCCATTGGTTAGATTTTTCCCTTAAGTTGTGTCACAATACGCTTCATGTAGGGCTCACTTTGTACTTAAATCTGGTTATTTTGCCCATGTATGAAATCCATAAATGAAACTAGTATGTCCAAATTATCCTTGGAGTTTGTTGGAACAATATTTTCTTAGTAGTAAACCATAGGCTTCGAGAATGTCACAACTATGATATTTATAAACTGGTGAACTCTATGATCAGATAAAAAATGGATAAGAACATTTTTGAGTTCACCAATGTAATAGATAAGTGATTTGTCGAACCATATGATCCATGCATCAATTTTATACTAGTCTACATTTATTTTCATGTTAACCGACGATGGCATAAAATTTGCAGATGTATCGAAATCAACTAAATAGTTGTGAAAATTGTAATTAAAAATTTCAAAAGTTAACAAAAATGTAGAGAAAAGAGCATTTGAACTTAAATTTATAACATTCACACCATATTTGATGATGTCGTGAGAGGACATTACCCAAGAAGAATAAAATTATTTACCTTCCAAAGCGCACGATAAGAGTATCTAGAGAATATGTTCTCGTTGGATGCTTATATTTGTGAGCTCAAAGATTGAATTGTTCGTGCAATATCTCTTCATATCATCAACAATGTTATAATCAATATTTTCTATCATAATGCTCTATGTTGATGGATTAGGTTGTGTGAATTTTTCTACTGCAAGATGAGTGGTGTACTTGTTATTTCTAGAAGTGTTCTTGGAAAAGGGAGCACCTCAAAACTTTCTCTGTGACCTCTGAGCGGGATTTGAAGTTGGTATAATTCTACGCAACAATTATTTCTTTATTTCTTGCTCAGAAATAATTCATTTTCTCCTCAATTTATAACCATCAATTGATTTTTTGGGATGAGATTGACTAATTACTGATTGATCAACATTCTATTTATCAACATTATATATGATACTAAAGATATTCACTAAAAGTCTAGCACCCAAACTTTCTTTTGTTCTGGAAGGTTTTCTTGTTTCTCCATTTTTCTCAGGTTGTTCTTCTTCTAATATAGTATCAACAATATTAGTCATCATAGTGTTCATATTGTGGTTCCACTACATGCATGCCTTTTCTGAACGTTTTTCTTGATGAAAAGTGTAGAAATTATCCTTGCCCAAGAATTCGGTATTGAAAAACTTGTTATAACTCTTAGCATATTTGGTCAATTGTGAGCTTTTTTTGTCTTTGAAGAATGGAAGCCTAGAATAATTGTTGTTGTTAGTATATTCCTCGCTTTACCGTCTCTTCAATTTTAATACTTCATTCGTGATGAGATTCAAAGACTTGCGTTAGCCTTCCATATCGAAATAATATTTGTCTTTAGTTCTACTATAACAGGCTGGGTTTTTCTTACCATCTTCTTTGGAGTCTTTGGAATCATTTTCATCTACAATGAATCCAATAGATCACATATATTTTCCAACAACAAGTTCTTAAGAAAGGTTTAAGGCCAAATCCTCCTTCACACCTCTTTTAAACAAAACCGAAATATTAACTGACAAGGAAGATGTGTAATTATATTTAGTGATATCATTGGGAAGTTGCACATCGATCGGGAAATTATTCAACACACGCATAAATATTTTATTAAAATCTTTAATTATTTCACTATCCACTACTTTCAAATTCTCAAGTTATTTCAACAACCTGGTGAGAGTTCTATCGTTAGCAATTTTTTCAAGAAAAATCTTCTTAAACTCCTTCTAGTTTCATATTGAATTGGTTGGAATACTGTGATACCATATATATTCTCTAAATTCTAAAGTGCACAGAAATATTCTGCAAGAAACATACTCGATACGTAACTCAAGAATTCGTAAATGCATGTAGAACCCATCTATATGGTCTTCGACTTTGGTCTTCTTGTCCAAATCGAAATTTCACAATATCTTTTCCAGATGTTTTAGAATATTGGGAAGATTTTTTGGAAGAGCGAGTGTCCTTTCACACATCCAATTCAAATCTAATCAGCCATATCTTTGTCTTTGTCAACCTCTTCTTCTGAATCTGCAGAATCTTCTCCATCATAATTCAAATTTTCATTGTAATCAGGGCGCTCCTGGTCAGGAAACTAAAAATATTCCCCTTCACTATCTGGATTCTACTCAAAGGGTGGAAGCTCCCCTTGATTTTTTGTAGGTTCAACAAATTATTTAAGGGGTGAGATAACCAAATATTCCACTGACAAAACCAATATGCCAGTAGGACTTGTTTCTTTATTTATAGCCTTATGAGGCAGAATCACTGCAACAAGGAGAAAACTAATAGCTCTCGCAAACTCATGAGAGACTGGTCGTATAGTCTGTAGTTGGTCGTAAGTAACTTCAAAGGCTTGCCCTAGGATATAATGAATAGTTTCTTCGTTTTCAAGAGTATGAGTGGGAGTGGAAATGGGAATGTTATTGCGTTGCATGAAGGTATTTTTCTAAGATGTGGTGAGTTTTCATCCATATAAATTTGGTTTCCCTCCTTCTAGCATCATTATTTCTATGGTGCTATATACCGCTAACATGTAAGGGGGAATCCACTATGAAAATTCCCAATTGGACTTCACACCATTTGGTGTAGGAGCTTTTTTGGAAATAATGCCCAACTTTCATATGCTATTAGAGATTTTCCTTGGCTATAATGGTCAATAGAAGAAAGTAATGCATAGGTACTTTTCGATGAACAAGTGAGTATTCCTTGTGGAATGTTCAATGATAGAACGTATCAAGGTTCTTCCACCAAAAAGGAGAGAAAAGAAAGCCTTTGAAATAAAATTAATAGTTCTAATTCAGTAAAGACACACGAGAAATGAGCTTATACATATTAATGAATCATTTGAAACATACTGAAACAGTTCACATAGAAGCAATGATTGTTAAAACAAATACATCACACCTTCACCAAGATAAGTACCAAAACCATCGAAAACGTTCAATTCCCTTAGTACACATTAAAATTACAAGATGCATTGCAAAATTTCAAAGTATAGTCTTACAATATTTATGACTTATGCATAAAAGTGTGTTGTCTCAATGATATTTGAAATTATGAAAAATTTCCAAGATACAGCGTTATAGTGAACAACACAAGATCTAATAGTGTAATGTTTGAGAAACCACTTGCTTCTCCAAAAGAAATATTTTCATCTCTAATGATTGGTACGAGGAGCTAATGTGAAAATTCCTTTTCATGGGCTATGAGGCTATATATATAACAAATGTGGTGACCATTCACCATCCTTGTGCCTCGTGTAATACCCTTGTGAATGTTTGACTTGTTGGTGACCTTATAAATCCAAGAATTTTCACATTCTATAGATGACTCTTGGAGTACTACTTTACATTACATTTCTCACATATTGAAATTACATAATCCACAAATGATGTGGTAAATGGCGACTCATATACATCTTGAGTTGACACCTTGAAAAGAAATGAAATGATATTGATGACATGGACTACATGATGATATGAAAATGTCAATAAACTCTTGTTGTTATCTTTGTATCTTCCTGAGAGATGGAACATGTTTTTCTTCCTCCTCCATATGGCTTGAAAGTATGGAGTCTTCAATGTGATCTTTATCTCCAGTTTCTATCACAATATTTTCTTTGTAGCTATAAAGGTGTCTCTTAGTAGGTCTCCTTCTTCATAACCTTAATCATAATCCTATCATTACATGATATAATACCTGCAACTGAAATACACTCACGATAATAAGACACCATTCTGATTAACCCTTAGTCTAACATGTAAGAATAAACTAATCTCGAATCAGTGTTAGAATAGGAGACTATTTCAAGGATTGCGCAATTACCTAGCTCGGAAGGTTAGGTTCCAGGAATGAGCCTTGAGACTACGCAATGTGCAGTTTAGGTAGGTTAGGGAAATAAAACTGTAAAATTGAGGGGTTCAAGGGGTGGGGCTCGAGCTTGCACACTACACAATTTCAGAGGGACATGGTCTTAGGGCTTACACAATTGTGTAGTTCAAGAGGTCAAGGTTGTGTCTTTTTTCTATAGACTAAGTAGTGCATTTAAGAAGGTGACTGAAGGTATGGGTTTCTTAGTTCTAGAGCTCAAGGGTCAAGGTTGATCATTGAGGTTGTGCAGTGCGCAATTTTGGAACGTAGGCTCTATGCATTTTGTAGTTCCCATAAGAAAGGTCTAAGCTTTAGGGTTGAGACTATGTAGTTTGTAGTTCAGGGAGGTTAAGTGAGGTAAATTTTCTCAAGAAGACACTTTTTTTTTATTTGTGATTGCACTTGGAATAGTTGATAACACAACATTGATCACTCAGAACAGATGAAAAATACATTTGCCCCAATGCAACAACATTGTGATAGATTTTCCCAAGAGCGACACTAAAGGTACACTTTGTGACAATGGTGATGACACTTGTGCGACAGTGCCTAAAACTTTGGGAATGAGTGTGCTATATGTGTACATAATAAGAATGATTCATTAGCTCAAATATTATCCCTTGAAACATTTTTGTGATATGCGACGCTTGCCTTGATAAAAGACGACACTTTAGTTTTCTTCTAAAAGGGACAAGAACAATCTGAGAAAACACATCTAATGACTTTTAATACCTACGAGGAAAACATGCAGAGTCAAAGTAGGTTGTGAAATTTGGACATAGGAAAAACTTTTTGAAGGTGTTGTAGGAACGACAACCATTTTTCATAATATTATGATACAATCTTCTATTTTCTTTTATTATTTATTTGAAATTAACTATAATTTTGTTGTGTGCATAATTTGTTTTTTCCATTCCAAGAAAAATGATGATCTATATATTGCTAATTGAAATATTTCATGTAGAACCAATACTTTATATCATTAATTAAATGATTTCATGTTATCATTATTTAATTATTTTACATGAAACACATATTATATATTATTAATTGAGATTATTTTACTTGGAATCGAAACCATAACGAAAATCATTTTTGTGAAATATATGTTAGTTATGTGTAAGGAAAATATTTTTATTAAAATTTTATATTATGTAATTAATTTTTAAATATTAAAATAAATATTTTACATTAACTTATCTTGTTTTTTTAATGTATTAATTTTAAAATTATTGAGACTTGTCTCTTGAGATAAATAAATAGTTTAATATTATATTGATATTACCATACTAATATTAAATTTTGTATCTTATTTTTTTAAAAACTCAATGTAATGTTATTTTAATAATTATAGCGAAATATAATATTATTTCTTGAAACTTCATAAAAACAAAATTATAGCGAAAATGTCGCGATGACCTATTTTAGTGAAATTTAGGAGCCTGCACAAAACCTTACCTTTCACATATCATATCTCCAAAAATATTACGAACGAAGCTCCAACATTTTGTGACGATGTTCCTCAGGAGTTCGGCTTTGCACCCTAAAAATTTCAGCTTCTGAACCTTCGTAGAAAAAACGTTATAGCGAAAATTCCATGATGACCTGTTTGGAGTAGTGAAACCCTAGAATCCAAAGCTCTGATACCAAATGTTGTGAAATCAGCTACAAAAATAGAATAAAAGAGATATAAATGCCTTAGAAATAAGCCACTTCAAGGGGGCAACCTCCAATAAATTACATGAATGAACAATTCTTGGATGATATAAAATATTCTTTTGGAATTACACACTTCTCATTTAGGAGGACACTCACGATTTTTAAAAACTTACCACGGGGTGAAGAAAGAATTTTTTTGGGATGGCCTTAAATCTGATTTTCAAAAGTCTGTGGTGGAATGTTTGGTCTGCCAACAAAATAAAGTTGAGACAGTTAAGACCTCGGGTCTTCTAAAACCTTTAGCCCTTCCAAGTCAACGTTGGGAGGAGATTGCAATGGATTTTATCACAGGTTTACCTAAGTCTGAAGGAAAGAGTGTCATCATGGCAGTAGTTGATAGACTTACCAAGTATGTAGACTTTTGTGCATTATCTCATCCATTTAAAGCAAGTACAATTGCTACTACATTTATGGACACATTTCAAAAGCTACATGGGAACCCAAGGGTTATTGTGAGTGACAGAGATCCCATTTTTACTGGAAATTTTTGGATGAATTCATTTTCTTGTTTGGGTACTCAATTAGCTCATAGCTCATCTTATCATCCTTAATTTGATGGTCAAACTGAAATAGTAAATAAATGTGTGGAAGGATATCTTCGTTATTTTGTATCTGATAAACAAACATAATGGGTCAAGTGGTTAACTCTTGTTGAATGGTGGTATAACACGTCCTTCCATACTACAGAAAAACTGACTCCATTTATGGCACTTTATGGATATCATCCACCATCCATCACATCATCTTTAAGAGAAAATTTTAAGGTTCAATATGTGGAAGATCACATCAAGCATCAACAAGAATTTCTCCAACTCTTAAAGGATAACCTGAATTTGGCACAAAATCGAACGAAACAATAGGTAGATCAACATCGCAGCGAGAGAAGTTTTGATGTAGGAGACTGGGTATTTTTATGGCTACAACCATAGAAACAAATTTCCCTCAAGAAAGCTAAGAAGGATAATAAATTATCACCAAAGTGCTATTGTCATTACAAGGTGTTGCAAAATATTGGTACTATGGCATACAAATTGGAGCTTCCTACTTCTTCACGAGTGCATCCAATTTTCCATCTTTCATGCTTAAAGAATTTTATAGGTGAAAATCTTCCAATTCAAACAATATTGCTAGAACTTGATGAGGAAGAAAAAATCATATTGGAACCTAAAGTGGTCACGGAAACAAGAACTCGATAGCTAAGGAATCGATCAATTTCAGAGTATCTCATCAAGTGGAAGAACTTACCCACTAAAGATTCTACATGGAAGGATGATAATTTTATACAGAAGCACCCAGAGCTACTCAAGCGTTGAGGACAACACTCTTTTGAAGGAAAGGGGCATGTTAGGTCCCTATATTACTAGTATAGTCCCTTATTGTTGTTATTGTAACCCCCTTATTGTTATTATTGTGCCCTTAAATTATTATTGTTAGGTCGGCTAGGATTACCTTGTGGCCCCATGGACTCCTATATATAGAAAGGAGGTTTTGTAATTTGTATCATCCAAGAATTGTTCATTCATGTAATGTATTAGAGGTTGTCCCCTCGAAGTGGCTTATTTATAACGCGTTGATATCTCTTTTCTTCTATTTTTGGAGTTGTTTTCACAACATTTGGTATCAAGGATTTGGATTCTAGGGTTTTTCTGCTCCAAACAGGTCATCATTGCATTTCTGCTATACCTTTTTGTCTACGAAGGTTCAGAAGTTGAAATTTTGTGAGTAAGAGGCCGAAATCTTGAGGAACATCATCACAAAATTTTAGAGCTTGGTTCACAATATTTTCGAAGATATTATCTATGGAATTTAGGGCCTTTTGTAGGCTCCTGAATTTAACCTAAACATTTCATCATGTAATTTGCGCTATAGCTTTTGTTCTTCGAAGTTTCAGAAGCTGAACTCTTTAGAGAGTGAATAGGAAATCCTGAGAAACATCGTCGCAAAATTTTAGAGATTGGTTCGTAATAGTGTCAGAGATATGATCTGTGGAAGTTAGGTCTTTTTCAGGTCTCGAATTTCATCTCAAAGAGGTTATCATGGGAAAACCTTCATAACTCTCTCTCTCTGAGCGTCGGATTAAAATTCTGTAGAAAGTGGCCGCAAGTACATGGACTGTAGTTTCGTTTCTATCAATTTCAGGGCTAAAGGAGGAAACAATGACACATGGAAAGTCGTACAAGTTCGATATACTGAACCAGTTCATAATTGCGTCATTGTGGGAGATTGGACATAATTTTGTCTTGAAGAATCCAAATCAGGTCAGACCTGTGTCATTCGAAAGAAGATTTCGAGGGTGACTTCAGGGCCAAATTTCAGATATTGAAGATCTGAAATCACAGAATAATTTATTTTCAATATCGAGCTCCTCAAAATCAAGAAAAAGGTGTGTATTTTTTTTCAAATTGCATACGTCTTGCTTGAAAAATCAGTTCTAGTTGATTCCAAAGGCCTATTGAGCATAGCTATCAGTATTAGGTTCTAAAATACCTCCTAAAAATAATTCAACACCCATCAAGCTTTCAGAAGACTCTACTATGATTCATGAAGATGAAGAAATGCAACATGAGATATCAAAAGTCCATGAGAAAGTGCACGAAATTTCGCTATCGTAAAGAGAAACAAAAAATGAAATGGAAGTTGTGAAGAAAGGCATGAAAACTAAGATGGATGGTTTGAAGAAAGGCGTGGAAGCTAAGATGAATGGTTTGGAAGCTAAGATGGATGGCCTGGAAGTTGGCATGGAAGCTAAGATCAATGAAAAAATGGAAAACATGAAGAATGATCTAAATGCAGACATGGAAGGTTTGACAAAGTAGATACAACAAATGTTTCCTAATGGTGAAAACATAGTAGAGGAAACTAATGATGAGAACAAAAAAAATGATAATCGTGATTTCATAAACTCTAACGTTGGCAGGAAGAACCACGATATTCCAAACATGGATATGAGGAAGTTTGATGGCAAGGATCCCGTAACATGGATACTACATATGGAGAAATATTTTGATCTCAGTAATGTGCAAAACATAAAAAAAGTAGGCATTGCAACTTTACATCTAGAACAAAATACATTTATATGGTATCGATGGCTTTTCTCCCATAAAAAAATTGTCACTTGGTAAATTTTTACAGAGGAAATGATAGCACATTATGAGGATACAAAGAGCAGCACCTTCTTTAGCCAATTGATAAATCTCAAAAAAAAGGGTTTAGTGGGGGAACACATTGAGGACTTCCAAAAATTGAATATAAGGGTAGCTAATATTCCAGAGGAACACAGGATTGATCTCTTCATAGGTACTTTAAAGGATAAAATCCAACATGAAGTTCACATTTTGAAACCTGATTCATTGGAGAAGGCATTCAGGTTGGCAAGAAAAATTGAATGTAAAATTATGGCGAAAAGGAAGCCTACCACTCACTTCTATAAAGAGGGAAGTGTTGCTACTCCTATATTACAACAACCTACAAGGTTGACACCACAAAAATTGGAAGAAAAAAGAGAAAAAGGGCTTTTCTACATTTGTCATAGCAAATACAGTAAAGGTCATAAGTGTGCTTAGAAGAAATTATTTTGCATAGATTGTGAAGAGGAAGAAGAAAATTATCAAGAAGAGGATATACACCAGGAACCAACACTAAAAGAGGAAGAAACGAGTCCGACCATATCCTTTAATGCATTGGAAGGAATAGCCACTCCTCAAACTCTGAAGATAGAAGGAGATGTTAAGAAGAAAAAGGTAATAGTGTTGAGTGATTCAGGTAGTACCCATAATTTTATTCATTGTAATGTAGCCAAGGAATTGAATTGTTTCCTATACCCAGCACCAGAATGTCAAGTGATGGTTGCAAATGGAGGAACTATAAATTTCTTTATAAAATGCCATAATATCAAGTTATCCATGGGGGAATATGTATTTAATAGTCCAATGATTTCCATCCCAATCGAAGGTGCTGATGTCATACTAGGAGTACAATGGTTACAATCTTTGGGTACAGTAGCTTTCAATTTTCAACAACTTTTCTTGAAATATTTTTCGGAAGGAAAAGAAATCGAATTACGGGGTATCGCAGGGAAGCCAAGAAAGATAATAAGCTCTAATTTCATGACAAAGCTTCTGAATAAAGAACAGTGAGGCGTAATTGCACAATTATTCTCACTAGAAGTTCCAACATCAAAATCATCTATTTCTCCACATCTCGAAAGAGTCTTCGACAATCATTCCAATGTGTTCGATACTCCCAAAGGACTCCCACCTATTCATGATCATGATCATGCTATTCCTTTGATTCCAGGAAGTGTTCCTCCAAACATCCAACCTTACAGATATCCTTATGTCCAAAAGAGTGAAATTGAACGTATGATTGAAAAAATGTTAGAGGTTGGTATAATTCAACCTAGTCAAAGATCTTTCTCTGCTCCTGTAGTATTGGTACACATGAAGTATGGATCATGGTGCATGTGTCTCGATTGTAGGGAGCTCAATAAGCTCACCGTTAAAGATAAATTTTTCATTACTGTAATTGATGAATTATTAAATGAATTACATGGAGAAATTTATTTTACCAAGTTGGATCTTCGTTCAGGATATCATTAAATTAGAATGAAGACTGAAGATATTCTGAAAACATCATTTCAAACTCATGAGGGTCATTATGAATTTTTGGTGATGCCTTTTGACCTTACCAATGCACCTTCTACATTTCAAGGGTTGATGAATTCCATTTTCAAACCCTTCCTTAGAAAATTTGTGCCAGTATTTTTTGATGATATACTAATCTACAACAGGTCTTGGAAGGATCATGTTCAACATGTTGAAAGGGTGCTCAAAATATTGTAGGAGAAAAAATTATATGCAAAAACATCCAAATGTTTAGTTGGAGTACAAGAGGTGAAATATCTAGGTCATATTGTATCTCACAAGGGCATTAAGGTAGACCCTAACAAAATTAAATCCATTAAGGAATGGAAAGTCCCCCCAACCATAAAGCACTTGTGAGGATTGCGAGGCTTTCTCGATTTTACAGGGTATTATCGCAAGTTTGTTAAGAATTATTGGATAATAGCAGTAACTTTAACAACATTATTGAAGAAAGATACATTTTCATGGACTCCTGAAGCAACTAAGGCCTTTTAACATCTTAAAGAGGCAATGTGCCTAACACTGGTCTTAGCTATGCCAGACCTCACAAAAACCTTTATTGTGGAATGTGATGCCTCAGGAAATGGAATTGGTGTTGTTTTAATGAAAGAAGGAAGACCTGTTGCTTTTGAAAGTCGTTCGATTAAAGGAAAGTATTTACATAAACCTATTTATGAGAAGGAAATGTTAGCAATACTACATGCACTAAAGAAATGGAGAACTTACCTAATGGGAAGACACTTCAAGGTAAAAAATGATCATGATAGTCTTAAACACTTTTTTGAACAAAGACTATCTTCAGAAGAGCAGCAAAAATGGGTCACAAAGATGTTGGGTTATGACTTTGAAATAATCTACAAAAAAGGAAAGCTTAATGTTGTTGCAGATGCACTCTCAAGAAAGAATGAAGAGGTGGAAGCATTGCTTTGTGCCATTTCTATTATCCAACCAGATTGGATAACCGAAGGAAGAGATGAATGGAAGAAGGACAAAGATGTATGGACACTCATTCAAAAGTTGCAGCAAGATCCTAGTACATCTGATACATTTAGTTGGAAAAATGATTCCTTATGGTACAAAGATCGCTTATATCTTCGTAAGAATTCCCAACTAAAACAAAAGATTCTTCTGGAATTGCACACTTCTCCTTTAGGAGGACACTCAGGATTTTTAAAAACTTACCACAGGGTGAAGAAAGAATTTTTTTGGGATGGCCTTAAATCTGATATTCAAAAGTTTGTGACGGAATGTTTGGTTTTCCAGCAGAATAAAGTTGAGACAATTAAGACCCCGGGACTTCTACAACCTTTATCCATTCCAAGTCAACGTTGGGAGGAGATTTCAGTGGATTTTATCACAGGTTTACCTAAGTCCGAAGGAAAGAGTGTCATCATGGTGGTAGTTGATAGACTTACCAAGTATGCACACTTTTGTGCATTATCTCATCCATTTAAAGCAAGTACGGTTGCTACTACATTTATGGACAGAATTCAAAAGCTACATGGAAGCCCAAGCATTATTGTGAGTGACAGAGATGCCATTTTTACTGGAAATTTTTGGACGGAGTTATTTTCTTGTTTGGGTACTCAATTAGCTCATAGCTCATCTTATCATCCTCAATCTGATGGTCAAACTGAGATAGTAAATAAATCTTTGGAAGGATATCTTCGTTGTTTTGTATCTAATAAACAAACACAATGGGTCAAGTGGTTACCTCTCGCTGAATGGTGGTATAACACTTCCTTCCATACTGCAGCAAAAATGACCCCATTTATGGCACTTTATGGATATCATCCACCATATATCACATCATCTTTAAGAGAAAATTCGAAGGTTTAGGAAGTGGAAGATCACATAGAGCATCAACAAGAATTTCTCCAACTCTTAAAGGACAACTTGAATTTGACACAAAATCGAATGAAACAACAGGCAGATCAACATCCAAGCGAGAGAAGTTTTGATGTAGGAGACTGAGTATTTTTATGGCTACAACAATACAAAAAAATGTCCCTCAAGCAAGCTAAGAAGGATGATAAATTATCGCCAAAGTACTATGGTCCTTACAAGGTGTTGCATTAGATTAGTACGCTTCCTGCTTCTTCATGAGTGCATCCAATTTTCCATGCTTCATGCTTAAAGAATGTTATAGGTGAAAATCTTCCAATTCAAACAATATTGCTAGAACTTGATGAGGAAAGAAAAATCATATTGGAACTTGAAGCGGTCACAGAAACCAGAACTCGACAACAACAACATCGATCAATTTCAGAGTATCTCATCAAGTGGAAGAACTTACCCACTGAAGATTCTACATGGGAGAATGATAATTTTATACGCTACTCAAGCATTGAGGACAAAACTTTTTTGAAGGAGAGGGGCATGTTAGGTCCCTATATTACTAGTATAGTCTCTTAATGTTGTTAGTGTAACCCCCTTATTGTTGTTATTGTACCCTTGTAAACCCCATATTGTTATTATTATGCCCTTAAATTATTATTGTTAGGTCGGCTAAGATTACATTGTGGCCCTATGGACTCCTATATATAGAAAGGAGGTTTTGTAATTTGTATAATCCAAGAATTGTCCATTCATGTAGTGTATTGGAGGTTTCCCCCTCAAAGTGGCTTATTTACAAGGCGTTGATATCTCTTTTCTTCTAGTTTTGGAGCTGGTTTCACAACATTTGGTATCAGAGCTTTGGATTCTATGGTTTCGCTGCCCCAAATAGGTCATCGTGGAATTTTCGCTATAACTTGTTTTCTACAAAGGTTTAGAAGCTGAAATTTTTAGAGTGAAAATCCGAAATCCTGAGGAACATCATCACAAAATTTCAGAGCTTGTTTCGCAATTTTTTTGGAGATATGATCTATGGAAGTTAGGGCTTTTTGTAGGCTCCTAAATTTCACTTAGAAAGGTCATTGCGGAATTGTCAATATAAATTTTTTTCTATGAAGGTTCAGAAGCTGAAATTTTTAGAGCGTGAAGCTGACATCCTGAGGAAGATCATTGCAAAATTTCAGAGCTTGGTTCACAATATGTTTGGAGTTATGATCTGTTGAAGTTAAGGTTTTTTACAGGCTCCTGAATTTAACCTAAACAGGTCATCGTAACATATTCACTATAAATATTTTCCTACGAGGTTTCAGAAGCTGAAATGTTCACAGAGAAAATTTGAAATCCTGAAGAACCTCCTATAATAATTTCAGATCATGGTTCAGAATATTGTTGGAGATATTATCTGTGGAAGTTAGGAATTTTGCAGGCTCCTGAATTTCATCTCAAAGAGGTGACCATGGGAAAAACGTCATAAATCTCTCTCTGAGCATCGGATTAAGATTATATAAATAGTGGATCAAATTAAATGGAATATAGTCTCCTGTCTATCAAGTTCAGAGCCAAAGGAGTAAATAGTGACACGTGGAAAGTCGTACAAGTTCACTCTACTAAACTAGTCCATAATTAGGTCATCGTAGGATATTGGGCATAATTTTGTCTTCAAGAATCCAAATTAGGTCAGACCTATAGCATTCGAAAGAAGATTCAGAGGGCTACTTCAGGGCCAAATTTCAATTATTGAGGATCCAAAATCACATAGATAATTCAGTTTCAATATTGAGCTTCTCAAAAGAAACAAAAAGGTGTGTATTTGGTTTTTAAAATTGCATAATGTTTGTTTGAAAAAGCAGTTTGATATGATTCCAAGGGCATATTTTAGAATTTTTATCAGTACTGGGTTCTATAATGCTTCCAAAAAATAATTCCATACCCGTTAAGCCCTCAAAAATCTATACTATGACGCATGAAGAGGAAGAATTGCAGTATGAGATATCAAAATTACTGTACCAAGTGCAATAAATTTTCATCTTACGAAAAGCAACCGAAGATGACATAGATGGTTTAAAAGAAGAAATGGAGGCTAATTTGGATGGTTTGGAGGATCAAATAATAGCTAATATGGATGATAAATTAGTGGAATATCACATCGAGCATCAAGAACAAGTTCTCCAACTCTCAAAGGATAACCTAACTTTGGTGCATAATCTAATGAAACAAGAAGAAGGCCAACATCACATGAAAATAAGTTTTGAAGCAGTCACAGAAGCAAGAACTCAACAAGTATGATCAATTTCAGAGTATCTCAGCAAATGGAATAAATTTCCTATAGAATATTCCACATGGGAGGATGAGAATTTTATACAGAAGCATCAAGAAATAATCAAGCATTGAGGACAACACTTTTTTGAAGGAGAGGGGCATGTTAAGTCCCTATATTAATACTGTAGTCCCTTATTATGCTAGTGTAGCCCCCCTTATTGTTATTGTTGTACCCCTGTAACCCCCATATTGATTTGATTGTGCCCTTACATTATTATTGTTAGGTCAGCTAGGATTACATTGTGGCCCCACTAGGATTATATTGTGGCCCCATGGACTCCTATATATAGAAGGAAGTTTTGGTCATTTGTATCTTCCAAGAATTTTTCATTCATGTAATGTATTGGAGGTTGCCCCCTCAAAGTAGCTTATTTCTAAGGTGTTGATATCTCTTTTCTTCTATTTTTGTAGCTGGTTTCACAACATTTGGAGCAGCGAAACCGTATATATATATATATATATATATATATATATATATATATATATATATATATATATATATATATATATATATTAGCTTTATTTCAATTTATTTATTGTCAATATCACATAATAATATAAATTTTGTAATCACATTCACATTTAATATTTTTTAGTTTATTGATTTATAAATATTTTTAAGTCTCGCAGTCACACTAAAAATTAATTGGGAACTAACTTATTGAATTAGATAAGATCATAAGCAGGAAATATGATAAAAAAACAAATGTGTTTGCCATAGGAATTTGGTGCAATTATTAGTTCAAATGACAAGCTATGCATATTTTTCATTTTGTGATAATTCATTTTCTCTCCGAGGTAGTGACAAATTCCGAAAATAGGGCATGTTTTGAAAATTTTGGGGACTTTGCTCACTTCAAAGTTACTCGATAAGTTAGTAAATTTTCCAATGCAAGAAGTTTTTGAAAATTTTTGATTGGTGTCTGCTATAGATTATCCTTTCAAGGTGCCTTTGATTAATAGGTAGCTTGTTTGTTCATTTCCATCTGTATGTTATAATATGTAGGATGTTAGTAAAGAGATGCATTCATAACAATGTTTTTTTTACATGGTTCAATTTTCACAAATTGATTTACGTTTCATAATAGTATATTCTAGTTATTGTGCACAATTGTATGAGCATCTTATGTGTGATTTTTATGTTTTCCTTACTCTACAAGGAAGGATATTAAACAAAATTGGATTCAACATTTTCTCAAACATTTTGGTTGTCTAATGGATATATGAACTTGTATCAATGGTGAAAAGTTGAATTGAAAGAGCAAAGCTCATGTTCTCATGAACAATAGATTGAATTTATTAATTATTAATTAAATAATAATGCATTAATTAATTCATTATGAATTAATTAAAAATTAAATAATGTTAATAACACTTATAATTATTATTATTAATCATTAATATTGTTAATATTTAAATTTATAAATAATAATATTAATTAATATCTTTAATTGTTATTATTTTTAATTAATAATGAGTTAAATACTTATTATTATTATTATTTAATGGAAGTTATGAACAACCATGGTCAACCATGGTCCAATGTTGCCTTGTGTCAATCAATCAGTGTAAACTATGGTCAACCATATTTATTTCAGGGTTTATAATACATTGAGTTTATAATATTAACCCTTGATTTTTATATTATTCTCTTAAGTTTATAATTAATGACCGCCGTTAATAGACTCGCTGAAGAATAATAATGTCAGTAAGTTGAGAATCACAAAAATCAAATGGATAGATGAGGAAGATGACAAAAGTCAAATGGGTGGATGAGGAGGAGGACGAGTTGGTATATCGGAAGAAGGTGGTTGGAGTACGCAACCTCTGCAGGGATTCCAGTTTCATTCCAAGAAAAGGCTTTTGGAGGCCTAAAGAACATCTCACCATCACAAGAGGGTGGTATTTTAGTAGTGAACTATATGTGGCAATTGCCTCACATGCCCAATCTGATAAATAAATCACACTTGTTGTAATTCCTCATTTCTTCACACATCCAATTATTGTTACGCTCACTACATGTCCACATTGCACTAACAATGTCATGCCCTCATACTTGTGGTACTCTTTAAACCACTTATAGCGAGTGAGACACTACCTCACTTTTTCTTTTTACAAATACTAGGTAAGTAGACTATGCCTTACTTCAACACTTAGTTGGTTTATCTTCATTTTTTCTTCAATTATGTAGAGAAAATAAATACAATAACCATAAAATCCAATACATATCACCAGGTAAGCTCATACATACAAGGGAGGGTTAACTCCCAAATATCAGTTTGCTCAATATTATGTTTCATAAACAGTCATACAACTTACAATTAAAGTTATAATGATCAATTCAGTTCGGCACTTTCTGCATGCAGATCACCCTCGGGTTAGTTCAGCGCATGCAGGCCACACCTGCAGGTCCTGTCATGCCTTTTTTGCACACACCATTCACTGATACTCCTGCCCGATTATGACCTTGTTTCCTGCCATGATCATGACCCGACATGCACTGTGTGCCGTGTCATAGTCACAACTCAACCTTTGAATGTTCATGCCTTCGTTCTTCAAAGAAACCCCAAACCTCGTGTCAGAAAGATTCAGCGCGAGCATCTGCCTATTGCCTTCCCACGACTGCAGCTCCACCCTTAAGTCTGAGTTGTAGCTCGCCATCACATTCATTGAACTTATTTTTCATTGGTTTATTGATTGATTGAATGAGATCCACTAGTCACAAATATATACGGTTGTGGATGGACCTATGGAGAGGATCCCATGACTTAAGTCTCAGTCGGCTCTTCCACCATAACGCTACAGCTCATATAATTTCATCATGTTGGCCTACTTCGTTTATCACGAAGCGTTGGCCGCTATAAACTTGTTTTCTTCCTGCATATTTTCGTCTTCATGTGCGTCACATAGTTTTTCCATCGCAGCTTCAGCATGGCGTGCATGGTTTGTGCGGGTGCCCGGTTCAGTTCATGCTACTTGCATTCGTCGCACTCTGTCATGCTTGTGGCATCTGCAATTCCATCGCACACTTGGAAATCTTCCCGTGCATTTGTAACGTCGCACAAACACCATGTTTTCATGTTAAAATATGTAATTATCTCCTGCATGAAAAGTTAGACAATCATTTAAGTAAGAGTTGAGTTAGTCAAGTTATGCGATAGATGAATTTGGTAAGTGGGTTAGAAAGTAGGTTAAGTGAGTGTGTGCATGTCAAGTTAGGTTAAATATCCTTCACCAGGTTCATTGTATTCGTTGAAAGAGATTGAAGATTAATATAGAGCCACAACTTGTGTTTGTGTTTTGTGTGTGAAATCTTTGTGTAATTTTTTCCTTTACTCTTCTTCCATTCCAACAAATTAGTATCAGAGTGAGGTTACAAAGAAAGACGGAAAAACAGATTAGCAATCATCCTTGTGTGTGAGAGAAAGGAATTTTTTTCTGGCTTATTGGAGCTATAACACATCTGCTAGTCATATCTAGAGCGTTAAAATATTGGTTGGTTCAACAAAGAACCATGTTAGTGATCAAAAACTTGCAGTGATTTGCATGCACGTGGGGTTTTTGTTTTTGGTGGGCGTTAGTGAACTAACGTGGAAGAGTGGTTTCAGGCTAGTGTTAACACACTACTGTATTACAAAAAGGGAGCGCTAGTAAGTTTAAAAGGGCTAACTTCATTTTTTTTACAAGCTATGTGAAGGTTTATGCCATAAGATACTTCAACCCTTTTGGTTTTAAAAAGTTCTTCATAGAGGTGGATTTGGATACGTGGAGTATTTTTATTCAAAGGATATTTTTAAATGGATTTTGGAGTTTTATGATAAAATTTTCTTTTAAAATGGAGTTTATTGTAAAAGAATTTTTTTATATAAAGATTTTATATATATATAAAAAATCTATATAGAAAAAAATTAAAACCTATGGTTTTATTATAAGGGTTGTTTCTTTTTATCTTTGTAAAAAAAATCGAAGATAAATTTAGGGTTTTATCAAAGAAGTGATTTTTTCTGAAGAAAGATGGCCACAAGCAGTTTCCAGCCACAACTCCTCTCTTTCACATTATGATTTGTGGGCAATTAAGATGGAGACCATGCTAAAATCACATGATGTTTGGGATCATGTCAAGTTTGGGTTTCCATAACCTCAAGATGATGAAGAAGAACGAGCCCTTGGTAATGCAAAGAGGGAACAATGGAAGAAAGACAAGAGGAAGAATGCACAAGCGTTCCTTCTTATCCATCAGGGAGTAAACCGAGTACTGTTCCAGAAGATAATGATCACGTCTTCAACAGAGGAGGTATGGGAAACCTTGGCTACAAGCTATCAAGGTATGGAAAAAGTCAATATTGTAAAATTGCAGAACATTAGGAGAGATTTCAAAATTTTGTAGATGAAGGAGATAGATGACATTTATTCTTTCATGAATAGGGTCATGTTTGTCATCAATCAGTTAAATATGTAGGGTGAAGACATTAAAAATTGAACAGTGATTGAGAAGGTCCTTAGATCTTTGTCCACCAAGTTTGATGCTGTGGTAGCATCCATAGAAGAAGAAAAATATTTGGAAAAGTTGATAGTTGATGAGTTGATGGGATCACTTCTATCGCATGAGGCAAGGATAGACAAAAATAATGATTCCACTTTAGAAACTGCTTTCAAAATTCGAGTTTCTATTTCAATAGGTCGAGGCAGAGGTCAATCTAGAGGTAGAGGAGGAGGCGGAAGCTATGGTGGTGACAGAGATGGCCGATAAGAGCAAATATGAAAGTGGAAGAAACAATAGCAAAAGATTCAACAATTATCAAAGGTTTGAAAAATCAAAGGTGAAATGTTATTATTGCAATAAATTTGGTCACTATGCTCGTGATTGCATGAAGAGGCTAGCTGATCAAGGAAACCAAAGAGCTAATGTTAGTACAGATAATACTAATTCCATTTTCCTAGCATGCAACAACATGCATGAACAGTCTGGCATGGTGTCGCTGTTAGACAGTGGTTGTAGTAACCACATGACATGAAACAAGAATTTGGTTTCAAATTTGGATCGATATATGAAGACAAAGGTAAAGCTGGGGACTAAAAAGACTATGGATGTAGATGGAAAAGGAGTGGTCAACATTGTGACCAAGTAGGGTGAGCCAAAGACAATCTCAGTGGTATATTATGTTCCTAGTCTTAAACATAATTTGATTAGTGTTGGTCAATGGACGTAGAAAGGATACAAAGTTATCTTTCAGGGGAAAAAGTGTGTTATTTATGACATACCCCCAAGCAATCAACTGATAGAAAAGGTGCAAATGAGGATGAATAGACTCTTTCCTATATTTATGAACTACAACGATCAGGTTAGTTCTTTTACAACTGCATGTTCTAATGATTATTGGTTATGGTACTTTTCACTTGGACACTTGCATTTTTCCAGTTTAAGATTGTTGCAGTAGAAACAGATGGTCAGAGGATTACCTCCCATCAAAGAAGTTGATAGTACTTGTGAGTTTTTCTTCTTGGGAAAGAACCAATGTGAAAGTTTTTTGAAGGGAGTTTCATACAGAGTAAAGAAACCACTTGAGTTGGTGCACAATAATTTGTGTGGACCTATGAGGAACACAGTCGATTGGTGGAAGTTGTCACTTCCTCACTTTTATTGATGACTATAGTAGAAATACTTGGGTAAGAAGAAGTCTAAAAATTTTACAAAGTTCAAAGAGTTCAAAGCCTTAGCGGAGAACCAAAGTGATCAATAGATCAAGGTATTGACATCAGATCATGGTGGAGAATATGATTTGAAATAAATCCATGAATATTGCAAAGAACATGGAATCCGAAGATAGTTTACAACCAGATACACACCATAGAAAAATGGTGTAGCAGAGAGAAAAAAATAGAATAATCATGAACATGACAAGGAGCATGTTGAAAGAAAGACACTTATCTAATGAGTTTTGGTCAAAAGAAGTTACATGTGATGTTTATGTGATAAACATATTTCCTACAAAGAATGTGATGCACATAGTTCCAGAAGAAGCATGGTTGAGTATGTCATGCAGTGTATCTCATTTTAGAGTTTTTGGATGTGTTTCCTATGCACATGTGCCTAAGCAGATAAGAGGAAAATTAGATGATGAAAGTGAAAAATGCATATTTATTGGTTATAGTGAGCAGTCAAAAGCTTACAAATTATATAACCTTGTCACCAAGAAGACAATAATTAATAGAGATGTTATGTTCAAAGAACAAGAGGCATGGAATGGGACTGTAGACAAACCTATCGATGCTCAAGCACCATTGATGGAAGAGGATGATGTAGCAGAAAAGGAGCAAAAATAATCAAAAGACAAGACACCAAATAGAGTTACACTAGTAAGGACTCCAAGATTTTTAGAGCAACATGGATCTTGAAGCAGATCAACAAACCATAATTCTCCAAGCAACCAATCAGGTAATAAATCAAGAAATGGTAATGAAAAGATGAGATGTTTGAGAGATATTTATGATGATTTGGATGTTAGTTCAAATTTTGCATTGTTGGTATTCAAACCTTCTTCGTTTGAAGAAGCAATCAAAGATGAAAATTGGGTGGAAGCCATGGATGAAGAGATGAATTCAATTGAAAGGAATGATACATGGGATTTAGTTCTAGCCACAGGAACTCAGAACAAGTGGAAAATATATCGGATGGATGTAGAATCAACCTTCCTGAATGGAATTCTATAAGAAGAAATTTATGTGCAACAACCTCTAAGTTATAAATTTGAAGGTAAAGAAGACAAAGTTTACATGTTGAATAAAATGCTCGATGGATTGAAGAAAACACCTAGAACATGGATTTTGAATGGATTTTGTAGAAGCATCATTGAGCCTACCTTATGCACAAAGGTAAATGAGCATGGATACATTTTAATTTTTTTCTTATATGTTGATGATATTATTTTTACAAGTGATCTTGAGCTAGATGAATTTAAAGCAGCCATGATGAAAGAATTTGAGATGAAAAATCTTAGTCTCATGAAATATTTTCTTGGCATTGAAGTTGAGCAATCTGAAAAAGAAATTTTTATTTGCCAAAATAAAGATGCCAGAGATTTGCTGAAAATATTCAGGATGGAAAATTGCAATCCTGTACCTACACCAGTTGCAACAGGTACAAAGTCAAGTAAAGATGATAAAGGATGAGATGTCAATCCAACTCTATTGAAAATAATGGTTGGCAACCTCATGTATCTCACAACTACAAGACCAAATATTATGGAAGGAGTGAGTTTAATTTATAGATTTATCGAGACTCCAAAAGACAGACATTAGAGTGTTGGAAAAATAATTATGAGCCATTCTAACATTTCATAGCATGTTGCCTCCATGGCACGCGCTCACCCATGCACTTGGTGCACGAGTCGTTCGAGCACGCCCTATGCTCGTTCGTCGCGTCTTTCCGCAACGCACCCAAATTTGTGCTTGTCACATGCTTGCCAATCTTTCGTCGCTTACCAACTGAGTTGGGAGTCCATCATGCCAAAGCGTGCCTGCCACTTTCAGTGATTGCAATCACGAATCGAGGACTTGACATAGAGTCACACTGACTACTCTTCATTGTTTGGAAGAGTTGTAAGCCCTTTTCAATGAGGTTGAAGATACGTTGCAAAACATGCACTTGCAAGTCCGATGATGGAGCGCATATTCTTTGGGCCACCCATGTCCAAGAGAGTTATCAACAGTGTGTGGGGTATTGATAAACCGACGGATAGGGAGTTGTTTTAATGAGATTTTTTGGAGTTTTCAATGGATTTTTTTGGCCGAAATGAGGTACAAAAATTTGAGATAAAATTTTGATTGGTGTTATTTATTCTGGTTTTTTTACTGCATGTATGGATTCAACACTCTGAAAAAACCCTTAAGGCACTTAAATTTTACAGAGTTTACTCATCTAACTTATGATTTCAATAAATTCCTCCAAGATTTTAGAGAAATTAAATTTGATAATACAAATTCCAAAATAATTGACCTCCCTCCCATTGTCATTAGGAAATGAAGAAAGAAGTATAATTAATGAATTCAACATTTAATTACCAATTGCATATAGGCGCTTCGGTTTTTGTAGACATGATGCTCTCGGGTTCCTTACATCATCACCGAGATAAACTCAAACCTAAAACCTAAAATGAATTTTGCAAACTCTACAAAATTTTTGGGAATTTTTTTTGTAGTGTCCAAATGATATTAGAACACTATCATATATGCCATCCGTTAGGAGTGACATAATAATTTTTTTTTAGCTTAATCGTTTTTTTAAGCGTAAATGGTGCTAACCGGTACTGGATGATCTATTGGCTTATGTGGCCTGAGAGTGTTTGGACCTCGCATCAAAATTTGGTTAGGAGAGATATAATAATCTTTTTCACGTAATCAGTTTTTTAAAATAGCCAAAACCATCATATATGTCGCAGTGACATAATAAATTTTTCATATAATGTTATTTTTGAAAAAGCTTAAATGGTGCTAACCGGCAGCACTTGATGATCTATTGGCTTGTGTGAGTGGGAGTGTTTGGACCCCGGCTCACAATTGGAATGGTAGGTAGCGTAGGTGCATGTAGAAGAACCTTGGAATGGTAGGTAGCGTGGGTGCATGTAGAAGAACCTTGGATGGTCGATTACATGACAGTGAGAGATGGCGACTGTCTTGGACAATTGTTTTTAACCTCCTAGTTGGGCAGCCTGATCGCGCTGTCTTGCTGATGTTGCGTTACCTTTCTTCTGGTTTCTTATTAAAATATGGCAGCACAAATGAAGCGAAAGGACAAACTTGAGGAAGATTCCATAACTGTCGCCTTTTGTTCCTGGTCAACTAACAAGCATCCTCACAACTAGAAGAGTACAAATACAACCATCCAGCTCCCCGACAAAACCGGGAGCGTACATGAAGAATGCATGCCTCATTTCTTATTACATTTTGCCACACAAATCCTTCGATCATCCCTTACATGTCTAAGGAATGCAAACAACCAAATCGTTGCGTCGGGGCCGGCGTAATAATCAGTCTTATAGCCGATGCCCACCATAGGTAGCAGTATATAGTGAGATGGACCAAAATTCAACTTCACCTAATTCTGGAAATTCTGATACAGAGTTTGGCGTGCTGTTGTGGTTGGGAACTGTGATAATGATAATCATCGTTTTGTTACTTTCATATTTCTTAGCACATTGTCGCTACGGAAATCCGTTAGTTGATCGACGAAGATGGGCTAACGATCGCGCAATCGGCCTTCGTACCGCCCATTTCAACAACGACGCCGTTGTAATTGGGATCGATGGGGAGACTTTGGGTTCATTCCCCAAGATGTTATATTCCGACAAAGATTGCGAAACGTTCAAATCTGCACAAGGAAATGAATTAAACGAAGCAGAGGATAAGAAGTGTTGCTCGATTTGCCTGAGCGATTACAAGGAGTCGGAGGTCGTGAAGATTATTCCCGATTGCGGTCACATGTTCCACATCGACTGCGTTGATGATTGGCTTTCCCTGCATGCAACATGCCCCATCTGCCGAACTTCTCTTCCCTCACGGAGTTCCACTTCTCTCACACTGCTTCAACATGATTCGTTCCGCCCTTTTCCAGAATAAGACCGAGGTTGTACTGTATCAGTAACATACCTCAAAACTCTGTTCTCTCACAAAAAAAAAAAAAAATATTCTTTTTGCTTGTCTATGCATCCATATTAATCGCTATCTTATAATTCATCACATGTAACGCGTCATTTATATGAACTCAGATGGAGATCGTGTAATTTTTGCCAGAAAGTTTAAATTTGTTGAAAAATTGTTATCTCAAGTTTTGCTAATGGTAAATAGCTTGGTCCTTACATGTTCTTTGCTAGAAAATTCGTTTTGTCTGTTCCGTTTAAGCGATTTCTCAAATCCAGCGCATAAGACAGAAAATGTCACAGTGTTGAGTTTCTATAGGAGCAGGAAGGAAGGCCTGTTAAGCAAAATGAGTGTAAGGGTAAATGAAAAATATTTGGATCTTGTTGGTTGGCTCCATGTACTACGTTCGCAAAATCTAGGCTCACTTTGCTATGTCAATATTTTCATGCTTTCAAATACGTTATTTTGATTTGGTTCATGTCTTCTATGGCATACCTTCATAAGTATATTTTATGGCGTTCGTCTCTTCTTCTGGTTTAAAAAATATATATATTTTATTGTGTTTCAGAAAAATAAAATAAAATAAAAATCAGAAAACCATTGTCGACCTATAAATAAAACGATGGTTAAAGAAGTCATTGGAATTCTCGAAAAATATGTTTAAGCTTTATTCTACGGGGCTTAGTCTAAAAAGGAGTAAATTGGTACAGAAAACAATCTCCTAAGAATTTTAGGAAATACTATTTATAATTGTAAAGTTTCAAAATTTTGAGTGTTTTTGAAATTTTATATAATTTAGATTTTTGATGATGTTAATTTTTTTTTTCATAATAAGATTCAATTACTCCAACTATTAATTTTTTTTTTTTTAGCAAAAAACATCTTAACATTTCTATCTCTCCCACAAATATTTATTCCGTCATATGATAGTTCACTCCATCATTGACCACTTCAATTTTCACTCCTCTTTTAACAATGTCATATATGAAGTTTTGAAAATATTAAAGTCACTTGCTTGTCTTGAGCAGGAAGAAACAGAGTACAGGGGCAGCAAAGGAGCTTGCGTGCTCAGTAGCACTATGCATTTAAGTTGAATGGAGAAAATGGCAAGGATGAATTAATATTTGATAGGCGGCACCCACCATTGCAGAGAATGAATATTTTCATGGTTAAAAGCACGGAAGAACAGAGATTTGTTTAAGACAGTCTTTTCGGGTCTTTAAGACTTCAACAACCGAAATTGAAGAAGATTTGTTCAAGCGGTGAAACATTTTAAAATTTGTTAAATAGGCATGACATAGTGGTCCCCACAGCAGTGTCTTGTTGACGTGAAGAATCGCGATGCGATGTGATCACAATCGCAATCGTAAAATCACAACAGATATGTTTTAAAGTTCAAGTGTCTTGTTGATGTTGGAGGTCCGATGTGATCATCGCAATCGGAGGTATCACATATGTAATACTGCAGCCCTTTTTTTTTTGGGCCGATGAGATGAGTTAAATCGCAATTGCAATCGTTTAATAATGTAATCGCCCTCCACCGAAGCCGAAGTCTGTTGGTCCCACAGACCACGCGACATGATCATATACAATCGTAAAGTTTGAATTAGGGGCATTTTTGTTTATGCCCCGATTGCATTAACGAATGACGGACCCGACCATGTTATATGGCGGAGTTAACTGATCCATCGCATCTGGTTTGTAATCGGCGATCGGAATTTTTAATGGACCGTTTGTTATATGTTGAAGTCTGAACCCGATTCATTTATAGGGCGGATTTCATATTGGCTTATCGCATCCGATCCTCGATCGGAGATCAGAGTTTTACATTTGAACCAATTTTTTTTTTATAAGCCCGGACCCAATGGACTTATGCAGCGGAATTAAAACGGTCATCGCATCTAGTTAAAAATCGGTGATCGGGATTTTTAAATGGTCGCGTGTTATGTGTTAAGTCCGGACCCGATGCATTATAGATTTGTTTTTAATTTTAATATGCGCAACATACATATATATTGTAAAAGCCCGAGAGGCTAACTACAACACAATAATTGTTATGTTTTAAATTTTCTTTTGCACAGCAGTGCGTTTGTTTGTTTGTTTGTTTTTCATTTGGCAGAGACAGAGTATAAGAAATACACAGACAGTGTATTGTTTTGTTGAGACAGTGAAGTCTATTCTGAGCATTGCGCTTCTGAAGCAGTCCAGATTTGTAATAGTGTTGTTTTTTGAAGTTAATGAAATACTTTTTCTTTTTCAAGTGGAAACTCTATCTCCTGTGATTGAAATTTTTTAATTTCTCTATGTTAGAAGAGGAGAGTATTACTCTCTCCACAGTTTGTTCTGGAATTTTCAATATTCCAACATGGTATCAAAGCTAGTCCAGGCTCTTTGAAGATCAAAGAAGTTGAAGGAAAGGAGTTCTTTGTTGCAGCAGCTTCTCCAGTAGTGTGAAGACTCAGCCAAAAAGACTTCAAGGTATTTCTCTATACAGTTTTTTGTGTTACTGTTGCAGAGTAGTCAGTTATTTTAAATACACAGTCAAGTGTTTTTTGAATCATAGTTAAGAGTGCAAGAATGGCTGGAGCCAGCACTGGTATGGGTATGGGAAATATCCATCTCCCACAATTTAATGAGAAAAATTATGACTACTGGTCAATAACTATGAGAGCTTTATTTGTCTCCCAAGACTTATGGGAATTTGTTGAGGATGGCTTTGAAGAGCCAGCAAATGAATAAGAGTTTGATGATTTAACTCAGGCAGAAAGGGAGTTGCTGAAGAGCAATAAGAAGAAAGACTCCAAAGCTCTCTTCTTATTGTATCAAGCAGTGCATGAGAGTGTGTTTCCAAGGATAGCGACAACCAAGAGATCCAGAGAAGCATGGAAAACTCTCAAGATAGCCTATCAAGGCATGGAAAAAGTGAAGACAGCAAAACTTCAGTTGCTGAGAAGAGACTTTGAGACTCTCTGTATGAAAGAGTCAGATACTATTGACTCATTCTTCACTCATGTGATTGGAATGGTCACACAAATAAGGTCTCATGGAGAGACTCTTGAAGACAAGAGGATTGTGGAAAAAATCTTGAGGAGTCTACCCTCAAGATTCAATGTGATTGTCACCACAATAGAAGAGACTAAGGATATCGCAAATTTCACAGCAGATGAGCTACATGCATCACTGATGACTCATGAGCAGAGATTGGGTAGGAGTGAAAACTCATCTCTGGAACATGCCTTTAAGACCCAGATGTCATTCAGAAGAGGAGGAGGGCAAGGCAGAGGAAGAGGAAGAGGCAAAAGCCAAAACAGAGGTGGAAGAAACAACCCTTCACATTCACATGGAAGGTGCAACAGTCAAATTCATAGCCACGGCCAAGGCAGTAGCCAGCAGAATGGTTAGTAGAATGCTCAAGGACAAAGGTATGATAAGTCCAATGTCCTATGTCACTATTGTAAGAAATATGGTCATTATGCTAATGAATGTAGAAAGAAGCAGAACGATCTCGGAAATAGAACTAGTGCAAATTTCACTAGAGAAAATATTAGCCAAAATAATTTGTTTTTAGCTTGTAATATGGCTGAAGAAAAATGTGAGGATATATGGTTTCTAGACTCCGATTGTAGTAACCATATGACAGGAAACATAGCAATGTTTTCTATCCTAGATGAGAGTGTGAAGTCACAAGTCACACTAGGAACTGATAGTAAAGTTTTTGTTATGGGAAAAGGAAATGTAAATTTTTTAACAAGGAAAGGTGCAAACAAATCCATAGCAGATGTTTATTATGTTCCAGGAATGAAGTGTAACCTCTTAAGTATTGGACAAATTTTCCACAAGGGTATAATTTTTTCTTTGAGGATGATGTTTGTACCATCATTGACAAACCACCCAGCAAACAATGTATTTATGAAGTGAAGATAACAAGGAACAGGATGTTCCCTCTCAGAATGAGAGCAGATCTGAAAAATAAAATGAAGAAAAGATAGCAGCAGTGGCTCAAGAGGCTTTCCAAAGCGAACCAAAAGATGATAATTGGTTGTGGCACTAGAGATTTGGACATCTCAACTTTGGAGGTCTTAATTTGTTGAACAGAAAAGGAATGGTAAGAGGTTTACCATTGATAGAGAAATCAGACAGCCTTTGTGAAGGTTGTATCTTGGGGAAACAACACAGAGAAAGTTTTCCTTCCGGGAAAAGCATATGGGCAAAAGCACACTTAGAGATTGTCCACTTAGATTTATGTGGACCGATGCAAACTCCATCACTTTCTAGCAGCCACTATATACTAACATTCATAGATGATTTTACAAGAAAAACATGGGTTTACATTTTGAAAAACAAAAGTGAAGTGTTTGAAATATTTTGTAATTTCAAAGCACTTGTAGAAAACCAAAGTGGGCTACATATCAAAGTCCTAAGGACTGATAGAGGAGGTGAGTACATCTCTAAATACTTTCTATGTTTTTGTAGAGAAAATGGAATCCATAAGTAGTTTACAACTAGATATACTTCGCAGCAAAATGGAGTAGCCGAAAGGAAGAATAGAACCATAATGGACATGGCAAGGAGTATGTTAAAGGCAAAGCATTTGCCTAATGACTATTGGGCTGAAGTTGTACATTGTGCAACGTACATTTTGAATAGGTGCCCTATAAAAGCAGTTATGAACAAAGTGCCAGAAGAGGCATGGAGTGGCACAAAGCAAGGTGTCACACACATGAAGGTTTTTGGATGTGTGGCTTATGCACACATTCCAGATCAGCTAAGGAAGAAGTTGGAAAACAAGGGGGAGAAATGTATTTTCATTGGATACAGTGAGGAATCCAAAGCTTATCAATTGTACAACCCATCTACCAAGAATTTTATTGTGAGCAGAGATGTTCAGTTCATAGAAGAGCAAGCTTGGGATGGAAGCATAGAGAAAGTAGTGAATGTCAAACACTGTTTATGTCATGATGAAAATAATGATGAGTTGGCTGAAATACATCACCAAACCGCAACACCAACACAACAGCAACAAAGCACACCCTTGAGGAGAAATGAAAGTGCTTCTCCAAGCACATCACAAGGAGGAAATTCAGGTGCTTCTTCAAGCATTTGTACACCCAATGAAAGAGGTAAGAAGTTCAGAAATTTGAAAGACATTTATGAACAAGATGTAACAAATGAAGGTATCAATTATTTGTTTGCTTTATATTTTCATGTTGATGATCATGTTCATTTTGAAGAAGCCATCAAGGATAGGAAATGGATAGAAGCTATGGATGAGGAGATTAATTCCATAGAAAGAAACAAGACTTGGGATTTGGTTGAACTCCCAAAAGGTAAAGATTTCATTGGAGTTAAATGGGTCTACAAGACTGAGAGTAATGCTGAAGGAAAAATAGAGAGACATAAGGCCAGACTTGTTGTCAAAGGATATAAGAAGAAGCATGGGATAGATTATGAGGAAATTTTCGCACCGATTTCCAGAATGGAAACAGTAAGAGCAGTGTTGTCCATAGCAGCACAAAACAAGTGGAAAATTTACCAAATGGACATGAAGTCAACATTCCTAAATGGAGTGTTAATGGAAGAGGTTTACATTGAACAACCTCTCAGCTATATTGAAATGAAATGCCAAGAGAAAAAAGTGTGCAAGTTAAAGAAAGCTCTTTATGGGCTGAAGTAAGCATTAAGAGCGTGGTACATTAGGATAGATTCCTATCTACTGGAAAATGGTTTTGAAAAGTGTGAGGGAGAACCCATCCTATACATTAAAGAAAAATATGGTAAAATGTTGATTGTAGTTTTATATGTTGATGATGTTATTTTCACAGGTAATAATGATTACGTTATTGAAAATTTTAAAACAGTCATGAAATAAGAATTTGAGATGAATGACATGGGTTTGTTGAAATACTTCTTAGGAATAGAAGTAGAACAAGATAAAAATGGGATTTTTATCTCACAGGAAAAGTACGTTAGTGAAGTGCTTGAAAGATTTAATAAGCAGGAAAGCAAAGCAGCAATCACTCTCACAGTGATGGGATTAAAACTCAGCAAAGAAGACAGTAGCAAGGATTTTGATCCTAGCTTATACAAGAGCATAGTTGGTAGCCTCATGTATTTGACTGCAACTAGGCCAGACATAATGCATGTTGTTAGTTTGATTTCCAGATTCATGGAAAAGCCAAAGGAAGCACATTGGCAGGCAGTGAAAATAATTCTGAGGTATGTTAAAGGTACAAAAAGGTTTGGTATTTTATATACTGTTTCAGAATGTTCAGATTTAGTTGGATACACTGACAGTGATTGGGCTGGAAGTGTAGATGATCGGAAGAGCACTTCCAGTTATGTTTTTCACATGGGTTCAGGAGCCATTTCATGGGCTTCTAAGAAACAACACATTGTAGCATTATCTACATCAGAGGCAGAATATGTGGCAGCTACAACAGCAGCGTGTCAAGCAGTTTTGGATGAGAAGGATGCTAAGAAGTTTGTGCCAAGAGCAGACAAAGGGAACTGTGATTTTTTGCGACAATAGCTCAACTATTGCATTATCTAAGAATGATGTGTTTCACAAGAGAACGAAACACATTGACACAAAATTTCATTACATCAGAGAATTGGTAAGCAATGGAGAAATTGCTTTATAGCATTGTAGGACAGAGGAGAAATTTGTAGATATTTTGACAAAGCCATTGGGGCAAAAGACCTTTGAATTTTTAAGAAAATGCTTGGGTATGACTCATAACCCAGCAACTGACTTTAAGGGGGAGTGTTGAAAATATTAAAGTCACCTGCTTGTCTTGAGCAGGAAGAAACAGAGTACAGGGGAAGCAAAGTAGCTTGTGTGCTCAGCACTGCACATTTAAGTTGAATAGAGAAAATGGCAAGGAGGAATTAATATTTGATAGGCGGCAGCCACCATTGCAGAGAATGAAGAAATTTGTGGTTAAGAGCACGTAAGAACAAAGATTTGTTTAAGATAGTCTTTTCGGGTCTTTAAGACTTCAACAACCGAAATTGAAGAAGATTTGTTCAAGCGGTGAAACATTTTAAAATTTGTTAAATAGGCATGACATAGTGGTCCCCACAGAAGTATCTTGTTGACGTTAAGAATCACAATGCGATGCGATCATAATCGCAATCGAAAAATTGCAATAGATATGTTTTAAAGTTCAAGTGTCTTGTTGATGTTGGAGGTCCGATGCGATCATCACAATCGGAGATATCGCATATGTAATATCGCAGCCCTTTTTGTTTTGGGGTGATGTGATGAGTTAAATCGCAATCGAAATCATTTCATAATGTAATCGCCCTCCACCGAAGACGAGGTCCACTGGTCCCACAGACCACGTAGCATGATCATATACAATCGCAAAGTTTGAATCGGGGGCATTTTTGTTTATGCCCCGATTGCATTAACCAATGGCGGACCTGACCATGTTATATGGCGGAGTTAACTGATCCATTGCATCCGGTTTGTAATCGGCGATCAGAGTTTTTGATGGACCGTTTGTTATATGTTGATGTACGAACCCGATTCATTTATAGGGCAGATTTCATATCGGCTTATCACGTTCGATCCTCCATCGAAGATCAGAGTTTTTCATTTGAACCAATTTTGTTTTGATAAGCCTGGACCCGATGGACTTATGCAGCAGAATTAAAATGGTCATCGTGTCTGGTTAACAATCGGTGATCGGGATTTTTAAATGGTCATGTGTTATGTGTTAAGTCTGGACCCGATGCATTATAGATTTGTTTTTAATTTTAATATGTGCGGCATATATATATATATATATATATATATATATATATATATATATATATATATATATATTGTAAAAGCCCAAGAGGCTAACTACAACACAGTAATTGTTATGTTTTAAAGTTTCTTTTTGCACAGCAGTGTGTTTGTTTGTTTGTTTGTTTTTCATTTGGCAGAGACAGAGTGTAAGAAATACACAGACAGTGTATTGTTTTGTTGAGACAGTGAAGTCTATTCTGAGCACTGCGTTTCTGAATCAGTCCAGATTTGTAATAGTGTTGTTTTTTGAAGTTAATGAAATAGTTTTTCTTTTTCAAGTGGAAACTCTGTCTCCTGTGATTGAAATTTTTTAATTTCTCTGTGTTAGAAGAGGACAGTATTACTCTCTCCACTGTTTGTTCTAGAATTTTCAATATTCCAACATAAACATGGATCAGAGGTTCCAACTTAATAAGAGATAACAATAAAATGCAGAATCGGATAAATCTACTTGTGATTTTTCTTAATTTCTCTTTTTTAGATGGTGCCTTTGGTTTTAGATTCTTGTTTTTCATTTTTGGACTTTAATTGGGCATCTTGACTTCATATTTTCTATTAGACCTGTTTTCACAATTTTCACCAAGTAGCTGCTGCGTTGAGATGCACAATAGGTTCATGGCATAGCGTAATATGCAACAGAATGTGCTATGAGTAAGTCACACAAAACATAGTAAATTTTAGATTGGAAAATAACACGATTATCTTCGTCCTACCGAATGCTGCAAAAACTTGCCCAGATAGTGGACTGGATGATCACAGAGAACAAGTCTGTCTCATGACCACAGGGAGTTGAGTTGTCACACACTATGTGGTTCTGATCATGAGACAGAATCTCCTTCCATAGATTCTCCCACAAGTAGATTTCTTCACATAGATTTCTTCACAATTTCTTCACAACCTTACTTCAGACCCTTGTCATGGGCGAAGAAACCTAAAACCATTGCCATTATCATGGAAGCCGACCATCGTCATTGACTTGCGTATATTTCTGCACATATAAACATTTATATAGTTGACGCATATTCTTTGCATACTTTCTAGTATATATATACTAAAAAGTGTTTAAAACAATGAGTAGATTAAAATTATCCAAAGGGAAAGTAACAATATTCTTTAAATTAAAAACAAGAATGTTATTTTTAATAAAAAAATAAAATGAATATACATATTTGTATAGTTTGAATTAAATTTATTATAAAATACCTATATTTTCTTTTCCATTGTATTTGATTAGTTTGTTGTTGAAATTATGAAGTAGTAAAATGGAAAATATTTTGATATTCAATGAAAAAAATATAATATTATATAACTTTAAAAAAAAAAACTAATCAAAAGTAAACAAAATATTATATTTTCTCCTTTTGAGTCTAAAAAATATATATTATTCTTATATTTTTAAAAATATTTCAATACAAAATTTAAATATATTGCTTAAATTAATTAATTAATTTCAATATCAACTCATTATTAGCTATAATAACATAATAATGTGATATGGCTTGTGGACTCTTTTTAGCAATTTTTTGTGCTGCTTAGACCTTCTTAACTAAACCATGGTCCCTTGCTTTCCCATCAGACCTAAACTTTGCTCTCCGCTCGTTATCCACACTCCAAAGTGTTCGTTGTCAAAGTTCAAACACTTGTTCATAAACTAAACCCAATGCCCACTTCAAACTGGTAATAGTGTTGTTATCACACGTGTATCCCAACGGACATGATCGACGTTGTAGATTGATGAATGGAATTAATTGTAAGGAGGAATTTTAAAATTATTAGAGCACAAATATGAATCTAGTTGGAGAATAATTGCACAAACTTGTTAAGTTTAAAAAGAAAAACAATTAGAATTGAGAATTAAATTAATACATCAATATTAGTTTTAGAATCAATACATAAAAGAAATTGAGTTAAGCATAGTTGTACATGCAATAACTATGGATAGTTAAAACTAAATGAAGCTAAATGTGCTTTATGTTCTGTTAATGTGCACATGCACCACATGCAAGCATTAGAGTTAACTAACTAAAGCCAAGTGCACACCACATGTAAGTACTTGAGTTAATTAGCTAAACACAAGTGCACATCACATGTAAGTACTCAAGTTAACTAGCTAAAGACAAGTGCATATGGCATGCAATCTCTAGAGTTGAACTAAGGCTAATATAGGTGCATGTACACCAACACCCCCCCCTAGGCATAACTTAGGTGAGTGTGATGAAAAATGAATGAGTCCCAGCAACAAGGCCACTTTAGGTACCCATATACAATGCATGAAAAGAGAGAAGAGGGAAAACCAAGTCGGAAGAAAAATCCCCCCCTCAAAATATAATGCAAAAGTAGAGAAAAGGCAACTGCTAGGCAGTCATATCCTTCACCGTGAGATGATCTCGTAGAAATAGAAACTTCTTCTCAGTGAAATTTTTGGTGAAGATATCAACGGTCTACTCGAAACTCGGACAATCCTGAAGATCGATGGTCCCATCATGGATCTAGAGGAATAAGCTTCATTTTTTGAAGTAGAGGTATCAACTCCCACGTTTGGATCAGGGATTGAATTTCCTTTTACATGGTTGCACGCCAATATGGATTCTCTGCAACTTCTTCATGCATTTGACGATCATATTCATGTATCTTGTATGCATGCATGGGAATGGTTATCTCTAGGGATGCATGCATGTGCACGTGTGGCTTTAGAGATGCCTTTTTGGATGCATGCATGAGCATACATGATGTTATAAATTCCTTCTTAGATGCTTGCATGGGCATGCATGGCTCTACAACTAAGAATGCATGTGGGGCATCATTAAATTGAGACCTCATTAAATCTGCATTATTAAATTGAGACCTTGCCACATCCACATCATTAAAATCATTAATAGTAAAGGAATCAAAGTCCTCTTCTATGTTTTTGAAAGTAGTTTTTTCATCACTAATCAAAGAAGATATTTCGTCATGTGCGATATTAACTAACCCATGGTCCCTTGCTTTCCCACCGGACCTAAACTTTTCTCTCCACTCGTTATCCAAACTCCAAAGTGTTCATTGTCAAAGTTCAAACCCTTGGTCATAAACTAAACCCAATGCCCACTCCAAACTGGCAACAGTGTAGTTATCACATGTGCTCAATCCCAACAGCCATGACCGACGTTGTAGATTGATGAATGGAATGATTTGCAAGGGGAATCATCTCTTTTGTTAGTAGGGGATGAGGATCTTCCATCGTAGTTCAACCCCGTGGTCCCACCCAATAAATCATAAAACTAATACTACACTATTGGAAATTAATTCCAACTACTGATATCAATCAATAGTAATTGCAGAATGATTGAAGTGCGGCACATTGAAGCCTTAACAAAGGCGGTTGCCATTTTTCTGAAGAATTGCAAAAGGATTGGAAAGCCCGCACAAGTGAAGTGTAAAGTAGATAAGAATATGCCGTAGATATTTATTTAAGGTGGTAGCCGATTTCTTAAGATCAGCTTTAAGGCTCAAACTTAAAGTCTCACCAGTAACGCAGAGCTTTGATTACAAGTTGAAATAGGCTTTAAAGCCTTACCAACATATTGGCGAAGTTAATGACTGAGGCGACATAAGTTCGCTGCATCACAAAAGCAGCGATGCGATGCAACGATAGTTCTAACACTATCGCATCGCAAAACATTCAAAGTACTTGAACATGCACACCAAAGAGTTTTAGCGATGCGATGAGGTCCCACCTCAATCGCAATCACATCATTGCAAAAAAAATTGCATGTTTGTTGCACAACTGTCGATCTCCGATGCGATGTGGACCCCGCTCCAACCACAAATCACAAGAACTGTAATCGTGTAATCACAATCGCAAGCCGACTGCCAATCACAATCGCAATTGTAAATATTTCTCCGACTTGCATTGCATTAATCACTTCCGATGTTCTGATGCGATATGGGCCCCACGCCATCGCAATCGCAAAATCGAAAATCACAAATTGTAAAGCACAAAGGTCTTAACCTTTTGGCCACTGAAATGCCGATCGCTGATTGACTACCAGATGCGAAGAAGTTATCTAATGGATTTCATATATATTTCGATGTCCGGTTTTATGGGTCGGTTTAATTGTTTTATTATAACCGCACCTTATAAAAGGAAAAGAGCCCGAAGGCTTATTGTACGAAGAATGTAAGAATGAATGAATGTTTTTACTGTGAATACGTTTTTATGTATTAAGAAGTTATTCTAAGAAACAGAGAATTGATGTGGCCCGCAGGCTGTATACACAGCAAGTTTGTAAGCACTGTATGTGCGGATTTGAGGACAGTGAATTTTAGTGAGTATTGTGGTTTTACAGTCCACTTTTACACTTGTTGATTTTGTATTTCTTTTATTCTTTTATGAATTAAGAAAATTGTCCTAAATTATTTCTGTTCATTCTACAAATTAATTTTGAAAACTCTGTGTTGTAGAGGAAATCTTCATTCTCTCTTATTGTTTTGAAGTAATCAAAAACTTCTACATGGTATCAGAGCTAGTATAAGCACTCAGTGAGACAAAACAGAGTCTGTTTTTCCACTGTAGGAGTTGTAAGAAGCTTATTGAGCAGATTTCTCTGGCAAAGAAAGTTCTTTCTTATTTTATTATACAGTCAGTATCTTTTCTTTATTTATATAGTTAAGATGGAAGATGCTTTGACAAATTCCCAACTTCCACAGTTTAATGGGAAGAATCATATTTATTGGTCCATAACTATGAGAACTTTGTTTGCTTCTTAGGGATTATGGGAGATAGTTGAAAATGGCTACCCTGAACGTGTAGATGCAGCAGCGTTGGTTGCTTTGACAGTAGCAAAAAGAGACCTTTTGAAGAGTGACAGGAAGAAGGACTCCAAAGCCCTATTTTATCTCTTTCAATTAGTACATAAGAGTGTTTTTCCATAGATTGCAACAGCAACAAAGTCTAAGGAGGCATGGGATATTCTCGAAAATTCCTATCAAGGCATGGAGAAGGTGAAGACTGGAAAGTTGTAGATGTTGAGGAGAGACTTTGAAACACTCAGCATGAAGGAATTTGATACAATAGATTTATTCTTCACTCATGTTATTGGGTTGATAACCCAAATAATATCTCATGGTGAAGCTCTTGAAGAAACAAGGATCGTAGAGAAAATCTTGAGAATTTTACCCTCAAGCTTTGAAGCTATTGTGGTAGCAATAAAAGAGACAAAGGATCTCTCACAGTTCACTGTAAATGAACTGAGTGCTTCTCTTATGTCTCATGAACACAGACTGAGTAGAGGAACAGATTCCTCTTTGGAGCAAGCATTCAAGACTCAGATGTCATTTGGCCAAGGTAGAGGTCGAGGCAGAGCAAATAACAGAGGTCATGGAAGAAGCCAAAACAAAGGCAGAAATAATCCTGCTAGCACAAGTAGAAGGAGTTGCAATCAGAACCAAGATGAAGGTTCAAGCAAACAACAAACTCATGGAAAAAGGTATGACAAATCCCAAGTCCAATGTCATTATCGCAAGAAATTAGGCCATTATGCCAATGAATGTAGGAAAAAGCAAAATGACATGAAAAATAGGAAAAATGCTAATTTTTCAAATGAGGAAGATAAGAATCCAAAGATTGTGTTGTTAACATGTAACATTTCAGAAGACAAAAAAGAATATTTTTGGTTCTTAGACTGAGGTTGTAGTAATCACATGACTGGAAACATTGCAATGTTTGCCAATCTGGATGAAAATGTGAAATATGAGGTAACAACATGAACTAATAGTAAGATATCTGTCAAAGGTAAAGGCAGAGTCAGTATCCTAGCAATAAATGGAGAACATATGATTGTGCCAGATGTATACTATGTACCTGATCTGAAATGTAATATTTTGAGCATTGGACAACTCATTGACAAAGGTTACAATATGTTCTTCAAAGATGATGTGTGTACAATCAAAGACATACCTGCAAGTAAGAAGATCACTACAGAGGTGCAAATGACCAGCAATAGAATGTTTCCTCTCAAACTCAAAGCAGATTTGAACGAAGAAAGAGCTATTGTAGCTGTAACACAAGAAGTCTTTCAAGAGGAAGTGAAAGATGAAAATTGATTGTGGCATTTGATATTTTGGACATCTAAATTTTGGAGGATTGAATCTATTGCATAGAAATGGAATGGTAAAGGGATTTCCATTGATTGAGAAGCCAGTCAGCCTTTGTGAAGGCTGCATATTGGGCAAACAACATAGAGAAAGCTTTCCAGTAGGAAAGAGTATAGGGGAAAAATCACCCTTGAAAATTGTTCACTCTGATGTGTGTGGACCGATGCAAATACCATCATTTGCTGGAAATAAATATGTTTTATCTTTCATTGATGATTACACCAGAAAGACATGGGTGTATGTGTTAAAACAGAAGAGTGAGGTTTTTGAGAAATTCTGCCACTTAAAAACTCTTGTTGAGAAGCAGTGTGGGCATTATATCAAAGTTCTAAGAACTGACAGAGGTGGGGAGTATATCTCTAAGGACTTTCTACATTTTTGCAGAGAGAATGGCATACAAAAGCAATTCACCGTGAGGTATACACCTCAGTAAATAGGTGTTGCAGAAAGAAAGAATAGGACCATTCTAGACATGGTCAGAAGTATGTTGAAGACAAAACACTTGTCGCATGAGTATTGCGCTGAAGCTGTCACTTGCGCAGTTTACATCTTGAACAGATGCCCAACTAAAGTTGTCATGAACAAAATTCCAGAAGAAGCATGGAGTGGACAAAAGAAAACTATCACTCACATGAGAGTATTCGGCTGTGTAGAATATGCACATGTACCAGATCAGCTAAGGAAGAAGCTTGATAGTAAGGGGGAGAAGTGTGTCTTTATTGGCTACTGTGAGAAGTCAAAATCATACAAACTTTATAATCCATCCACCAAGAAATTGATAGTAAGCAGAAATGTTCAGTTTTGTGAAGAAGAAGCTTGGGATGGAAGTCTAGAAAAGACTGTGAACATGAAGACAACTCTGTCTCACGAAGAAGAAGAAGAAGGAACAACAGCTGTTAACCCTTCTTCAGTGGCTCCTCCTCCACCACCACAAGCTGGAATTCGAACAGCCTTGAGAAGTCAAGGAAGTGCTACTCCAAGCACATTGCAGGGATCTGAAACGCCCTCAAGTTTGAATGAAACTTCAAGCACACCACGAAGACCAAGATTTAGAAATTTGAATGAGATTTATGAATAAGGAGAGGTAAGTAACAATACCAGTCTGAATTCATTATTCTCTTTGTATTGTCATGTTGATGACCCAATTCATTTTGAAGATGCTGTAAATGATGATAAATGGATTGAAGCAATGAATGAAGAAATTAGTGCAATTGAGAAGAGTAAGACATGTGAGTTAGTGGACCTCCCTAAAGGAAAAGATGCCATTGGAGTTAAGTGGGTCTATAAGACCAAAATCAATGCTGAAGGCAAGATCGAAAGGCACAAAGCCAGAATTGTTGTTAAAGGCTACAAGCAGCAACAAGACAAAGACTATGATGAAACCTTTGCACCAGTAGAAAGGATTGAAATAGTCAGAATAGTGTTGTCTATTGTGGCACAACACAAATGGAAGATTTATCAGATGGATGTTAAATTTGCATTCCTGAATGGAGTGTTAAAAGAAGAGGTTTATGTTGAACAACCTCCAGGCTATGAAGTTGAAGGCCAAGAGCATAAATTATGTAGACTAAAGAAGGCTCTTTATGGACTGAAGCAAGCTTCAAGAGCATGGTACAAAAGAATAGATGCTTACCTGATTGAGAATGGGTTTGAGAAGTGTGATGGTGAGCCTACACTCTACATAAAGGAGAATGACGGTAAGATACTTATCGTTGTATTATATGTAGATGATTTAATTTTTACTAGCAATGATACTTCTCTCATTGCTAATTTTAAACCAGTCATGAAAAGTGATTTTGAAATGACTGACTTGGGCTTCTTGAGATATTTTCTTGAAATTGAAGTAGACCAAAGTGAAAATGGTGTTTTCATTTCTCAAGATAAATATGTAGAAGCTATGTTGAAAAGATTCAACATGCAGAACAACAATGTAGTTATGAATCCAACAGTAATGGGGTTGAAATTGAGTAAAGAAGATAACAGTAAGGATTTTGATCCAAAGTTGTATAAGAGCATGGTTGGCAGCCTTATGTATTTGACTGCAACTAGGCTGGACATTATGCACGTTAGCTTAATCTCTAGATTCATGGAAAGACCAAAAGAAGCTCATTGGCAGGTAACCAAGAGAATTCTAAGGTATGTAAATGGAATGAACGGGTTTGGTATATTATACTCCTCTTCTAAAAGTTTCATATTGACAAGTTATACTGACAGTGATTGGGCTGGAAGTGTTGATGATCGGAAGAGCACATCAGGATATGTGTTTCATTTGGGATCGGGAGCAGTGTCATGGGCTTTCAAGAGGCAACCAATAGTTTCTTTATCTATAGCAGAAGCAGAATATGTGGCAGCAACAGCAGCAGCATACCAAGCAGTATGGCTGAGAAGATTTCTCAGATATTTGTGTCATGAACAAGAAAAGAGCACAACCATTTACTATGACAATAGCTCGGTGATAGCATTGTCTAATAATTGTGTCTTTCATAATAGTACAAAGCACATTGACACCAAGTTTCACTTCATATGTGAATTGGCTAACAACAGTGAGATTGTTTTGCAACACTGCAGAGGATAGGATCAATTTGTAGATATTCTCACAAAGCCACTAGCACACAAAAGCTTTGATTATTTCAGGGAATGCTTGGGTATGCAGAAAAACCCAGCAGTTGAAATTAAGGGGGAGTGTTAGAAATTAATTCCAATTACTGATGTCAATCAGCAGTAATTGCAGAATGATTGAAGTGTGGCACATTGAAGCCTTAGCAAAGGCAGTTGCCGTTTTTCTGAAGAATTGCAAAAGTATTGGAAATCCTACACAAGTGAAGCGCAGAGCAGATAAGAATCAGCCCTAGATATTTATCTAAGGCGGTAGCCGATTTCTTAGGAGAAGAGTTAAGGCTCAGACTCAAAGTCTCGCTAGCAGCGCAGAGCTTTGATTACAAGTCTAAAAAGGCTTTAAAGCCTTACCAACATATCAGCGAAGTTAATGGCTGAGGCGGCATAAGTTCGCTGCATCACAAAAGCAGCGATGCGATGCAACGATAGTTCTAACACTATTGCATCGAAAAACATTCAAAGTACATAAACGTGCACAACAAATATTTTTAGCGATGCGATGAGGTCCCACCTCAATCACAATCACGGCATCGCAAAGACAATTGCATGTCTGTTGCACAACTGCCGATCTCAGATGCGATGTGGACCCTGCTCCAATCGCAAATCGCAAGAACTGCAATTGCGCAATTACAATCGCAAGCCGACTTTCAATCGCAATCGCAATCACAAATATTTCACCGACTTGCATTGCATTGATCGCTTTCTATGTTCCGATTCGATATGGGCCCCGTGCCATCGCAATCGCAAATCGAAAATTGTAAAGCACGAAGGTCTTAACCTTTTGGCCGTTGAAATTCCGATCGTCGATTGACTACCGGATGCGATGAAGTTATCAAACGGATTTCATATATATTTTGAAGTCCGGTTTTATGGGTCGGTTTAATTGTTTTATTATAACCGCACCTTAGAAAAGGAAAAGAGCCCAAGGGCTTATCGTAAGAAGAATGTAAGAATGAATGAATGTTTTTACTGTGAATACGTTTTTATGTATTAAGACGTTATTCTGAGAAACAGAGAATTGTTGTGGCCTGCAGGCTGTATACACAGCGAGTTTGTAAGCACTGTATGTTCGGATTTGAGGAAAGTGAAGTTTAGTGAGTACTGTTGTTTCACAGTCCACTGTTACACTTTGTAGATCCCTCCAAAGGAAGAAGAATTAGGTTGTTTATTTTGTATTTATTTTATTCTTTTATGAATTAAGAAAATTGTCCTAAATTGTTTATGTTCATTCTGCCAATTAAATTTAAAACCTTTGTGTTATAGAGGGAATCTTCATTCTCTCTTTTTGTTTTGAAGTAATAAGAAACTTCTACATACACGACCAAGATCCATGGCTCTTTTGGATTGTGCAGGAGAGTGATCGCATGACGTCTTCTAGAGACGGGTGTCCACACTCACGGTTTTTCCCTCGAGGTTCTGGTTGGGCGATCCAACCATGTTCGCATCCAAACACTCTCGCCACAACCAAAAATTTCTTAACCCCTTAGTCTATGGCACTAATACCTTTAATTTGAATTCATGGCTAGAAACACCGCTTTCAATTGTCGGTGCAATCGTCCAGCTTTGTTGATCCATGAAAAACCCAAATTGACCTTCCTGGTTCGTAAACATATTCCTTTTATTGGAAAGGAAACGGGTGGCATCCGTGAAACTTAAACACAAGTTTCACACAATACTTTAACAGTAATCCGACCTTATTTAAAAAGAAACGAGCATACAATATGTTTAAATTTTGACCAATCTAAATAATTATAAATAGGAAATGATAGTGCTAATTAGATGGATCGATTTCATTAGCTAAGAAAATTATAGAGTTAGCGAATACTCTAAGAATTATGGCCTCTGATCTTTTTTTTTCTCGGCTTGGGGTCTACAGGTTACTTGTATATTTATACAAGTTACGTGTATATTTATATAATAGGGAAATTATATTATAATTGAAAAGGGACGTATCTTGCTAGCAGTGCTTCTCCTAAGGTTATATCTACATATTTTATAGAAGCTTGTTACTTGACTAAGCACAATGATCAAATAAGAAAAATAAGAAAAATAGTTTTAATTTGTTAGGATGTTGTAGCATGAATTTATTTTAGAATAAAGAAGGTTTGAAGGACTCATTCCCATGATATTTTCTACAATTTGATCTTGCTTTTATATTTTTTTTTAGCATTCATCGAGGTTGCAACTTTTTTTTGGGAGCCAACGAAGCTTATAGTATTCCTTCTTCTTAGTCTTTTTTACAAGCTTTTTTTCAAGGACCATCTTCATCTACAGCTTTTGGCTCATAGACGACTAGTCCTTCCAATGAATTTTCTCTTACTCATCCTCTTTCTCATATGGGGTACAAATCTCCCACATTAAATATGGTAGAGATCCATATATAAGTGGGTAACTCAATTTCATATGCCTTCGCTACTGCCTAAACATTTTACAAGGCCCAGTTTTGTTTAGTTTCGGCTTAGTGTACTCATCTTTCATAAATATTTATTTTATTAAGTGTGTCGAAACGAGACTTCCCACTTCAAAATTGACTTCTCTTATCTTGAGGTCTTCTCTTTCCTTGTATTTATGGCTTCTTTCTTGTAGCCACCTCTTCATATGCTCATGTAGCATTTGCATGGCTATAGGAAGTTCCTCTATATCAACACTTCAAACTTCTTCCTTTCCCAATTTTAGAAGCTTTGAGATTCCTCTTGTGTGCATGCCATATACATTTGGGAATGGGATCTTTTATGTGCTTCTATTAGGTGAATCATTATAGGAAAATTTAGCCTCTAGGGGTACTTAATCTCACTCACTTTGTTGTTGATTTACAAAACTCCTCAACAAATTTTCAAATATTATGTTAAGTACTTCGGTCTTCCTATTTGTTTGAGGATGATAGGCTAAGATATATAAAAGGTTTTTCCCAAGCTTCATCCATAAATTCCTCCAAAAATGCCCAACAAATTTAATGTGTTGATCTCAAACTATGCTTCTAGGTAGCTAGTGGAGCCTTGCAATTTCTGTGAAAAGTAATTTTGCAATATGTGTGGAAACATTAGTTTTTGAGCATAGTATGAAGTGTGTAATTTTTTAGAATCTTTCCACCACTATGAACTGAATCATTTTTTCTTCTTGTTTCGGAAAGCCTAGAACAAAACCCATACTAATGGCATCACATGGGTTGTTTGGTATGTGTAATGGGTTATACAAACCAACATTTTGTTGCTTCCCTTTGGCATATTAAATTTTTTTACAACTTTCCAAAAAAAAATTAAAATTATATCTCATTCTTGGCCAGAAATAAAAAGAGCTTACTTGAGCATATGTTTTATCATGGCCAAAATGGCCAACTAGTCCTCCAATGTATTTTTCTTTAGCAAATTGTCTCTCATCAAACCCTTTGGAAAGCACAACTGGCTTCCGTTGAACAAAAACCAATCATGAATCATATGTTCAAGCCAAGGACTTATATCCCTCAACAATAGATTCTAGCATGTTTCATATGCTTTTTAAAATTCTAGGTCCTCCTTGTAAATTTCTTTGAGCAATGAAAATTTTACTGCCTAAATTTTATGGACAAATTGATTTTTCATGTTTTACCCCAAGGAAATATTTTCTAATTTGCATTAGTTTTTTCAGAAGGAAATATTTTCTAATTTGCAGTATTTCTAAAACTGATTTACCCAAATTTTTTAAGATCTAATGATTTTATTTTAAAATTAGCCAAAAATTTATAAGTTTATATAAAATATTTAGAAATTTAAATATTTCTAACAAAAATTTGACCAAATATTTTACTGTTTGCATATTAAAGACTAATAATATTAGTCAAGATTTCTGTTCTTTAAAATAAATTTCTATCCTCAAAACTTATGATTATATTTTTTTTTATAAAATAATTTTTGAGTATTTATATTACTATAAATATTTTATCAGTTCTTTATTGAAAATTTAAAAATTCTCAAATTATTTCATTTTTAAAAATATTTTCCAAAAAATATACCAAATTAATAAATGAAACAACTCACCTAAAAAATTTAAGCAAATCCTTTAAATAAACTTATCCTAACCTTTCATTCCATCGAAACATATTATCTCCAACCCGAAGGTACATGTAAATTTATCGTACTAATGACTTAAAAAAAATCCATTTTAAAAACTATTAAGATATCATTTGCTATATAAACAGATGTAAACGGTTATTACAAATTCAACCTAAATCATAAAATTATAATAAAGAGACCGAGGATAATTATTACGGAAATTGGTTTCGTCACATTGGTGACATAATTACAATATTAAGTGGGAATTGTTTCCAATTGCATCTTTTAATTTTAACAAGGTAAAACTATAAAATTTGGGGATTAAGATGCATATAATAGGAAAAGGTTGTAAAATTACTTATTTGTATGTAACTACCCTTTGTAAAGCTTAAGAGAAAAGTATTTCAATATAATGTAGGATATTTTAAAGACTAATTATTATGGAATTACAAAAATAGGTTGTAGAGATTTAGAAAGAATTTTGAGAATTTGAGGATGAAAGAATTACAGTTCATTGATGAGTACACTACTTGAAATTCAATCTGAAACTGCTTTGTAACAATAACAATAGGTGAGAAAAATTTGCTAATAGAATTTGAATTTAGTTATAAAGATTGATTAGCATCTTTTGAGGAGTGGGTTGCAAAGACTAAGTATGATTGATATGGGAGTGAGTATTGAAAACTTACCATAACTACATGGATGAAATGAGAAAAATAAACAAAACAATCAATTCTGTTCAAGCTATTGCACCAAGCAGAAGAATGAAAATAAAGATATCCACTTTGATATTAGTCAATCAACAAAAAAAAAAAAAAAAAAACTCAAATAATATTATTTGAGATACAAACATATGCAAAAGAAGAGTGAGATGAAGATGACACTAAAGACAAGGACATATATATTGAAGAATAAGGCTAAGTTAGAAAACAAGACAAGATATCTAGATTATAGATTTTGGAGAAAAAAAATTGGTTTGTACAATTTAGAGTTAATAACAACCTGCACTAATGTGGCCTAAGTTAATTATTTTTTTACTCAATGTCAAGTATTTTAAACCAAGTGTTACGAAATAATTACTCATAGTTACACACAAACAACTTTTAACACTTTATATAAAGTCTAAATTTATAAAGTGTTAGTCATGCATATGTGACACATCTATTCTTAATTATTTTCAGTTTATTTAATTATATAACTTCAAAAAATTAAATCTATGCAATTTACTAAAAATCACCTCATATTAGATTTTGTTATTATGTGATTTCATCCATTATTCATATACCAATTTGTTGTCCTAAAAACTTTGAAACACTTATTTAAATTTCAGAAATGAAATTTATAATCCTAACAAATTCTTACCTAATTTTCAATTTATAATTATACTAACAATAAAATTATAATAATATAATTAGTTTTATATTTACGTCGATAGGCGTATCCCCCTATCGGAAGTAGGTTATTTTATGATTATGCTAATTAATCTTTTTGATCTGATGGTCTAGATTGAAAGATGCCGGTATATTCTGGTCGTCGCCACTAAATCAATGGATGAAATTCAAAAAAGTAACTTCCTTACATATCTAAATCACATGTTTAAACCATACTTAAATTAATTTTTTACAAAACATAATTAAAAATTTACTGTGGCATTTGTTGACCACCACCTATCAAGATTAACCAGTGATGGTTCAAACTAAAATTCCACCTATTTGATTGTTCAAATTCTCAAATAAACATGCGCCTGCCACCTATAAACGTAGAAACCACTGAAAGATTCGATCGATTGACATTCTATATGAATGTGTCCAAGGTTCTGTTTCATTATTATTCCTTCTTTTATTTTTTGATTCACTGATGTAATGCATCTGCAGAGCGTTTACGGTGACGGGAACGTGTCCTTACGGCACGAGGTGCCGCTTCATTCATTCCGAATCTCAATACCCTTGATCCTGTACCCCACTTGGAGGCTGATCCGATTCTTTTGGTATGGTGGTGGGCGAGTGGGAGGAGAAGCGGAATTCAAGATCACTCTCATCGACTCTCATTACGATTCAGTTGCCCACTTCGCGAGTGCTTCAGTTGGCCTTCTCCTTTTGTGCGTTACTTAATAAATTAGGTGGCATTTTAGGTGCCCGCGTTGATGCGTCAATGCTTTGGATTATGGTGGTCGCTGGCAATTCGGCATTACAGTGTTGTGTGTTGTGTTTTTTGTTACAGAGTATCGTGGAGCGCGGGCTGCGAACAGGAAGAAACCACCGTGAATTCTACAGCGAATGCTCGGCACTGGCTTATCATTTCGTAGCATCGGATTACGGGCATATGGATTTCTTGCATGACAAGACTCGAGGGGTGAGGGGATAGACAAGCTACTGCCTCTGCAATAACAGAGCAGTGCGAGAGCCAATGCGAAGGTTTTCCGGTGGAATCATGGTCACTTTTCTCGACCCCTGTCTGCGAAAAGATTCCGGCGCCTTCAATGATGTTCTCGTTCATTCGTCGCACGCCCCTGCAAAGAATTATATTTTTGATTTATTTTTTTATAGAGTAATTAAATCAATCTGTCTATTTTGTTGTTCCTTCCCTTTCCATCATTTATTCTGAGTCTGAATTTAGCTCTGGTTTTCCTAATCTGTGATATGATTTTGTAACGGAGTCCATGTTTTTATTAACGTTCTAATATTCTTTGTTTGCTGTAGAAAATTGTCGATGCAGAGTCTTGTTTACATTTATAGTTTCTGAAAAGTGTTTGCAGCGTCTTCACGTGTAAATGCTTTCCTCTCTGTACCTGTTTCCCGTACTTTTTCCTACAACTATGGCAATTTGGCAAACCTTCATCGCCAGATAGAAATGGCAAGTGAAACATTAATGTTCTGTATGGTTTCTATTATATAAAATTTATTTCCATCATATCATATCATCTAACTGTGGTTGTATTTTGGTAAATTATCGAAACACTAACAGCAATAACGACTTGGAGATGACGAATGTCTATATCTTCAGGGTGGGTTTCAAAATTGAGGGCCTGGCATAAAAAAATAATATTACAACCAGGTATTTTTACCATTTTACTCCATTTTAGACACCAGATACATCAATTATATTTTTGTAAAACAATTATTTTCATAATAAACGATGCGCGTGACTAATGAAAAAATGGAATAATTTATCTGTGGTTAAGAAGAAAAAGGACGATGAACAAACAGAAATCAGTGAAGACAATGATCTACGTTTCATAAAAGCATAACATAATGTCATCTGTTTCCTTTTCCTTTCCTCAATTCAGGACATGCCTGGCATCAATTTCATGGGATTTCCTTGTTTTGCTTTTATTTGCGGACATGAATGCAAATGTTAGTGTTGTATTTCTTGCATCTCGGCATTTTATTATACATAAATTTTGGTATTTAATTATGATCGTTTATTCATCTTAATTTTTAATTTAGTCAGTATTCATTTCTAATTTAGTCCGGTAAAAATACTTTGATCGTGTTAGTATTTGCAGAAATTTCAGATCCATTATGTAATTTTTCAATTCTTTAAAAAATGATATCTATCTTTAACATTGGGGCCTTCGGCAAGCAGCGAGCTAAAAATATATATCTGAAATCAAAATATTTCACGATGTTAGTATTAAAAAATATAATAATAGCATTGGGGCCTTCGGCAAGCAGCGAGCTAAAAGTATATATCTGAAATATTTGATTATTTACATTCACTTTTTTAAATATGGACATTTTTTATTTGAAATAGTTTTTATTGTAATATTATTAGTTATTTATAATTTATATTTGTTTGTATTTTTTTAATTAATTAATTTAATTAAAAATGTTAAAAAAAATATTTATATTAAAGATAAATTTCAACCATTTAAAGAATTTTAAATAGAAATTAAATCTCTAAAATCTACTAGATAATCAAATTAAAATAATAATTAAATTTCATTTAATAAAACTCTATTTCAAAATAATCCTATTATAAGTTAATATTTATTAATCATTACCTATCATTTAATTTAAATAAGTGCACTACTTAAATAAATAACGACGTGAGAGGAACCAAGTAACATAGATTATTGATTCTTAAGCATAACTGTCATAAGTTTCCACTTAAAATGGTTAGAAAGGTGAAAAATGAGTTGAGACCATCTGCAAGTGGATGCTAACAACGTCGGATCATCAGTGGCTTAAAATGAATCGCAAAGGGATTATTACAGGGTTTTGTGGGTTCAAAAGTCTTTGAAAAAACAATTGCCTCTTCGAGATAAGCCAAAAAAACACTAAATGATATCGTAGCTGGAAACTAGTGTGAACAAACTAATATAGAAGAGTAGTATTAAAAGCAGAAAGAATTTAAGCATTAAATTAATTTTTCTAAGCACAATATGTAAAATGAATATATAATCATTATAAACACCAATAAGCAGCATAGTTCCAACTGAAAGTGCCTTTTGCGAGTTTTCCTCCATTAAAAACTCTTTGAGAGAATATTTGAACCGAAATCAGCGAAGATTGAAAGTGACTAATATTGTTATTTCCCAACAAATCCAAAATAATTAAGTTAATGTATTAATTACTATTTGTAATACTTTCATGAAAAGGGTGAGGAGAAGGCAGCCAGATCATTCTAGCATTCTAGCAGCTACATTACTATTTAATAAAAACAATAGCTACATTGATCTTTAAACTATTAAAATAAATCAACTATTAAAAGCAAATGTAATTTTCCAAAGCCTTGGAACTAACACAATAAGTAATACTTATAATGTATGTAGGCACTACTGTCATTAAACCCAGCCATTCCCAGTCAATATTATTAGAGTAATATTGTTATATATATATATATTACTCTAATAATAATTTGTATTAGTATTTGATATTAAATAATTAATATGTAAGAATATACTAATACTAATAAACAAATAAGTTTTACTATTAATATTAATTAATTTCAATAAGAATACAAATGTTATTTTTAATATTATTGATATTAATATTAATAAATAATATTAGCAACATTTAGTATTAACAGTGGTGTTAACAAATTTTAATTTACAATATTATTTATTTTTATTATTTTAATTTATTAATATTAATTTTAATTTTAATAACATTAAAGAATATTATTATGGTAAATAATCATGGTCACATTGTGGAAATAATAAAAATGACATTAATAACATTAACATTCTAATATACACTAAAAATAATATTAATAATTAGTATTTAAATAATTATGATTATGATTTATACTAAAAAGTAAATTAATAATGAAAATAAAATTTTAATTATTATTAAAAACAATATTATTAGTAACATTATTAATAATAATAGTAACCAACAAAAGGATTCGCGCGCGCTCTGCTCCTCTGCGAGCTTCCGTTTAGGTCAGCGATTGTTGCCTGCACTGTTCCGCCGCCATGGGTGCGCCAGGGGGTGTGGAGCCCTCTCCCACCCCTCCATCTTCATCTGCTGAGGCCTTTCGTAGTCTTCTTTCGTAGAAAGGAAAAAAGCGTTCCCATCCCGAAGTCCCGAAGTTCATCAAAAAACTTGATGAAATCCCAGAAATTGCATTGCCGGAAGATCAACCGATCAAAATAGCTCTTGCCTTGGTTGACAGAGGTCTAGTGGGGCAATTTATGGGCCGATGGCCAACAGCTAAATCGACTGATGAATGGGTTCAACGAAACTGGAGGCCCCTGCTGCCCAACAACGTGATCTGCTATGCTGTCGGTAGAGGTTTTTTCATTTTCGAGTTCACAACCAAGGAAGACCGAGATCTGGTGTTCAGAAACGGTCCATATTTCATGGGAAATCAAGGTCTCTTTCTGAATAAATGGACCCCCGACTTCGACCCTTCAGTCGATGTCCCAAAGGAGGTTCCAGTTTGGGTCCGTCTCCCCAACCTTCCAATACACTGCTGGAGCTTCCAATCCCTGCAAAAGATAGGAAATGGACTGGAAAGATTCATCGACAAAGCTGATAACAAGGGCCAATACACCTACGCAAGAATCTGCGTGGAAGTTGACTTGGAAGCTGGTCTGCCGGAAGCCATCAAACTTACAGTTGGAGATTGGCACCACTTCCAGAAGCTAGACTACGAACAACTGCCCTTTAAGTGCAGAATCTGCCATGAGCACGGTCACTTTCAACGAAACTGCCCCAAAGCCCCATCAGGGGACAAGGTGGAAGAAGAAGGATGGAAAGAAATAAAAAAGGGCAAGGCAGTCTCAAAGCCTAATGAGCAGAAAAAATCAGGACCACTGGGGAATCCCCAGACCAACCCCAAGACCATACCAGCTTCAAATGAAGGCCCCTCCTCAGGTGAAAAGGTGGATGCCTCAGAGAACCATGAAGAAACTGAAGATCAGTCGAAGAAAGTGAAAGAAGCCGAAGAAGAAACAAACGTTCCCCTAACAGAGGCTGCTCAAGGGGGACTCGAAGACAATGACGAGCACATTAGTCTTGCCTCTGACTCAGGGGAAGAATCAGAAGAAAGAGACTCCGAATCTGAAAGCACACAAATTACTCCTATCAAATCGACCAGGGGCCGGAAATCCAAGAAGAAACAGAGAGAGGAGAAAACTTATCTGGATGTCCTCCAAGGCTCCCAGAAAACTCTCAAAGGAATGATGAACACCAGATCAAGGTGCAAGCACAACAGGGCTCCAAAAGGAGCCACTCCTCCCCAATCAAGTAAATAATGAAGTACGTCTCCTGGAATTGCAGAGGATTAGGCAGCAGGCTAAAAGAAGATGCCCTGAAAGACATTGTGAGGCTGCATTCGCCTGAAATCCTTCTCATCCAGGAGACAAAGCTGTAGGACACTCTTCTCCTCCAATGCAGCAAAATATTCTGGCGCAAAGGCCCCGGTCGAGCTGTCAGTGCTAGAGGCGCCTCTGGTGGGATTGCCTCCTTCTGGGACAGCTCCAAATATGACTTGACTCACGAAGAAAGTTGCCATCACTGGATTTTCACTCAGCTCCTCCACAAAGACTCTGGTCAACATGTAAGTATGTTCAACCTTTATGCTCCGGTATCTCCTGCGGAGAAAAATTTTTGTTGGGACTCGCTCCAGTCTTTTCTTTTACTGCACAATCCAGAAAACATCATTATTGCAGGGGATCTGAACGTTACTCTAGCCTCTGAAGAGAAAAAAGGGGGTTCTCCTGTAAGGGACCCAGCTAGAGAATGGGTAGAAGACATAATGATTGGCTGGGATCTGAAGGATATCAAGCCTTCAGCTGGGAAATACACTTGGTCTAACAAAAGGTTAGGTCCCAACCACATAGCTGCTCGTTTGGACAGATTCCTTGTCCAAACCTCCTTCCTTACTAGTGGACTAATGGCCTCTTCCAAAATCTTGCCCAACTGCACTTCCGATTATAAACCCATTAGTCTCGAGCTCTCCATGGATGATTTTCTCGGCCCCATCCCCTTTAGATTTAGCCCTTTGTGGATTCAACAAGAGGAATTCCATGAGGTAGTTTCTGAAGCCTGGAACCGACATGTCCCGGGATCCCCCTTCTTTGTGTGGGAAGAAAAGTTGCGGGCTCTTAAGAGAAGGCTCAAGGAGTGGGCTAAAACTCTGAAAACTCCAGCTGCCAAGAGAAAAGAGTCCTTGGAAAACCTGGCTGCCCTCCAATCTTCAATGGAGGATTCTGCTGTTACCCAACGTCTGCTCCAAAAAGAAGTTGAGTTGCAAAAAGCCCTCCATAAAGCCAGTAGGGACGAAGAGGAGTATTGGAGACAAAAATCCAGAAACTTATGGTTACAGGCCGACGACAAAAATACCAGTTTCTTCCATAAGCATGCCGAAGCTCGCAAGCAATTCAAAAATGTATCAGAAATCTGCTCCCAAGATGCTGTGGTTAAATATTTTGAAGGCATCAAGAGAGCAGCCTTCACTTTTTTCAAAGAGCTTTATTCAGCGCCTGCTGACCCTCCTATAGATCTCCATTCCTATCCGATTAATCTAATCCCCCTCTGTGTCCAAGACTCTGTCAACACAATGTTGACTGCTCCAATCAGCATGGATGAGCTCAAGAAAGCCTTGGATTGCATGGAGCCGGATAAGGCGCCAGGGCCTGATGGGTTCACTGCTAGGTTTTTTCAGTCTTGCTGGCCAACTATCAATAAAGACCTCCTGAGAATGGTCAGGAAGTCCCAATCTTGTTCTAAGATAGGAGGCAGTACCAATTCAGCCTTCCTTGCATTGCTACCGAAAGAGAAAGGAGCTTCAGATTTTAGTAGATTTCGCCCCATTTCGATGTGTAATACTAGCTATAAACTGATTACCAAAATCATATCCATCCGACTCAAGAATATTCTGCCGGACATCATCCCGGAGAATCAAGGAGGTTTCATCAAAGGGAGAAAGATTCTGGATAATATTGTGCTGGTTCAAGAGGCTGTTCATTCAAGTTGCCAACGAAAAGAGAAAGGAATGGTAATAAAACTCGATCTGGCAAATGCCTTTGATAGGGTGAGGCATGATTTCCTGTTCACTGTTATGAAGAAAATGGGCTTCTCAATATCCTTCATAAATTGGGTGAAAGCCTGCATTGCTTCTCCTTGGATTGCACCGCTGGTAAATGGCCGATCTACTGAATTTTTTAATGCATCTAGGGGATTAAGACAAGGCTGTCCGCTGTCCCCTCTCCTCTATGCTATTCAAGCCTCAGTGCTTAGTTTCCAGCTAGACTTTTGTCAACAAGTCCAAACTCTGCCAGGACTCAGAATGGTGCACAATGTTAAAGACATAAACCATGCCCAATTTGCCGATGATACTCTGTTGCTTGGAGGAGCGAGCATTAACTCGGCCAGATCTTTTAAGAAGGAGTTGGAAATTTATAAGGAGGTCTCCGGCAGCAAGATAAACTATCTAAAAAGCACAATCTATGGCTGGAACTGCTCGGTCAAAGATCTGGCTGACATTGCCAGGCTCCTCGAGATGAAAGTTTGTCAGTCCTGGGAATCCTTCAAATATCTTGGGATTCCAATCTTCAAATCCATTCCTAAAGTTGCACACTGGATGCCCCTCCTTGACAAGCTTAAGCTCAGAATACAAGCCTGGGGAGCCTCTTGGCTGAACACTACTGGGAAAATAATTCTAATGAAATCTGTTCTCATAAGTATGCCTCTTTTCCAGCATTCTATTCTGCTTGCTCCCAAAACATTCCTCAGTAAAATGGATAGTATCCTGAGGAGATTTCTTTGGGAAGGGGGGAAAAACAATGAAAGAAGACATCATTTAGTTAATTGGGACACCATTAAGAGGCCATTCCTGGAAGGAGGTTTCCAAATAAGAAACTTGGCTGCACAAAATCTCGCACTAGGCTCTAAAATCCTCTGGAATATTGTAGCTGGGAAAGCTAGCTGGAGTAAGAAAGTCCTATGGAAGAAATATTTTCAAGGCCAGCGTTTGAGATGTTTGGATCTTCCGCCAAAAACCACCAAAGGTTCCCCAGTTTTCAAGCTTTGCCTCTCTGCTTTGGAGCATTTCAGTTCCAATCTCTACTGGATCCCAGGTAATGGGAAAAAAATCAGAATCTGGGAAGACCAGATCCTAGGAGATCAGACTTTGAACCATATAGAAGGCCTTGCAAATATTAAATTTTGGCTACAATCCAACAATCTGGAAACCCTTTGGGACATATCCACCTGGACGGAGGATGCTGGTAGACGGTGGGACAGCTGGAACCTGGGAGAGGTTCCTCATCGATTGCACAATGAAGCTTCGTTACTATTAGACAAACTCCAAGGAAAATCTCCCATTTCTGCAACAGCTAAGGATAAAAGAGGGTGGGGTTCCCATTCTGGCTCTTTCTCGGTTTCTGAAGGTTACAAAAGCTTGATTGCTGTTCCTAATGTCCCTCCTGACCCAACGCAATGGAATTTTATTTGGGCCTTCCCTTCGCTACCAAAAGTAGACTTCTTCTGTTGGACGTTAGCTCACAACAGCATTCTCACTAGAGATAATCTGAGAAAGTGTGGAATGGAAGGGCCATCCAGATGCTCTTTGTGTATGTCAGAGGAAGAAACAGTTAATCACCTGATGTTGCTGTGCCCTTTTGCCAAAGCTGTTTGGAAGGGGGTTCTGAGGTCAAGGGCTGACAAGTTCGAGCTGCCAAGAAATATTCCAAATCTGCTGCACGAGTGGGCCAAGTTATCTTCGTTCTGCCTCAATAAAAAAAACCTTCTTAAGACTGCTTGGATGTGGATTCCGAAATACATTTGCTGGAAATTATGGTTGGAAAGGAACAACAGATTGTTCAGGGGCGAAAACTGCACTACAAACAATGTTATCTCCAAAATAAAAGCACTCCTGGGAGAGACTTTGGATGCTAAACCGGCTTTAAGGAATGAAGCGGCGCTGGACAGTGAGGAGGAGCTTTGGCTGAAAGATATTGTTCCAAATCATCAAAGCAATCCTTGTTCCCCGGCCTCTTTCCATACTATGTGGGAAATTCGCCTGGAAGAACAGGAGTTTATAAAGTGGAGATCTGCTCTGGATGACCACTGTCTCTTCTTCGACGGGGCCTCTAAAGGCAACCCTGGGGATGTGGGTGGGGGCGGTGTTCTTTTGAATCCTAATGGCTCTTCTTTGCTCAGGTATCATTGGGGTCTGGGAATCGAATCAAATAACAGAGCTGAGGCTCTGGCTCTGTGGCAGGGGCTTTCTCTGGCGCTCAAACGGAACATTCACTCTCTGACGGTCTTCGGTGACTCCAGACTTATCATTCAAGCACTGAACTCCCATTCGAATCCTTCGCAGATCCAATTAGTCCTCATTCTCAAGAAAATTAAGTTCATTCTGGCCAAGTTTCAGAAAATATCCTTTTATCATATTCTGAGGCATCTGAATTCACAAGCTGATCTGGAAGCCAATCTTGGCTCAGCCCGTACCCAAAGACTTCTATCAGTCAATTCTGAAGAGTCTCTCTGCATCATTCCATAATCTTATTTAGCCCATCACTTTCAACAATTCTTTTCTCTCCTCTGCAATGGGGGATCGCACCGGTTCTTGTTACAATGGGCTTCTGAAATAGGAATTTCCCAGGTTTTCCTCTCTTATAATCTCTGATCGAAGGCTCCTGTCACTGTTTGCCCATCATTTATTCCTGACCCAATGGCAGGCAATCAAAACATAAATGATTATGTTTCACCCCTGTACATCTGAAGTGCACAGGAAGTTCAGTCCTCTTTAGAAGCATATGACAGTGAGTGAATGTCTGAAGACATGTTAGCAACAAGTTCCAGGTTTGTTCTTCTTGCAAAAAGGTTACATTCTTTGTGCGCTCGATAGGAGCTGATGATTATGGTATGAGCACCGAGGGTTCTGCAGTAGCGTTCTGGTCTGTCATCCTGTAATTGTCATGGATCCAACCTAAGAGCATAGGACGGATTGGGCATCTTGGGCTGTGCGTGAGGGCACTGGTCTTCAGTTATTTCAACTGCAGTATTGCAAGCATCTTATTCCATAGCAGAGACATTGCAATACATTGTGATTGTGGATCGAATGTCCTAATGGTAAGGTTGGTAACAAATTAAAATCAATTCTCACCTCCATACAGCGGAGCTGGAGCATCTATGTTTTCTCCTCGATGCTGGCATCTTTGGTTCATCTAGATGTTGATCTGTAATGCCACTGACCAAGGATTTATTGGATAAACGAGGAGCAAGCAATGTACTTTTCCTGAGCAGCGCATTGAACAGAGCAAATCCTTGCAAATGGGTTGAATCTCTGAAAGGCTGTCCAGACATTCGTGCAGTTTCATAACTCCTCCATTCATGGATTTAGCGTCACACCCCCTCCAAAGGGCTTTCCATTCTCAAAGGCGATACATCCTTCTGGTTTAAAGCGCGAATCTCCTCACTGTGTAACAAGAATTTATTGGACAAACAGAGTTGTAATATTCAAGCACGTGGCAGCTGTTTTGCCGCTTTCAAATGCAATTTAACCGTTAAAGTAAAAAAAAAAAAAACATTATTAATAATAATAACAATATTATTAAAAACATCATTAATACAATATTCACGCTGTTTATTTAAAATTAATGTTCATAATTGTATTAATAACAATAAGTTTCTAACATGATTAAGGTTTATTAAAATTATTAATAACATTTAAATTATAACAATAATATTAATAACATTTTACTAATAATATTAACGTGATTAATTACATTAACATTATTAATATAAATCCTATTAACATTAATATTGATAAATAATATTAATATTAATATTAATATGATTAATTACATTAATGTTCATAATTGTATTAATAACAATAAGTTTCAAACATGATTAAGGTTTATTAAAATTATTAATAACATTTAAATTATAACAATAATATTAATAGCATTTTATTAATAATATTAATATGATTAATTACATTAATATTGTTAATATAAATCCTATTAACATTAATATTGATAAATAATATTAATAATGTTTATGATGATTAATATAATGAATGATATTACTATTGATACCAAAATTAATGCTATTAATATAAATAGTATTAACATCATTAGTGATAAATAGTATTTTTAAAATATTGATTCCTAAGATTTATTAATCTCTTTATTAATTATGTGAGTTTCTCATTCATTTGTATTTAAAATATTTATTCCTAGTCTTTACTAATTTCTTTTGTTTTTTATAGGTATCCCTTGGCCTTATTGATCTCTTATGTTCTTAATATTTTTCCCTTGGTTTATAATATTAAACCCTTGGGTTTATTATTTCTTTTGGTTTATAATATGAATAATCGATCAATGTCATCCATGATCAAATGTCGCATTCTGACAAATATTGTCTCAATATGAAAATCACTCATGGCCAACCATGGTCATAGTTGGTTCAACGTCGCATTGTGACAACAATTGTCTCAATGTTTAAATCAATTCCCTTGGGTTCAGCAATTCCTTTGGTTTATAATTGTTTGGGTAATGGTTTTCCCTTGGGTTCACCAATTCCTTTGGTTTATAATATTAAACCCTTGGGTATATTAGTTCTTTTGGTTTATATTATGAATAATCGATCAATGTCATCCATGATCAAAGGTCACATTCTGAAAAATATTGTCTCAATATGAAAATCACCCATGGCCAACCATGGTCATAGTTGGTCAAACGTCGCATTATGACAACAATTTTCTCAATGTTTAAAACAATTCCCTTGGGTTCACCAATTCCTTTGGTTTATAATTTGTTGGGTAATGGTTTTCCCTTGGGTTCACCAACTCCTTTGGTTTATCATATTAAACCCTTGGGTCTATTAGTTCTTTTGGTTTATAATATGAATAATCGATCAATGTCATCCATGATCAAATGTCACATTCTGACAAACATTGTCTCAATATGAAAATCACCCATGGCCAACCGTGGTCATAGTTGGTCCAACATCGCATTGTCACAACAATTGTCTCAATGTCTAAATCATTTCCCTTGGGTTCACCAATTCCTTTGTTTTATAATTTGTTGGGTAATGGTTTTCCCTTGGGTTCACCAATTCCTTTGGTTTATAATATTAAACCCTTGGGGTTATTAGTTATTTTGGTTAATAATATGAATAATCGATCAATGTCATCCATGATCAAATGTCGCATTGTAAGAACAATTGTCTCAATGTTTAAATCAATCCCCTCAGGTTCAACAATTCCTTTGGTTTATAATATTAAACCCTTGGGTTTATTAGTTCTTTTGGTTTATAATATGAATAATTGATCAATGTCATCCATGATCAAATGTCACATTCTGACATTGTGACAACAATTATCTCAATGTCTAAATCAATTCCCTTGGGTTCACCAATTCCTTTGGTTTATAATTTGTTGGGTAATGGTTTTCCCTTGGGTTCACCAATTCATTTGGTTGGCCAACCGTGGTCATAGTTGGTCCAACATCGCATTGTCACAACAATTGTCTCAATGTTTAAATCATTTCCCTTGGGTTCACCAATTCCTTTGGTTTATAATATTAAACCCTTGGGGTTATTAGTTATTTTGGTTTATAATATGAATAATCGATCAATGTCATCCATGATCAAATGTCGCATTGTGAGAACAATTGTCTCAATGTTTAAATCAATCCCCTCGGGTTCACCAATTCCTTTGGTTTATAATATTAAACCCTTGGGTTTATTAGTTCTTTTGGTTTATAATATGAATAATTGATCAATGTCATCCATGATCAAATGTCATATTCTGAGAAATATTGTCTCAATTCACATTCTGACATTGTGACAACAATTGTCTCAATGTTTAAATCAATTCCCTTGGGTTCACCAATTCCTTTGGTTTATAATTTGTTGGGTAATGGATTTCCCTTGGGTTCACCAATTCCTTGGGTTTATAATATTAAACCCTTAGGTTTTATTAATCTCTTTTGTTTTTAGTATTTCCCTTAGCATTATTGATCCCTTAGGTTTTTAATATTTGTTGGGTAATGGTTTTCCCTTGGGTTCACCAATTCCTTTGGTTTATGATATTAAACCCTTGGGTTTATTAGTTATTTTGATTTATAATATGAATAATTGATCAATGTCATCCATGATCAAATGTCACATTCTGACAAATATTGTCTCAATATGAAAATCACTCATGGCCAACCATGGTCATAGTTGGTTCAACGTCGCATTGTGACAACAATTGTCTCAATGTTTAAATCAATTCCCTTGGGTTCAGCAATTCCTTTGGTTTATAATTGTTTAGGTAATGGTTTTCCCTTGGGTTCACCAATTCCTTTGGTTTATAATATTAAACCCTTGGGTATGTTAGTTATTTTGGTTTATATTATGAATAATCGATCAATGTCATCCATGATCAAATGTCACATTCTGACAAATATTGTCTCAATATGAAAATCACCTACACAATCATACTGTATGTCCAACGTCCCATTGTGACAACAATTGTCTCAATTTTTAAATAAATTCCCTTGGGTTCACCAATTCCATTGGTTTATAATTTGTTGGGTAATGGTTTTCCCTTAGGTTCACCAATTCCTTTGGTTTATAATATTAAACCCTTGGGTAGATTAGTTATTTTGGTTTATATTATGAATAATCGATCAATGTCATCCATGATCAAATGTCACATTCTAACAAATATTGTCTCAAGATGAAAATCACCAATGGCCAACCATGGTCATAGTTGGTCCAACGTCGCATTGTGACAACAATTGTCTCAATGTTTAAATCAATACCCCTGGGTTCACCAATTCCTTTGGTTTATAATATTAAACCCTTGGGTTTATTAGTTATTTTGGTTTCTAATATGAATAATTAATCAATGTCATCCATGATCAAATGTCACATTCTGACAAATATTGTCTCAACATGAAAATCACCCATGACCAACCATGGTCATAGTTGGTCCAATGTCTCATTGTGACAACAATTGTCTCAATGTTTTAATCAATTCCCTTGGGTTCACAAATTCCTTTGGTTTATAATTTGTTGGGTAATGGCTTTCCCTTGGGTTAACCAATTCCTTTGATTTATAATATTAAACCCTTGGGTTTATTATTTCTTTTGGTTTATAATATGAATAATCGATCAATGTCATCCATTATAAAATGTGACATTATGAAAAATATTGTCTCAATATGAAAATCACCTGCGTCAACTCCCGTCATCACTGGATGCAAGTCGTCGCATTGCATTTCAACATTTCAATGTTTAAATCAATTCCCTTGGGTTCACCAATTTCTTTTGGTTTATAATTTGTTGGGTGATGGTTGTCCTTTGGGTTCACCAATTCCTTTGGTTTATAATATTAAACCTTTGGGTTTATTAGTTCTTTTGGTTTATAATATGAATAATCGATCAATGTCATCCATGATCAAATGTCACATTCTGACAAATATTGTCTCAATATGAAAATCACCCATGGCCAACCATGGTCATAGTTAGTCCAACGTCGCATTGTGACTCCATGGGATCAATGGCCATAATTACCAAATATTGTCTCAATATGAAAATCACCCATGGCCAACCATGGTCATAGTTGGTCTAATGTCACATTGTGACAACAATTTTCTCAATGTTTAAATCAATTCCCTTGGGTTCACCAATTCCTTTGGTTTATAATTTTTTAAATGGCTAGTCCCTTGTCTACCCACCTTCATTTTTATAATATTAAACCCTTGGGTTTATTAGTTTTTTTGGTTTATAATATGAATAATCGATCAATGTCAACCATGATCAAATGTCATATTCTGACAAATATTGTATCAATATGAAAATCACCCATGGAAAACCATGGTCATACTTGGTCAAACGTCGCATTGTGACAACAATTGTCTGAATGTTTAAATCAATTCCCTTGGGTTCACCAATTCCTTTGGTTTATAATTTTTTGGGTAATGATTTTCCCTTGGGTTCACCACTTGCATTGGTTTATAATATTAAACCCTTGGGCTTATTAGTTTTTTTGGTTTATAATATGAATAATCGATTAATGTCATCCATGATAAAATGACACATTATGAGAAACATTGTCTCAATATGAAAATCACCCATGGCCAACCATGGTCATAATTGGCCCAACATCGCATTGTGACAACAATTGTCTCAATGTTTAAATAAATTCCCTTGGGTTCACCAATTCCTTTTGGTTTATAATTTTTTGGGTAATGGTTGTCCCTTGGGTTCACCAATTCCTTTGGTTTATAATATTAAACCCTTGGGTTTATTAGTTCTTTTGGTTTATAATATGAATAATTGATCAATGTCATCCATGATCAAATGTGACATTCTGACAAATATTGTCTCAATATAAAAATCACCCATGGCCAACCCTGGTAATAGTTGGTCCAACGTCGCATTGTGACAACAATTCTCTCAATGTTTAAATCAATTCCCTTGGGTTCACCAATTTCTTTTGGTTTATTATTTGTTGGGTGATGGTTGTCCCTTGGGTTCACCAATTCCTTTGGTTTATAATATTAAACCCTTGGGTTTATTAGTTCTTTTGCTTTATAATATGAATAATCGATCAATGTCATCCATGATCAAATGTCACATTCTGATAAATATTGTCTCAATATGAAAATCACCCATGGCCAACCTTGGTCATAGTTGCTCCAGCGTCGCATTGTGACAACAATTTTCTCAATGTTTAAATCAATAACCTTGGGTTCACCAATTCCTTTGGTTTATAATTTTTTGGGTAATGGTTTTCCCTTTTGTTCACCAATTGATTTGGTTTATAGTATTAAACTCTTGGGTTTTATTAATCTCTATTGTTTTTAATATTCCCCTTAGCCTTATTGATCCCTTAGGTTTTTAATATTTATCCCTTGGGTTCACTGACTCCTTTGGTTTATAATATTAAACCCTTGGGTTTATTAGCTCTTTTGGTTTATAATGTTAATCACACATTCGGTTTATTACTCTCTTGAGTTTAAAATACTAATTCTCAGGGTTTGTTAATTTCTTAGATTTTTCAGTTTAAAATATTATACTGAAAACATAAACCACCCATGGCCAACCATGGTCATACTTGGTCCAACGTCGCATTGTGACAACAATTGTCTCAATGTTTAAATCAATTCCCTTGGGTTCACCAATTCCTTTGGTTTATAATTTTTTGGGTAATGATTTTCCCTTGGGTTCACCACTTTCTTTGGTTTATAATATTAAACCCTTGGGTTTATTAGTTTTTTTGGTTTATAATATGAATAATCGATCAATGTCATCCATGATCAAATGACACATTATGAGAAACATTGTCTCAATATGAGAATCACCCATGGCCAACCATGGTCATAGTTGGTCCAACATCGCATTGTGACAACAATTGTCTCAATGTTTAAATCAATTCACTTGGGTTCACCAATTACTTTTGGTTTATAATTTTTTGGGTAATGGTTGTCTCTTGGGTTCACCAATTCCTTGGGTAATGATTTTCCCTTGGGTTCACCACTTGCTTTGGTTTATAATATGAATAATTGATGAATGTCATCCATGATGAAATGATACATTCTGACAAACGTTGTCTCGATATGAAAATCCCCAAAGGCCAACCATGGTCATAGTTGGTCCAACGTCGCATTGTGACAACAATTGTCTCAATGTTTAAATCAATTCCTTTGGGTTCACCAATTCCTTTTGGTTTATAGTTTGTTGGGTAATGGTTGTCCCTTGGGTTCACCAATTCCTTTGTTTTATAATATTAAACCCTTGGGTTTATTAGTTCTTTTGATTTATAATATGAATAATCGATCAATGTCATCCATGATAAAATGTCACATTCTGAAAAATCTTGTCTCAATATGAAAATCACCCATGGCCAACCATGGTCATAGTTGGTCCAACGCTTACTACATTAACAATTCTCTCAATGTTCAAATCAATTCCCTTGGGTTCACCAATTCCTTTTGGTTTATAATTTTTTGGGTATTGGTCATTCCTTGGTTCACCACCTTTATTGCGAATATAATAATTCATCAATGTCATCCATGATCAAATGTGACATTCATAAATATTGTTCAACATAGGATCACCTATACACCAGTCATAGTTGGTCCAATGACGATCAATAAAATAATTCTTCATCAGTTGAATTAACTTCTAATGTCTTGTTCTTTGGTTTATAATTTTTTGGGTAATGGTTGTCCCTTGGGTTCACCAATTCCTTTGGTTTATAATATTAAACCCTTGGGTTTATTAGTTCTTTTTGGTTTATAATATGAATAATCGATCAATGTCATCCATGATCAAATGTCACATTCTCGATAAATATTGTCCTGGTATGAAAATCTCAACCATGTAATAACCTTATCATAGTTGCTCCGCCGTGATTGTGACAACAATTGTCTCAATGTTTAAATCAATTCCCTTGGGTTCACCAATTCCTTTGGTTTATAATTTTTTGGGTAATGGTTTTCCCTTGGGTTCACCAATTGATTTGGTTTATAGTATTAACCTCTTGGGTTTTATTAATCTCTATTGTTTTTAATATTTCCCTTAGCCTTATTGATCCCTTAGGTTTTTAATATTTATCCCTTGGGTTCACTCACTCCTTTGGTTTATAATATTAAACCCTTGTGTTTATTAGTTCTTTTCGTTTATAATGTTAATCACACATTCGGTTTATTACTCTCTTGAGTTTAAAATACTAATTCTCATGGTTTGTTAATTTCTTAGATTTTTCAGTTTAAAATATTATATCAAAAACATAAATCACCCATGGCCAACCATGGTCATAGTTGGTCGAACGTCGCATTGTGACAACAATTGTCTCAATATTTAAATCAATTCCCTTGGGTTCACCAATTCCTTTGGTTTATAATTTGTTGGGTAATGGTTTTCCCTTGGGTTCACCAATTATTTTTGTTTATAATATTAAACCCTTGGGTTTATTAGTTCTTTTGGTTTATAATATAAATAATCGATCAATGTCATCCATGATCAAATGTCACATTCTGACAAACATTGTCTCAATATGAAAATCACCCATGGCCAACCATGGTCATAGTTGGTCCAACGCCACATTGTGACAACAATTGTCTCAATGTTTAAATCAATTCCCTTGGGTTCACCAATTCCTTTGGTTTATAATATTAAACCCTTGGGTTTATTAGTTCTTTTGGTTTATAATATGAATAATCGATCAATGTCATCCATGATCAAATGTGACATTCTGACAAATATTGTCTCAATATGAAAATCACCCATGGGCAACCCTAGTCATAGTTGGTCCAACGTCGGATTGTGACAACAATTCTCTCAATGTTTAAATCAATTCCCTTGGGTTCACCAATTTCTTTTGGTTTATAATTTTTTGGGTAATGATTTTCCCTTGGGTTCACCACTTGCTTTGGTTAATATGAATAATAATATTTATTAATAATGATTTTTAGTAATATTATAATATTATTAATATATATAACCAACTATGATATAATATATATTATTAATAGATTATTAGTTCTTTTGGTTTATTAATAATATAACCATCTATGATATTAATATATAAATAAATATTTAATTATTAATTATTATTAATATTATTTTTATATTAATATATATTATATATATTTCAAGTTAATTTATAGTATGTATATAGTTAATATTTTTAATATATTAATAAATATTTTTAATATATATTATTAATACTTATTATAATATTATTAATATATATAAAATATTTTTATGATTTTAATCATAATTAATATATTTAATATATTAATATTCTTATTAATATATAATATATATATTTCAAGTTAATATAATAAAATTATTATATATAATATTTATTTATTGATATATAAATTAATGTGATGGGTAGTGGATATAGGCCTATCAGCGTATATCAACCACATTGGTAAATGTGGTTGTAAATCTATTTTATATACGCTTATCGGCGCATATCAACCACATTAGTAAATATAATGTGGTTGTCCTAGTAATAATAAAGTTGTAATAATAAAAACTAGTTATGGAAAGAAATGTGCCGATTCACTTGTTCACATAAAGCGGCTCAAGGGCTGATACAACTCTACTTTGAAAAAGGTAAATTTTAATCAATTCAATTTATATTATAATGTAGTTATAATAACAAAAACTAAAATAATTATTAAAGGAAAATGTCCCTCATCGCTCTTGACATAACGCTGCTACAAGATGAACTTGGATGTGTCAAGTTCCCATTGCTGGACTGTCACAACTCAGCAGCAATTGAAAAACGCTGGTACAAGATTAACCTGGATGTATCAAGTTCAAAACGCTGGTACAAGATTAACCTTGATGTATCAAGTTCAAATTGTTGGGCTTTCACAACTCAGCAGCAATTGAAAAACTAAATATTCTGAGGGAATCAACTAGGGCATGACAACTTGCATGGGGAATCCCTTCGGCTATATGAGGAAATATTATACAAGAAAATAAGTTTTCTAAGAGAATGGAGAGGTCAGACAGATAATGATATTTATGATTTTTGTAGCTCTGTCTTTCTCTAATGGCAATGTGTGGCCAAAGTTTAGGATGTAACATATTCGAAAATACAAAACGAATGTATACAGATTTCGGTATCTATCAATTGCATTCTGACATCCGGGGCATCCAGATTTCGGTATCTATCAATGGTATTATGACATCCAGGGCATCCACCGAGGAACGTTGGGGAGACTTCCGAAGAAGATATACTCAGGGAAAGTACTTGATTACATTGATCGCTTGCATGAGGGATAATATTTCTTTACGTATATTTTTTAGAATGTAAAATATAATGGGTAAGTTTTTGAGTGTTACATAAAATATATAAAAAACTAAACTGAAGAGTAGAAAGTCGTTAAATTTTTTTTTATTAAAAAATATATATATATAATTCTCTTCAGAGGTCTGCACGTTTTCATTGTAGCATTTGTGGAGGGTCCACAATTTTTCCCAACAAAAACTGTGGAAATTTTGGCAAACTTACGATTAGTTGAAAAATCAAGTTTAGATCACAGTTTATTGGCGTTGGAGGGTGCGGAAATGTGATTTTGTGTTTAATGGCGGACATCGTGAGCGAGTAAACGCAGAATCATGTCACGTATGTGAAAGTTTCAAAGGAGTACATATGGGTATTAATTCATGACTGAGTTTTGTTGAAAAGATTCAGGATGGATAATTGCAAACCTGTACCTACAAAAGTTGCAATAGGAACAAAGTTAAGTAAGGATGACGAAGGGGAATATTTCAATCCAAATTTATTCAAAATATTGGAGGGAAGCCTCATGTATCTCACAATGGCAAGACCAGATATTGTGCAGGGAGTAAGTTTGATTTCCAGATTTATGGAGACTCCAAAAGAGACACATTAGAGTGTTGGAAAAAGAATTTTGAGATACATAGCGGGAACAAGAGATTATGGAATAATGTATGCAAGGACAGATAAGAAAGAATTGATTGAATATACAGACAGTGATTTTGCAGGAAGTTTGTATGATCGGAAGAGCACATCCGGTTATGTTTTCCATCTCGGTTCAGGAGTGATAGCATGGGCGTCTAAGAAGCAACCTATTGTGACACTATCATCAGCAGAAGCAGAATATGTAGCAGCAACTTCAGCATCATGTCAGGCAATATGGTTAAGAATAGTATTGGATGGACTCAAGTAGCAACAACAAGGATCAACAACGATATATTGTGACAACGCATCAGCGATTGCACTATCCAAGAATAGTGTGTTTCATCAAAAGAGCAAGCATATTGATACTAGATATCATTTTATTTGAGAACTTGTGAGTAATGGAGAAGTTCACTTGAAGCCTGGTAGAACGAGTGATCAATTGGATAATATCTTTACAAAACCATTAGTAGTAGATTTTTTTGAGTTTCAAAAAAGAAACGTGGGTGTTGTAAGCCTAGCTGAGACATAGATCAGCAGGCATGTTTGATTTGTCATGAGTTATGTTTTAGTTTAGTGGTCATAATTAAGGGGGAGTGTTCAAATATATAATTACTTCCCTCACGCAGAGTTAGACAAAGAGTTAAGTGAATTATTTGAGTTGAGTTATAGATAGATTTGGTGAGTGAGTTAGAGAGTGAGTTAAGTGAGTTGATCAAGTTCAGGTGTGTGAGAGTGTGTGCATTTCAATTTAGGTTAAATACCATTCACCGAGTTCATTGTATTCAGTTTGAGATTTAGAGTGATTGAGATTAATTGAAGAGCCACAACTCATTGTTTCATGTGTAAAATACTTTGGTTATTGTGTGATTGAATCCTCAAGATATCCAAAAGATTGGTATCGAAGCTGAGGAAGGATAAAAAGATCCATGGGTGAGCACAGCCAGTGAAGAATGCCAAGAGCAGAAAGCCGTCAAAAAAAATTTTACAGAAAAAAAAAAAAATTACCTGGAGAGGTCCGCACATTTTCAGTGCAGCACCTGTGGAGGGTCTGCAACTTCTCCCAACAAAAACTGTGGAAATTTCGTCAAAACTTATGATTTTCTGAAAAATCAAGTTTAGACCACGGTTTATTGGCGTCAAAGGGTGCGAAAACGTGTTTTTGTGTTTAACAGTGGAAAACATGAGCGAGTCAACGTAGAATCGTGTCATGTATGTAAAACTTTCAAAGGAGTACGTATGAGTATTAATTCGTGATTGTGTTTTGATATTGGTTTAATCTATTCCAAAAGAGCACGTGAATTTTTTTTAAAAGGCAAATATTAAAAAACAAAAAGGGGTACGTAAGCCTTTTTTTTTCAAAGGAGCATTAACTTTTCATAATCTTTAATGAGTATTAAAAGGGTTTGAAAAGTGTACTCAAATTCAAAAAGGTATTTTTTGATAAAAGGGTTATTTTAAAGGTTTTGAAGAGTAAGGTTTTTTACAAGGAGATTTATAAAATAAAGCTTTCAGAGAGAGTTTTTTTTTTATAAAAGTTATATATATATATATATTTCTTTTCTAAAGGGATTTATTATATCAAAATGAAGATAATTTTTTTTATAGGACCTTAGCAAAGCCTTTATAAAAAAGGTAGAAATTTAGGGTTTCTGTCAGAGAAGATTTTTTGTTTGAGGTAAGACAGCCACATCTAATTTTCAGCCACAACTTCCTTCTTTCACCGAGAAAGATTACGATGCGTGGGCTATTAAAATGGAGACTATGGTAAAAGTGCATGATGTATGGAATCATGTCAAGTTTGGGTTTGTAGAACCTCAAGATGATGCAAAAGAACGAGCCCGCAGTAATGCAGAGAGGGAATAATAGAAGAAAGATAAGTGGAAGAATGCACAAGAGTTGCTTATTATACAACAAGGAGTGGACCGAGCAGTGTTCCAGAAGATCATGATAACTTCTTCAACAAAGGAAGCATGGGAAACTTTGGTGACAAACCATCAAGGTATGGCCAAAGTTAATATTGTCAAATTGCGGAATACTAGGAGAGACTTTGAAAGTCTGCAGATGAAGGAGACAGAGGACATTGATTCCTTCATGAATAGGGTCATGTTTGTCGTCAATCAGTTAAAATCTATGGTGAAGATGTTAAATATCGAACAGTGATTGAGAAGGTTCTTCGATCATTGTCTACCAAGTTTGATGTTCTGGTAGCAACCATAGAAGAAGCGAAAGGTTTGGAAAAATTGACAGTTGATGAGTTGATGGGATCCCTTCTATTGCATGAAGCAAGAATAGATAAAAATAAGGATTCCACTATAGAAACCAACTTCAAAAGCCAAGTTTATATTTCAAGAGGTTGAGGCAGAGGTTGATCAAGAGGCATAGAATGAGGCGGCAGCTATGGTGGTCAGAGAAATGGTTGAGAAGAGCATGAGCATCAAAGTGGAAGCAGTAGGATCAAAAGCTTTCATAACAATCAAAGGTCTCACAAATCAAAGGTAAAGTGCTATTATTGTAATAGATTTGGTCATTATGCTCGTGATTCTAGGAAGAATATAGTTGATCAAGGAAATCAGAGAGCTAATGTTAGTATAGAGAATACTGACTCCATGTTTCTAGCATGCAACACCATGCATGCACTATCTGATAAGGTAGGGCTATTAGACAGTGGTTGCAGTAACCACATGACAGGCAACAATAATTTGGTTGCCAATTTGGATGCCTCAGTGAAGACAGAGGTAAAGTTGGGGACTGACAAGACTGTGGATGTAGATGACAAAGGAGTGGTCAACATTATGACCAAGAAGGGGGAGCCAAAAACCATATCAGAGGTATATTATGTTCCTGGACTCAAACAAAATTTGATTAGTGTTGGTGAATTGATGCATAAAGGATACAAATTTATCTTTCAGGGGCAACCGTATGTTATTTATGAAAATATCCAAGTAAGTAGTCGATTGTAAAGGAGAAGATGACGAGGAACAAACTGTTTCCTCTAATTATGAACTATAATGATCAGGTTAGTTCTTTTACAACTTCATGTTCTGATTATTACTGGTTATGGCACTTTCGGTTTAGACACTTGCATTTTTCCGGTTTAAGATCGTTGCAGCAGAAACAGATTGTGAGAGGTTTACCTCCCATCAAAGAACCTGCTAGCACTCGTGAGTGTTGCATCTTGGGAAAGCAACACCATGAAATTTTTTCGATAGAAGCTTCTTATAGAGCAAAGAAACCACTTGAATTGGTGCATTCCGACTTGTGTGGACCTATGAGGACACAATAGATTGGTGGAAGCTGTTACTTCCTCAGTTTTATTGATGACTATAGTAGGAAGACTTGGGTTTAATTTTTGAAGCAGAATTCTGAGACTTTTGCAAAGTTCAAAGAGTTCAAAGCCTTAGTGGAGAACCAAAGTGATCGACAGATCAAGTTATTGAGATCGGATCGTGGTGGAAAATACGATTCGAAGGCATTCCACAAGTACTGCAAACAACATAGAATCAGAATACAGTTTACAACCAGATACACAACATAGTAGAATGGTGTAGCAGAGAGGAAGAACTGAACAATCATGAACATGACAAGGAGCATGTTTAAAGCAAGACACTTGTCTAATGAGTGTTCGGCAGAAGAAGTTCCATGTGTTGTTTATGTGATAAACAGATCTCCTACAAAGAGCATGATGAAGAGAGTTATAGAAGAAGCATGGTCAAGTATGTCATGTAGTGTATCTCATTTCAGATTTTTTGGATGTGTAGCCTATGCACATGTGCCTAAGAAAATAAAAGGGAAATTAGATGATCAAAGTGAGAAATGCATTTTTACTGGTTATAGTGAGCAATCAAAAGCTTACAAATTGTATAACCCTGTCACCAAGAAGACAATCATTAGCAGAGATTTTGTGTTCAAAGAACAAGAGTCATGGAATGGGACTATAGACACACTAATCGATGCACAAACACCATTGATGGAAGAGGATGATGTAGAAGAAGAGGAGCAACAAGAATCAAGAGAACATACACCAAACAGAGTCACACCAGCAAGGACTCCAAGATTTTTAGAGCAGCATGGATCTTCAACCAGATCAATAGACCAGAACTCTCTAGGCAACGAATCAGGTAATGAATCAAGAAATGGTAAGAAAAGGATGAGAAGTCTGAAATATATTTATGATGATTTGGATGTTAGTTAAAATTTTGCATTGTTGGCATTCCAACCTTCTTCGTTGGAAGAAGTAATCAAAGATGAAAATTTTGTGCAAGCCATGGATGAAGAGATGAATTAAATTGAAAAGAATGATTCATGGGATTTGGTTGATTTACCAAACGATAAAAATCTCATTGGTGTGAAGTGGGTGTACAAGACTAAAGTGAATAAGAAAGGTGAGATTGACAAATTTAAAGCAAGGCTTGTAGCAAAAGGATTCTCACAGCAACCAAGAATAGACTTTGGGGAAATATTTTCTCCGATAGCCAGATTGGATAATGTAAGAGCAGTTCTACTAACAACAGCTCAGAAAAAGTGGAAATTCTATTAGATGGATGTCAAATCAGCCTTCTTGAATGGAATTTTAGAAGAAGAAATTTATGTGCAGTAGCCTCTAGGTTATGAAGTTGAAGGTAAAGAAGATAAAGTTTACAGATTGAAGAAAGCGTTCTATGGACTGAAGCAAGCACTTAGAGCATCATATAGCAGAATCGACAGCTACATGATCAAGAATGGTTTTTGCAGAAGTAGCATTGAGCCTACCTTATACACAGAGGTACATGAGAATGGACAGATTTTGATAGTTTGCTTATATGTTGATGATATAATTTTTATAGGTGATCTTCAGATAGATGAATTTAAAGCAGCCATGATGAAATCATTTAAGATGAAAGATCTTGGTCTCATGAAATATTTTCTTGGCATTGAAGTTGAGCAATTTGAAAATGGAATTTTTATTTGTCAAAATAAATATGCAAGAGATTTGTTGAAAATATTCAGGATGGATAATTAAAAACCTGTACCTACACCAGTTTCAATAGGTACAAAGTTAAGTAAGGATGATGAAGGGGCGAATGTAAATCCACCTCTATTCAAAAGATTAGTTGGCAGCCACATGTATCTCACAACAACAAGACCAGATATTATGCAGGGAGTAAGTTTGATTTCTAGATTTATGGAGACTCCAAAAGACACACATTGGAGTGTTGGAAAAATAATTCTGAGATATATAGCAGGAACCAGAGATTATGGAATAATGTATGCAAGCACAGAAAAGAAAGATTTGATTGGTTATACAGATAGCGATTTTATAGGAAGTTTGAATGATCGGAAGAGAACATCCAGTTATGTTTTTCATCTCAGTTCAGGAGCGATAGCATGGGCATCTAAGAAGCAGCCTATTGTGACACTATGTTGTGAAACTAGCTCCAAAAATAGAAGAAAAGAGATATCAACACCTTAGAAATAAGCCACTTCGAGGGGGCAACCTCCAATGCATTACATGAATGAACAATTCTTGGATGATACAAATTACAAAACATCCTTTCTATATATAGGAGTCCATGGGGCCACAATGTAATCCTATTGGGGCCACAATGTAATCCTAGTCGACCTAACATTAATAATTTAAGGGCACAATAATAACAATATGGGGGTTACAAGGGTACAATAATAACAATAAGGGGGTTACACTAACAACAATAAGGGACTATACTAGTAATATAGGGAGCTAACATGACCCTCTCCTTCAAAAAAATTGTCCTCAACACTTGAGTAGCTCTAGGTGCTTTTGTATAAAATTATCATCCTCCCATGTAGAATCTTGAGTGGGTAATTTCTTCCACTTGATGAGATACTCTGAAATTGATCGATTCTGTAGTTGTCAAGTTATGGTTTTCGTGACTACTTCAGGTTCCAATATGATTTTTCCTTCCTCATCAAGCTCTAGAAATATTGTTTGAACTGGAATATTTTCACCTATAACCTTCTTTAAGCACGAAACATGGAAAATTGGATGCACTCATGAATAAGTAGGAAGCTCCAATTTGTATGCCACAGTACCAATATTTTGCAACACCTTGTAAATACCATAGTACGTTGGCGATAATTTATTATCCTTCTTAGATTTCTTAAGAGACATTTGTTTGTATGGTTGTAGCCATAAAATACCCAGTCTCCTACATCAAAACTTCTTTTGCTGTGATGTTGATCTGCCTGTTGTTTCATTCGATTTTGTGCCAAATTCAGGTTGTCCTTTAAGAGTTGGAGAACTTCTAGTTGATGCTCGATGTGATCTTCCACTTATTCAACCTTAGAATTTTCTCTTAAGGACTTCTTGATGGATGGTGGATGATATCCATAAAGTGCCATAAATGGGGTAATTTTTGCTGCAGTATGGAAGGAAGTGTTATACCACCATTTAGTGAGAGGTAACCACTTGACCCATTGTGTTTGTTTATCAGATACAAAACAGCGAAGTTATCCTTTCAAAAATTTATTTACTATCTCAGTTTGACCATCGGATTGAGGATGATAAGATGGGCTATGAGCTAATTGAGTACCTAAATGAGAAAATAACTTCGCCCAAAAATTTCCAGTAAAAATGGGATCTTTGTCGCTCACAATAACCCTTGCGTATACATGTAGATTTTTAATTGTGTCCATAAATGTAGTAGCAACTGTTCTTGCTTTAAATGGATGAGATAATGCACAAAAGTGTGCATACTTGGTAAGTCTATCAACTATCACCATGATGACACTCTTTCCTTCGGACTTAGGTAAACCTGTGATAAAATCCATTGAAATCTTCTCCCAACGTTGACTTGGAATAGATAAAGGTTGTAGAAGACCTAAAGACTTAATTGTCTCAACTCTATTCTGCTAGCAAACCAAACATTCCACCACAAACTTTTGAATATCAGATTTAAGGCCATCCCAAAAAAAATCTTTCTTCACCTTGTGGTACGTTTTTAAAAATCCTGAATGTCCTCCTAAAGGAGAAGTGTGCAATTCCAAAAGAATATTTTGTTTTAGTTTGGAATTCTTACAAAGATATAAGCGATCTTTGTACCATAAGGAATCATTTTTCCAACTAAATGTATCAGATGTACTAGGATCTTGTTGCAACTTTTGAATGAGTGTCCATACTTCTTCGTCCTTCTTCCACTTACCTCTTTCTTCGGTTATCCAATCTAGTTGGATAAAAGAAATGGCACAAAGAAATTCTTCCACCTTTTTATTCTTTATTGAGAGTGCATCTGCAACAACATTTAGCTTCCCTTTTTTGTATATTATTTCAAAGTCATAACCCAACATCTTTGTGAACCATTTTTGCTACTCTTATGAAGATAGTCTTTGTTCCAAAAAATGTTTAAGACTATCATGATCAGTTTTTACTTTGAAGTGTCTTCCCATTAGGTAAGTTCTCCATTTATTTAGTGCATGCAGTATTGCTAACATTTCCTTCTCATAAATAGGTTTTTGTAAATACTTTCCTTTGATTGGACGACTTTCGAAAGTAATGGATATTCCTTCTTGCATTAAAGAAGCACCAATTCCATTTCCTGAGGCATCACATTCCACAATAAAGGTTTTTGTGAATTCTAGCGTAGCTAAGACCGGTGCTAGGCACATTGCCTCTTTAAGATGTTCAAAGGCCTTAGTTTCTTTAGGATTCCATGAAAATGCATCTTTCTTCAAAAATGTTGTTAGAGGTGCTGCTATTCTCCCATAGTTCTTAACAAACTTGCTATAATACCCTGTTAACCCGAGAAATCCTCGCAACTTCTTTATGGTTGTGGGGACTTTCCATTTCTTAATGGATTTAATTTTGTAAGGGTCTACCTTAACACCCTCGTGAGATGCAATATGACCCAGATATTCCACCTCTTGTACTCCAAAGAAACATTTGGATGTTTTTGCATATAATTGTTTCTTCTGCAATAGTTTTAGCACCATGTCAAAATGTTGAACATGATCCTTACAAGACCTGCTGTAGATTAGTATATCATCAAAAAATACTAGCACAAATTTTCTAAGGAAGGGTTTGAAAATGCAATTCATCAACCCTTGAAATATAGAAGATGCATTGGTAAGGCAAAAAGGCATGACCAAAAATTCATAATGACCTTCATGAGTTTGAAATTTTGTTTTCGAAATATCTTCAGTCTTCATTATAATTTGATGATATCCTGAATGAAGATCCAACTTGGTAAAATTAATTTCTCCATGTAATTCATCCAATAATTCATGAATCACGGGAATGGGAAATTTATCTTTAATGGTGAGCTTATCGAGCTCCCTATAATCGGGACACATGCACCATGATCCATCCTTCTTGTGTACCGATACTACAGGAGCAGAGAAAGAACTTTGACTAGGTTCAATTATACCAGTCTCTAACATTTTTGGAATCATGCATTCAATTTCACTCTTTTAAACATAAAGATATCTGTAAGGTCAGATGTTTGGAGGAACACTTCCTGGAATCAAATGAATAGCATGATCATGATCACGAAAAGGTGGGAGTCCTTTGGGAGTATCAAACACATTGGAATGATTGTCCAAGACTCTTTGGAGATCTGGAGAAATAGATGATTTTGATGTTGGAACTTCTAGTGAGCATAATTGTGCAATTACGCCTCGTTGTTCTTTCTTCAGAAGCTTTTTCATGACATTAGAGCTTATTATTTTTCCTATCTTCCCTATGATACCCCATAATTCTATTTCCTTTCATTTCGAAAAAAAATTCAAGAAAAGTTATTGAAAATTAAAAGCTACCGTCCCCAAAGATTGTAACCATTTTACTCCTAGTACGAAATCAACACCTCCCATTGGGATGGAAAGCATTGGAATATTCAATAATATTCCCCCATGGATAACTTGATATTATGGAATTTTCCAGAGCAATTTATAGTTCATCCATTTGCAACCATCACTTGAAATTTTGGTGCTGCGTATAGGAGACAATTCAATTCCTTGGCTATCTTACAATGAATAAAATTATGGGTACTACCTGAATCAATCAACACTATTACCTTTTTCTTCTTGATATCTCCTTCTATCTTGAGAGTTTGAGGAGTGGTAATTTCTGCCAATGCATTACACGATATGGTTGGACTCATTTCTTCCTCTTCTAGGGTTGGTTCTTGGTGTGTATCCTCTTATTTTTCATTTTCTTCTTCCTCTTCACAATCTATGTAAAATAACTTATTCTTAGCACACTTATGACCTTTAGTGTATTTTCTATCGCAACTGTAACAAAGCCCTTTTGCTCTTTTTTCTTCCAATTCTTATGGTGTCAACCTTGTACGTTGTTGAAATCTAGGAGTAGCAACACTTCCCTCTTTATAGAAGTGAGTGGTAGGCTTCCTTGTCACCATAATTTTACATTCAGTTTTTCTTGCCAACCTGAATGCCTTCTCCAATGGATCGAGTTCCAAAACACAAACTTCATGTTGGATGTTATCCTTTAAAGTACCTACGAAGAGATCAATCATGTGTTCCTCTGTAATATCAGTTACCCTTATATTCAATTTTTGGACATGTGTTCCTCTGTAATATCAGTTACCCTTATATTCAATTTTTGGAAGTCCTCAATGTGCTCCCCCACTAAACCCTTTTGTTTGAGATTTATCAATTGGCTAAAGAAGGTGTTTCTCTTTGTATCCTCATAATGTGCTATCATTTTCTCCATAAAAATTGACCAAGTGACAATTTTTTTACGGGAGCAAAGCCATCGATACCATACAGATGTATTTTGTTCTAGATGTAAAGTTTCAATGCATACCTTTTGTGTGTTTTGCATATTATTGAGATAAAAATATTGCTCCATCTGTAGTATCCATGTTACGGGATCCTTTCCATCAAACTTCCTCATATCCATCTTTGGAATATGGTGGTTATTCCCGCCAACATTAGATTTTATGAAATCACGATTAGAATTTATTTTGTTCTCATCATGAGTTTCCTCTACTATCTTTTCACCATTAGGAAACATTTGTTGTATCAACTTTGTCAAACCTTTCATGTCTGTTTTTAGATCATTATTCATGTTTTCCATCTTAGCTTCCATTCCAACTTCTATGCCATACATCTTAGCTTCCAAACCATTCATCTTAGCTTCCACTCCTTTATTGAAACCATCCATCTCATTTTTTGTTGCTCTTTGTGATAGCGAAATTTGGTGCACTTTCTCATGGACTTTTGATATCTCATGCTTCATTTCTTCATCTTCATGAGTCATAGTAGAGCCTTTTGAAGGCTTAATGGGTGTTTAATTCTTTTTAGGAGGAATTTTAGAACCCAATAATGATAGCTAGGCTCAATAGGCCTTTGGAGTCAACTAGAACTGATTTTTCAAACAAGACTTATGCAATTTGAAAAAAAAATACACACCTTTTTCTTGATGTTGAGGAGCTTGATATTAAAACTGAACTATATTTGTGATTTTAGATCTTCAATATATGAAATTTGGCCCTGAATTAATCCTATGAATCTTCTTTCGAATGCCATAGGTCTGACCTGATTTGGATTCTTCAAGGCAAAGTTATGTCCAATCTCCCAATTATGGATTGGTTCAGTACAGTGAACTTGTACGACTTTCCGTGTGTCATTTTTTGCTCCTTTGGCTCTAAAATTGATAGACAAAAAACTACAGTCTGTTTACTTGTGGCCAATTTTTACAAAATTCAAATCTGATGCTTAGACAGAGAGCTATGAATATTTTCCCACGATCACCTCTTTGAGATGAAATTCAGAAGCCTAAAAAATCCCTAACTTCCACAGATCATATCTTAGAAAATATTGTGAACCAGTATTTGAAATTTTGCGATGTTGTTCCTCAGGATTTCGTCTTCACACCCTAAAAATTCTAGCTTCTGAACCTTTGTAGAAAAACGTTATTGTGAAAATACTGCGATGAACTGTTTAGGTTAAATTCAATTGCCTGCAAAATGACCTAACTTGCACAGATCATATCTCTCAAAATACTGCGAACCAAGCTCTGAAATTTTGCGAAGATGTTCCTCGGGATTTTGGCTTCGCACATTTTAGATTCTGAACCTTCGTAGAAAAATTTCTATAGCGAAAATGGCATGTTGACCTGTTTGGAGCATCGAAACCCTAGAATCTCAAAGCTATGATACCAAATGCTGTGAAACCAGCTCAAAAAATAGAAGAAAAGAGATATCAATGCCTTAGAAATAAGCCACATCAAGGGGGAAACCTCCAATACATTACATGAATGAACAATTCTTGGATGATACAAATTACAAAACCTCCTTTCTATATATAGGAGTCCATAGGGCCATAATGTAATCCTAGTGGGGCCACAATGTAATCCTAGCCGACCTAACATTAATAATTTAAGGGCACAATAATAACAATATGTGGGTTAAAAGGATACAATAATAACAATAAGGGACTATACTAGTAATATAGGGACCTAACACACTATCATCAACAAAAGCATAGTATGTAGCAGCAACTTCAACAACATGTCAAGCAGTATGGTTATGAAGAGTATTGGATGGACTCAAGCAGCAACAGCAAGGATCAACAACAATATATTGTGACAACACATCCACGATTGCACTATCCAAGAATCGTGTGTTTCATCAAAAGAGAAAGCATATTGATACTAGATATCACTTTATTCGAGAACTTGTGAGCAACGGAGAAGTTCACTTGAAGCCTTGTAGAACGAGTGATCAATTGTCTGATATCTTTACAAAGCCATTAGCAGTAGATTTGTTTGAGTTTCACAAAAGAAACTTGGGTGTTGTAAGCCTAGCTGAGACATAAACGAACAGGCATGTTTGATTTGTCATGAGTTATGTTTTAGTTTAGCAGCAGTAATTAAGGAGGAGCGTTCAAATATATAATTACTTCCCTCATATAGAGTTAGACAAACAGTTAATTGAATTAGCTGAGTTGAGTTATAGATAGATTTCGTGAGTGAGTTAGAGAGTGAGTTATGTGAGTTGATCAAGTTTAGGTATGTGAGAGTGTGTGCATGTCAATTTAGGTTAAATACACTTCACTGGGTTCATTATATTCAGTTTGAGATTTAGATTGATTGAGATTAATTGAAGAGCCGCAACTCATTGTTTTGTGTGTGAAAGACTTGTGTTATTGTGTGATTGAATCCTCTTTCTATCCAACAGATTGGTATCAGAGCTGATGAAGGATCATAAGATCCGTGGGCGAGCACAACCAGTGAAGAAGGCCAAGAGCATAAAGTTGTCATTTTTTTTTTACAAAAAAAAAAAAAAATTACCTTCAGAGGTCTGCACATTTTTAGTGCAGCAATTGCGGAGGGTCCACAACTTATCCCAACATAAGATGCAGAAATTTCGGCAAACTTACGATTTTATGAAAAATCAAGTTTATACTGCGGTTTATTGGCGTCGGAGGGTGCGAAAACGTGTTTTTGCGCATAACAGCGGACAACTTGAATGAGTCGACGTAGAATCGTGTCACGCATGTGAAATTTTTAAAGGAGTACATATGAGTATTAATTCGTGATTGAGTTTTGATATTTGTTTAACATATTCCAAAAGAGCACGTGATTTTTTTTTTTAAATGCAAAGATTAAAAAACAAAAAGGGGTACGTAAGCCTTTTTTTTTGAAAGGAGCATTAACTTTTCATAAGCTTTAATGAGTATTAAAAGGGTTTGAAAAGTGTATTCCAATTCAAAAAGGTATTTTTTTGATAAAAGGGTTATTTTAAAGGTTTTGAAGAGTAAGGTTTTTTACAAGGAGATTTATAAAATAAAGCTTTCAAAGAGAGTTTTTTCTAATAAAAGTTATGTATATATATATATATATATATATATATATATATATATATATATATATATATATATATATATATATATATATATATATATATATAGATATATACTTCTTTTCTAAAGAGATTTATTATATCAAAACCAGGATAGAAGTTTTTTTAAAGGATCTTAGCAAAGCCTTTATAAAAAAAGGGAGAAATTTAGGGTTTTTGTCAGAGAAGATTTTTTGTTTGAGGCAAGATGGCCACATCTGATTTTCAGCCACAACTTCCTTCTTTCACCGAGAAATATTATGATGTGTGGGTTATTAATATGGAGACTATGCTAAAATCGCATGATGTATGGGATCATGTCAAGTTTGGGTTTGCAGAACCTGAAGATGATGCAGAAGAATGAGCCCTCAGTAATGCAGAGAGGGAAAAATGGAAGAAAGATAAGCGGAAGAATGCACAAGCATTGCTTCTTACCCAGCAGGGAGTGGACCGAACAATGTTCCAGAAGATCATGATAAATTTTTAGCAAAGGAAGCATGGGAAACTTTGGCGACAAGCCATCAAGATATGGCCAAATTTAATATTATCAATTTCAGAATACTAGGAGAGACTTTGAATGTCTGCAGATGAAGGAGATAGAGGACATTGATTCCTTCATGAATAGGGTCATGTATATCGTCAATCAGCTAAAAATCTATGGTGAAGATGTTAAATATGGACCAGTGATTGAGAAGGTTCTTCGATCGTTGTCTACCAAGTTTGATGTTGTGGTAGCAGCCATAGAAGAAGTGAAAGGTTTGGAAAAGTTGACAATTGATGAGTTGATGGGATCCCTTCTATCGCATGAAGGAAGTATATATAGAAATAAGGATTCCACTCTAGAAACCACCTTCAAAAGTCAAGTTTATATCTCAAGAGGTCGAGGTAGAGGTCGATCGAGAGGCAGAGGGTGAGGTGGAAGCTATAGTGGTCACAGAAATGGTCGAGAAGAACATGAGAATCAAAGTGGAAACAACAGCAGTAGAAGCTTTCATAACAATCAAAGGTCCGACAAATGAAAGGTAAAGTGCTATTATTGAAATATATTTGGTAATTATGCTCGTGATTGTAGGAAGAAGATAGCTGATCAAGGAAATAAGAGAGCTAATGTTAGTACATATAATATTGACTCCATGTTTCTAGAATGCAACACCATGCATGCATTGTCTGATAAGGTCTAGCTATTGGACAGTGGTTGCAGTAACCACATGATAGGAAACAAAATTTGGTTGCCAATTTGGATGCCTCAGTGAGGACAGAGGTAAAGTTGGAGACTGACAAGAATATGGATGTAGATGGCAAAGGAGTGGTCAACATTTTGACCAAGTAGGGGGAGCCAAAGACCATATCAGAGGTATATTATGTCCCTGGACTTAAACACAATTTGATTAGTGTTGGTCAATTGACGCAGAAAGGATACAAATTTATATTTCAGGGGCAACAATGTGTTATTTACGAGAAATCCCCAAGAAAACAACTCATTTCAAAGGTGGAGATGAGGAGGAACAGACTCTTTCCTCTAATTATGAACTAGAATGATCAGGTTAGTTCTTTTACAGCTTCATTTTTTGATGATTACTGGTTATGGCACTTTCGGTTTATTCACTTGAGTTTTTCCGGTTTAAGATTGTTGCAGCAGAAACAGGTGGTGAGATGTTTACCTCCCATCAAAGAACCTGCTAGCACTTGTGAGTGTTGAATCTTGGGAAAGAAAAACCGTGACAGTTTTCAAAAGGAGTTTCTTACGAGCAAAGAAACCACTTGAATTGGTTCATACCGACTTGTGTGGACCTATGAGGACACAGTCGAATGGTGAAATTTGTTACTTCCTCACTTTTATTGATGATTATAGTAGGAAGTCTTGCGTTTACTTTTTGAAGCATAATTTTGAAACTTTTGCAAAGTTCAAAGATTTCAAAGCCTTAGTGGAGAACCAAAGTGATCGACAGATCAAGGTATTGAGATCGGATCATGGTGGAGAATATGATTCGAAGGCATTCCATGAGAACTACAAACAGCAAGGAATCAAAAGACAGGTTACAACCAGATACACACCACAGAATAATTTTGTAGTAGAGAGGAATAACCGAACAATCATGAACGTGACAAGGAGCATTTTGAAAGAAAGACACTTGTCTAGTGAGTATTGGGCAGAAGCAGTTTCATGTGATGTTTATGTGATAAATAGATCTTCTACAAAGAGCGTGATGAACAGAGTTCCAGAAGAATCATGGTCAGGTAGGTCATGCAGTGTATCTCATTTCATTTTTTTTGGATGTGTAGCCTATGCGCATGTGCCTAAGAAAATAAGAGGCAAATTATATGATCGAAGTGAAAAATGCATTTTTACTAGTTATAGTGAGCAATCAAAAGCTTACAAATTGTATAACACTGTCACCAAGAAGAAAATCATTAGCAAAGACATTGTGTTCAAAGAAAAAGAGTCATGGAATGGGACTGTAGACATACTAACTGATGCACAAACACCATTGATGGAAGAGTATGACCTAGAAGAAGAGGAGCAGCAAGAATCAAGAGAATAGACACCAAACAGAATCACACCAGCAAGGACTCCAAGATTTTCAGAGCAGCATGGATCTTCAAGGAGATCGAAAGACCAGAATTCTCCAAGCAGCGAATCAGGTAATGAATAAAGTAATCGTAAGAAAAAACTAAGAAGTCTGAAATATATTTATGATGATTTGGATGTTATTTCAAATTTTGCATTGTTGGCATTCCAACCTTCTTCATTTAAAGAAGCAATCAGAGATGAAAATTGGGTGCAATCCATGAATGGAGAGATGAATTCAATTGTAAAGAATGATACATGGGATTTGGTTGATTTACCAAACGATAAAAATCTCATTGGTGTGAGGTGGGTGTACAACACTAAAGGGAATGAGAAAGGTGAGATTGACATATTTAAAGCAAGACTTGTAGCAAAAGGATTCTCGCAGAAACTGGGAATAGAATTTGGGGAAAAAATTTCTCCAGTAGCCAGATTGGATACTGTAAGAGCAATTATAGGGACAGAAACTCAGAACAATTGGAAATTCTATCAGATGGATGTAAAATCAGCCTTCTTGAATGGAATTTTAGAAGAAGAAATTTTTGTGAAGCCTCTCAGAAAGTCTATCAGATGGATATAAAGTTTACAGATTGAAGAAAGCGCTTTATGGACTCAAGCAAGCACCTAGAGCATGGTATAATAGAATTGATAGCTACATGATCAAGAATGGTTTTTTCAGAAGCAACATTGAGGCTACCTTATATACAAAGGTAAATGAGCATGGACAGATTTTGATAGTTTTCTTATATGTTGATGATATGATTTTTACAGGTGATCTTGAGATAGATGAATTTAAAACAACCATGATGAAAGAATTTGGGATGACAGATCTTGGTCTCATGAAATATTTTCTTTGCATTGAAGTTGAGCAATCTGAAAAAGGAATTTTTATTTATCAAAATAAATATGCAAGAGATTTGTTGAAAATATTCAGGATGGATAATTGCAAACCTGTACCTACATCAGTTGCAATAGGTACAAAGTTAAGTAAGGATGATGAAGGGGTAGATTTCAATCCAACTGTATTCAAAAGATTAGATGGCAGCCTCATGTATCTCACAACGACAAGAACAGATATTATGCAGGGAGTAAGTTTGATTTCCAGATTTATGGAGTCTACAAAAGACACACATTGGAGTGTTGTAAAAACAACTCTAAGATACATAGTATGAACCAGAGATTATGGCATAATGTATGCAAGAATAGAAAAGAAAGAATTGATTGGATATACAGATAGTGATTTTGCAGGAAGTTTGGATGATCAGAAGAGCACATTTGGTGATTTTTTTCATCTCGGTTCAGGAGTGATAGCATGGGCATCTAATAAGCAAGTTATTGTGACACTTTCATCAGCAGAAGTAGAATATGTAGTAGCAACTTAAGCAGCATGTCAAGTAGTATGGTTAAGAAGAGTATTGGATGGAATCAAGAAGGAATAGTAGGGATCAACAACGATATACTGTGACAACACATCAATGATTGCACTATCCAAGAAAAGTGTGTTTCATCAAAAGAGCAAGAATATTCATACTAGATATCACTTTATTCAAGAACTTGTGAGAAATGGAGAAGTTCACTTGAAGCCTTGTAAAAAGAGTGATCAATTGACTAATATCTTTACAAAGCCATTAGTGTTATATTTTTTTAAGTTTCACAAAATAAACTTGGGGTTTGTAAGCCTAGCTGAGACATAGACCATCAGGCATGTTTGAGATGTCATGAGTTATGTTTTATTTTAGCAGTCATAATTAAGGGGGAGTGTTAAAATATATAATTACTTCCCTCATGCAGAGTTAGACAAACAGTTAAGTGAATTAGTTGAGTTGAGTTAGGATAGGTTTGGTGAGTGAGCTAGAGAGTGATTTAAGTGAGTTGACCAAGTTCAGGTATGTGAGAGTCTGTTTATGTCAATTTAGGTTAAATACCCTTCACCGAGTTCATTGTATTCAGTTTGAGATTTAGAGTGATTGAGTTTAATTGAAGAGCCGCAGATCATTGTTTTTTGTGTGAAATACTTGTGTTATTGCGTGATTGAATTATTTGGCTATCCAACAGATTGGTATCGAAGTTGAGGAAGGATCAGAAGATCCATGGGCGAGCACAGCCAGTGAACAAGGCCAAGAGCAGAAAGCTGTCAATTTTTTTTTTTCAATTTTTTTTTTTTACCTGCAGAGGTCTGCACGTTTTGAGTGCAGCACCCGCAGAGGGTCTGCAAATTTTCCCAACAAAAACTGTGGAAATTTTGGCAAACTTACAATTTTCTGAAAAATCAAGTTTAGACCGCAGTTTATTAGCGTTGGAGGGTGCGGAAACGTGTTTTTACGTTTAACGGCACACAGCATGAGCGAGTCAACGCAGAATCATGTCATGTATGTGAAATTTTCAAAGGAGTACTTATGAGTATTAATTTGTGATTGAGTTTTGATATTGTTTTAACCTATTCCAAAAGAACACGTGAGTTTTTTTTTTTAAAGCAAAGATTAAAAAACGAAAAGGGGTACATAAGCCTTTTTTTTTCAAAGAAGAATTATATTTTCATAAGCTTTAATGAGTATTAAAAGGTTTTGAAAAGTGTATTGAAATTCAAAAAATTATTTTTTTATAGAAGAGTTATTCTAAAGGTTTTGAAGCGTAAGGTTTTTTACAAGGAGATTTATAAAATAAAGCTTTCAGAGAGAGCTTTTTTTATTAAATTTTTGTATATATAAATTTATTTTATAAAGGGATTTATTATATCAAAATAAAAATAAAAGTTTTTTTAAAGGAGCTCAGCAAAGCCTTTATAAAAAAAGGGAGAAATTTATGGTTTCTGTCAGAGAATTTTTTTTGTTTGAGGCAAGATGGCCACATATAATTTTTAGCCACAACTTCCTTCTTTCACTAGGAAGGATTATGATGTAAGGGCTATTAAAATGGACACTATGCTAAAAGCAGATGATTTATGGGATCATGTCAATTTTAGGTTTACGGAACCTCAAGATGATGTAGAAGAATGAGCCCTCAGTAATGCAGAGAGGGAACAATAGAAGAAAGATAAGTGGAAGAATGCACAAGTGTTGATTCTTATCCAGCAGGGAGTGGACCAAGCAGTGTTCCAGAATATCATGATAACTTCTTTAGAAAGGGAAGCATGGGTAACTTTGATGACAATCTATCAAGGTATGGCCAAAGTTAATATTGTCAAATTGCATAATACTAGGAGAGACTTTGAAAGTCTGCAGATGAAGTAAACATAGGACATTGATTCCTTCATGAATAGGGTCATGTCTGTCATCAATCAATTAAAAATATATGGTGAAGATGTTAAATATCATACAGTGATTGAGAAGGTTCTTCGATATTTGCCTACCAAGTTTGATGTTGTGGTAGCAGCCATAGAAGAAGCAAAATATTTGGAAAAATTAATAGTTTATGAGTTGATGGGATCCCTTCTATCGCATGAAGCAAGAATAGACAGAAATAAGGATTCCACTCTAGAAACTACCTTCAAAATTCATGTTTATATTTCAAGAGGTCGAGGCAGAGGTCGATCAAGAGGCAGAGGATGAGGTGGCAGCTATGGTGGTTAGAGAAATGGCCGAGAAGAGCATGTGCATCAAAGTGGAAGCAGCAGCAGCAGAAGCTTTCGTAACAATCAAAGGTATGATAAATCAAAGGTGAAGTGCTATTATTGAAATATGTTTTTTCATTATGCTCGTGATTGTAGGAAGAAGATAGCTGATCAAGGAAATCAGAGAGATAATGTTAGTACATAGAATACTGACTCCATGTTTCTAGCATGCAACACCATGAATACACTGTTTGATAAGGTCTGGCTATTAGATAGTGGTTCCAATAACCACATGACAGGCAACAAGAATTTGGTTGCCAATTTGGATGCCTCAGTGAAGGCAGAGGTAAATTTGGGGACCGATAAGACTATGGATGTAGATGGCAGAAGAGTGGTCAACATTGTGATCGAGCAGGGGGAGCCAAAGATCATATCAGAGGTATATTATGTTCCTGGACCCAAATTTTTTTTTATTAGTGTTGGTCAATTGACGCAAAAAGGATACAAAGTTATATTTCAGGGGAATGTAGTGTATTGTTTAAGACAATTCCCCAAGCAAGACGCTGATTGCAAAGGTGCAGATGACGAGGAATTGACTCTTTCCTCTAATTATTAACTACAATGATCATGTTAGTTCTTTTACATCTTCATGTTCTGATGATTACTGGTTATGGCACATTTATTTTGGTCACTTGCATTTTTCCGGTTTAAGATTGTTGTAGCAGAAACAGATGGTGAGAGGTTTACCTCCCATCAAAGAACTTGCTATCACTTGTGAGTGTTGCATCTTGGAAAAGGAACACAGTGAAATTTTTCTGAAAGGATGTTCTTACATAGCAAATAAACCACTTGAATTGGTGCATACCGACTTTTTTGGACCTTTGAGGACACAATCAATTGGTGGAAGCTATTCCTTCCTCACTTTTATTGATGATTATAGTAGGAAGAATTGGGTTTACTTTTGAAGTAGAAGTCCAAAACTTTTGCAAAGTTCAAAGAGTTCAAATCCTTAATGGAGAACCAAAGTGATCGACAGATCAAGGTATTGAGATCGGATCGTGGTGGAGAATATTATTCGAAGGCATTCAATGAGTACTGCAAACAACATGGAATTAGAAGACAATTTACAACTAGATAGACACCACAGAAGAATGGTGTAGCAGAGAGGAAGAACTGAACAATCATGAACATGAGAAGGAGCATGTTGAAAGCAAGACACTTGTCTAATGAGTACTGGGAAGAAGTAGTTACATGTGTTGTTTATGTGATAAACAGATCTCCTACAAAGAGCATGATGAATAGAGTTCTAGAAGAAGCATGGTCAGGTATGTCAGGCATTGTATCTCTCTTCATAGTTTTTGGATGTGTAGCCTATGCACATGTGCCTAAGAAAATAAGACACAAATTATATGCTCACAGTGAAAAATTCATTTTTACTGGTTATAGTGAGCAATCAAAAGCTTACAAATTGTATAATCTTGTCACCAAGAAGACAATCATTTGCAAAGATATTGTGTTCAAAGAACAAGATTCCTGGAATGGGACTGTAAACACACTAACCGATGCATGAACACAATTTATGTAAGAGGATGATGTAGAAAAAGAGTAGTAGTGAGAATAAAGAGAATAAACACCAAACAGAGTCACACTAGCACAGACTCCAAGATTTCCATAGCAGCAAGGATCTTCAAGCAAATTAATAGACCAGAATTTTCCAAGCAGCGAATCAAGTAATGAATCAAGAAATGGTTAGAAAAAGATGCGAATTTTGAAAGATATTTATGATGATTTGGATGTTAGTTCAAATTTTGCATTGTTGGCATTCAAACCTTCTTCGTTTCAAGAAGAAATCAGAGATGAAAATTGGGTGCAATCCATGGATGAAGAGATGATTTCAATTGAAAAGAATGATATATGGGATTTGGTTGATTTACGAAATGATAAAAATCTCATTGGTGTGAAGTGGGTGTACAAGACTAAAGTGAATGAGAAATGTGAGATTGACATATTTAAAGCAAGACTTGTAGCAAAAGGATTCTCGCAGCAACCGGGAATAGAATTTGGGGAAAAAATTTCTCTGGTAGCTTGATTGGATACTGTAAGAGAAGTTCAAGCGAAAAGAGCTCATAACAAGTGGAAATTCAATTAGATGGATGTGAAATCATCCTTTTTGAATGGAATTTCAGAAGAATAAATTTATGTGCAGAAGCCTCTAGGTTATGAAGTTGAAGGTAAAGAAGATAAAGTTTACAGCTTGAGGAAAGCGTTGTATGGACTGAAGCAAGCACCTAGAGCATGGTATAGTAGAATTGACAGCTACATGATCAAGAATGGTTTTTGCAGAAGCAGCATTGAGCCTACCTTATACGCAAAGGTAAATGAGCATGGACATATTTTGATAGTTTGCTTGTATGTTGATGATATGATATTTATAGGTGATCTTGAGATAGATGAATTTAGAGCAGCCACGATGACAGAATTTGAGATGACAAATCTTGGTCTCATTAAATATTTTCTTGGCATTGAAGTTGAGCAATATGAAAAATAAATTTTTATTTTTCAAAATAAATATGCAAGATATTTGTTGAAAAGGTTTAGGATGGATAATTGCAAACCTGTACCTACACCAGTTGCAATAGGTAGAATGTTAAGTAAGGATGATGAAGGGGTAGATGTCAATCCAACTCCATTCAATACATTAGTTGGCAGCCTCATGTATCTCACAACGACAAGACCAAATATTATGGAGGGAGTAATTTTGATTTCCAGATTTATGGAGACTCCAAAAGACACACATTGGAGTGTTGGAAAAATAATTTTGAGATACATAGAAAGAACCAAAGATTATGGCATAATGTATGCAAGGACAGAAAAGAAAGAATTGATTGGATATATAGATAGTGATTTTGCAGGAAGTTTGGATGATCGAAAGAGCACATCTGGTTATGTTTTTCATCTCGGTTCAAGATTGATAGCATGTGCATATAAGAAGCAGCCTATTGTGACACTATCATCATCAGACACAAAATATGTAGCAACAACTTCAGCAACATGTTAAGAAGCATGGTTAAGAAGAGTACTGGATGGACTCAAGTAGCAACAACAAGGATCAATAGCTATATATTGTGACAACATATCAACGATTTCAATATCCAAGAATAATGTGTTTCATCAAAAGAGCAAGCATATTGATACTAGATATCACATTAATTGAGAACTTGTGAGCAATGGAGAAGTTCACTTGAAGCCTTGTAGAACAATTGATAAATTGACTGATATCTTTACAAAGCCATTAGCAGTATATTTGTTTGAGTTTCACAAAAGAAACTTGGGTGTTGTCAGCCTAGCTGAGACATAGAACAACATGCATGTTTGATTTGTCATGAGTTATGCTTTACTTTAGCAGTCGTAATTAAGGGGGAGTGTTAAAATATATAATTACTTCCCTCATGATGAGTTAGACAAACATTTAAGTGAATTAATTGAGTAGAGTTATGGATAGATTTGGTGAGTGAGTTAGAGAGTGATTTAAGTGAGTTGATATAGTTCAGGTGTTAAAGAGTGTGTGCATGCCAATTTAGGTTAAATACCCTTCAATGGGTTCATTTTATTCAGTTTGAGATTTAGAGTAATTGAGATTAATTGAAAAGCCACAACTCATTGTTTCGTGTGTGAAATACTTGTGTTATTGTGTGATTGAATCCTCTAACTATCCAACAGATTGATATCAGAGCTGAGGAAGGATCAGAAGATCTGTGGGCGAGCACAGCTAGTGAAGAAGGCTAAGAGCAGAAAGCCGTCAACATTTTTTTTGCAAAAAAATAAAAAATAAAAAATAAAAAATAAATAAATAGAATAAAAAAATAAAATAAAAAAAATAAAGAAAAAAAAAATAAATAAATAAAAAATTACCTGCAGAGGTCCGCACGTTGTTAGTGTAGCACCTGTAGAGGGTCCGCAACTTCTCCCAACAAAAAGTACAGAAATTTCGGCAAACTTACTATTTTCTGAAAAATCAAGTTTAGACTGCGATTTATTGGCGTGAGAAGGTGCAAAAATGTGTTTCTGCATTTAACGGCGAATAGCGTGAGCGAGTCAACGCAGAATCATGTCATGTATGTGAAATTTTCAAAGGAGAACGTATGAGTATTAATTCGTGATTGAGTTTTGATATTGTTTTAACCTATTCCAAAAGAGCACGTGAGTTTTTTTAGAAAAGAAAAGATTAAAAAAAAAAGGGGGTACGTAAGCCTTCTTTTTCCAAAGGAGCATTAACTTTTCATAAGCTTTAATGAGTATTAAAAGGGTTTGAAAAGTGTATTCAAATTCAAAAAGGTATTTTTTGATAAAAGGGTTATTTTGAAGGTTTTGAAGAGTAAGTTTTTTTACAAGGAGATTTATAAAACAAAGCTTTCAGAGAGAGTTTCTTTTAATAAAAGTTATATATATAAATTTATTTTCTAAATGGATTTATTATATCAAAACCAAGATAAATTTTTTTTTAAAGGAGCTGAGCAAAGCCTTTATAAAAAAAGGGAGAAATTTAGGGTTTCTGTCAAAGAAGATTTTTTGTTTGAGGCAAGATGGCCACATCTAATTTTTGGCCACAACTTCCTTCTTTAACTGAGAAATATTACAATGTGTGGGATATTAAAATGGAGATTATGCTAAAATCACGTGATGTATGGGATAATGTCAAGTTTGGGTTTGCAGAACCTGAAGATGATGCAGAAGAACGAGCCCTCAATAATGCAGAGAAGGAACGATGGAAGAAACATAAGCGAAAGAATGCACAAGCGTTGCTTCTTATCCAGCATGGAGTGGACTGAGCAGTGTTCCGGAAGATCATGATAACTTATTCAGCAAAGGAAGCATGGGAATATTTGGCGACAAGCTATCAAGGTATGGCCAAATTTAATATTGTCAAATTGCAGAATACTAGGAGAGACTTTGAAATTCTGCAGATGAAGGAGACAGAGGACATTGATTCCTTCATGAATAGGGTCATGTTTGTCGTCAATCAGTTAAAATTCTATCGTGAAGATTTTAAAGACTGAACAGTGATTGAGAAGGTTCTTTGATCTTTCTCTACCAAGTTTGATGTTGTGGTAGCAGCCATAGAAGAAGTGAAAGATTTGGGAAAATTGAAAGTTGATGATTTGATGGGATCCCTTCTATTTCATGAAGAAAGTATAGATAGAAATAAGGATTCCACTCTAGAAACCACCTTCAAAAGTCAAGTTTATATTTTAAGAGGTTGAGGTGGAGTTCGATCGAGAGGTAGAGGACGAGGCGACAGCTATGGTGGTCATAGAAATGGCGGAGAAGAGCATGAGTATCAAAGTGGAAGCAACAGTAGCAGAATATTTCATAACAATCAAAGGTCTGACAAATCAAAGGTAAAGTGATATTATTGCAATAGATTTGGTCATTATGGTCGTGATTGTAGGAAGAAGGTAGCTGATCAAGGAAATCAGAGAGCTAATGTTAGTAAAAAGAATAATGACTCCATGTTTCTAGCATGCAACACCATACATGCACTATCTGATAAGGTCTGGCTATTAGAAAGTGGTTGCAATAACCACATAACAGGTGAAAAGAATTTGGCTGTCAATTTAGATGCCTTAGTGAAGAAAGAGGTAGAGTTGGAGACTGACAAGACTGGAGGTAGAGTTGGATACTGACAAGACTATGGATGTAGATGGAAAAAGATTTGTCAACATTGTGACCAACCAGGGGGAGCCAAAGACCATATCAGAGGTGTATTATGTCCCTGGACTCAAACACAATTTGATTAGTGTTAGTAAATTGACGCAGAAAGGACACAAAGTTATATTTTAGGGGAAATAGTGTGTTATTTATGACAAATCCCCAAGCAAGCACATGATTGCAAAGTTGCAGATGACGAGGAATAGACTCCTTCCTCTAATTATGAACTACAATGATCAGGTTAGTTCTTTTACAACTTCATGTTCTGATGATTACTGGTTATGGCACTTTCAGTTTGGACACTTGAATTTTTCCAGTTTAATATTGTTGCAGTAGAAACATATGGTGAGAGGTTTACATCTAATCAAAGAACCTGCTAGCACTTGTGAGTGTTTAATCTTGGAAAAGAAACACTGTGAAAGTTTTCCGAAAGGAGTTTCTTATAGAGAAAAGAAACCACTTGAATTGGTGCATACCGACTTGTGTGGACCTATGAGGACACAGTCGATTGGTAGAAGATGTTACCTCCTCACTTTTATTGATGATTATAGTAGGGACAATTGGGTTTACTTTTTGAAGAAGAAGTATGAAAATTTTGCAAAGTTCAAAGAGTTCAAAGCCTTAGTGGAGAACCAAAGTGACTAAAAGATCAAGATATTGAGATCAGATCATGGTGGATAATATGATTTGAAGGCATTCCATGAGTACTGTAAAAAATATGGAATCAAAAGACAGTTTACAAATAGATACACACCACAACAGAATGGTGTAGCAGAGAGGAATAACCGAACAATCGTGAACATGACAAGAAGCATGTTGAAAGCAAGACACTTGTCTAATGAGTATTGGGCAGAAGCAGTTGCATGTGATTTTTATGTGATAAACAGAGCTCCTACAAAGAGCGTGATGAATAGAGTTCCAGAAGAAGCATGGTCAGGGATGTCATGCAGTGTATCTCATTTCATAGTTTTTGGATGTGTAGCCTATGCACATGTGCCTAATCAAATAAGAGGTAAATTAGATGATCAAAGTGAAAAATGCATTTTTACTGGTTATAGTGAGTAATCAAAAGCTTACAAATTCTATAACTCTATCACCAAGAAGACAATCATTAGTAGATATGTTGTGTTCAAAGAACAAGAGTCGTGGAATGGGACTTTAGACACAGTAGCCGATGAAAAAACACCATTGATGGAAGACGATGATGTGGAAGAATAGGAGCAACAAGAATCAAGAAAACAGACACCAAACAGAGTCACACCAGCAAGGACTCAAGGATTTTCAAAGAAGCATGGATCTTCAAGCTAATCAACAGACCAGAATTCTCCAAGCAGCGAATCAGGTAATGAATCAAGAAATGGTAAGAAAAAGATGAGAAGTCTGAAAGATATTTATGATGATTTGGATGTTAGTTCAAATTTTTCATTGTTGGAATTCCAACCTTCTTCGTTTGAAGAAGCAATCAGAGATGAAAATTGGGTGCAAGCCATGGATGAAGAGGTGAATTCGATTGAAAAGAATGATACATGGGATTTTGTCGATTTACCAAATGATAAAATCTCATTGGTGTGAAGTACGTGTGCAAGACTAAAGTGAATGTGAAAGGAGAGATTGACAGATTTAAGGCAAGACTTGTAGAAAAGGATTCTCACAGCAACCAGGAATAGACTTTGGGGAAACATTTTCTCCGGTAGCTAGATTGGATACTGTAAGAGCAGTTCTAGCGACAACAGATCAGAAAAAGTGGAAAGTCTATCATCTGGATGTCAAATCAACCTTCTTGAATAGAATTTTAGAAGAAGAAATTTATGTGCAGCAGCCTCCAGGTTATGAAGTTGAAGGTAAAGAAGATAAATTTTACAGATTGAAGAAAGTGCTCTATGGACTGAAGCAAGCCCCTAGAGCATGGTATAGTAGAATTGATAGCTACATGATCAAGAATGGTTTTTGCAGAAGCAACATTGAGCCTACCTTATACACAAAGGTAAATGAGCATGGAAAGATTTTGATAGTTTTCTTATATGATGATATGATATTTGCAGGTGATCTTGAGATAGATGAATTTAAAGCATCCATGATGAAATAATTTGAGATGGCAGATCTTGGTCTCATGAAATATTTTATTGGAATTGAAGTTGAGAAATCTGAAAAAAGGAATGTTTATTTGTCAAAATAAATATGCAAGAGATTTTTCGAAAAGATTCAGGATGGATAATTGCAAACCTGTACCTACACCAGTTACAACAAGTACAAAGTTAAGTAAGGATGATGAAGGGGAAAATGTCAATCCAACTCTATTCAAAAGATTAGTTGGAAGCCGCATGTATCTGACAGCTATAAGACTAGATATTATGCATGGAGTAAGTTTTATTTCGAGATTTATGGAGACTCCAAAAGACACACATTGGAGTGTTGGAAAAAGAATTCTGAGATACATAGCAGGAACTAGAGATTATGGAATAATGTATGCAAGAAAATAAAATAAATAATTGATTAGATATACAGATAGTGATTTTCCAGGAAGTTTGGATGATCGGAAGAGCACATCCGGTTATGTTTTTCATCTTGGTTCAAGAGTGATAGCATGGGAATCTAAGAAGTAGCCTATTGTGACACTATCATTAGAAGAAGCAGAATATGTAGCAACAACTTCAGTAGAATCTCAAGCAGTATGGTTAAGAGAAGTATTAGATGGACTCAAGCAACAAGAGCAAGGATCAAAAACGATATATTGTGACAACACATCAGTGATTGCACTATCCAAGAATAGTGTGTTTCATAAAAGGACAAGCATATTGATACTAGATATCACTTTATTCGAGAACTTGTGAGAAATGGAGAAGTTCACTTGAAGCCTTGTAGAATGAGTGATCAATTAGCTGATATCTTGACAAAGCCATTAGTAGTAGATTTGTTTTAGTTTCACAAAAGAAACTTCGGTGTTGTAGGCCTAGCTGAGACATAGACCAGCAGGCATGTTTGAGTTGTCATGAGTTATGCTTTAGTTTAGCGGTTGTAATTAAGGGGGAGTGTTAAAATATATAATTACTTCTCTCATGCAGTTTTAGACAAATAGTTAAGTGAATTAGTTGAGCCTACCTTATACACAAAGGTAAATGATCATGGACAGATTTTTAGCTGTATATTTGTTTGAGTTCCACAAAAGAAACTTGGGTGTTGTAAGCCTAGCTGAGACATAGACCAGCAGGCATGTTTAAGATGTCATGAGTTATGTTTTAGTTTAGTGGTTGTAATTAAGGGGGAGTGTTAAAATATATAATTACTTCCCTCATGCAAAGTTATACAAACAATTAAGTGAATCAGTTGAGTTGAGTTATATATAGATTTGGTGAATGAGTTAGAGAGTGAGTTAAGTGAGTTGATCAAGTTCAGGTATGTGAGAGTGTGTGCATGTCAATTTAGGTTAAATACCCATCATCGGGTTCATTTTACTCAGTTTGAGATTTAGAGTTATTGAGATTAATTGAAGAGTTGCACCTCATTGTTTCGTGTGTGAAATACTTATGTTATTGTGTGATTGAATCCTCTGGAAATCCAATAGGTTGGTATCAGAGCTGAGGAAGGATCAGAAGGTCCATGGGCAAGCACAAACAGTGAAGAAGGCCAAGAACCGAAAGCCGTAAAAAAAAAAAAAAAATTACCTATAGAATTTTGCATGTTTTCATTGTAGCACCAGTGGAGCGTCAGCAACTTCTCCGAAAAAAAACTGTGGAAATTTCGGAAAACTTATGACTTTTTGAAAAATCAATTTTAGACCGTTGTTTATTGGCATTGGAGGGTGAGGAAACATGTTTTTTCGTTTAACACCAGACAACATGAGAGAGTCAACCCAGAAAGGTGTCACGTATGTGAAATTTTCAAAGGAGTACGTATGAGTATTAAGTCAAGATTGAGTTTTGATATTGTTTTAACCTATTCCAAAAGTGCACCTGAGTTTTTTTTTTAAAATCAAAGATTAAAAAAAAAAGGAGTATGTAAGCCTCTTTTTTTTGAAGGAACATTAACTTTTCATCAGCTCTAATGAGTATTAAAAGGGTTTGAAAAGTGTATTCAAATTCAAAAAGGTATTTTTTGATAAAAGGGTTATTTTAAAGGTTTTGAAGAGTAAGGTTTTTTACAAGGAGATTTATAAAATAAATCTTTCAGAGAGATTTTTTTTATAAAAGCTGTATATATATAAAAAAAATTTCTAAAGGGATTTATTATATCAAAATCGAGAATTTTTTTTTTTTTAAGTAGCTTAGAAAAGCCTTTATAAAAAAAGGGAGAAATTTAGGGTTTCTGTCAGAGAAGATATTTTGTTTGAGGCAAGATGGCCACATATAATTTTTAGCCACAACTTCCTTCTTTCAATGGGAAATATTATGATGTGTGGGATATTAAAATGGAGACTATGCTAAAATCGCATGATGTATTGGATCATGTCAAGTTTGGGTTTGCAGAACCTCAACATGATACAGAAGAATGAGCCCTCATTAATGCAGACAGGGAACAATGGAAGAAAGATAAGCAGAAGAATGCACAAGCGTTGCTTCTTATCCAGCAGGGAGTGGACCGAGCAGTGTTCCAGAAGATGATGATAACTTATTCAACAAAGGAATCATGGGAAACTTTGGCGACAAGCTATCAAGGTATGGCCAAAGTTAATATTGTCAAATTGCAGAATACTAGGAGAGAATTTGAAATTCTGTAGATGAAGGAGATAGAGGACATTGATTCCTTCATGAATAGGGTCATGTCTGTCGTCAATCAGCTAAAAATCTATGTTGAAGATGTTAAAGATCGAATAGTGATTGAGAAGGTTCTTCGATATTTGTCTACCAAGTTTGATGTTGTGGTAGCAGCCATATAAGAAGAGAAAGATGTGGAAAAATTGACAGTTGATAAGTTAATGGGATACCTTCTATTGGATAAAGCAAGGATCGACAAAAATAAGGATTCCACTCTGGAAACCACCTTCAAAAGTCAATTTTATATTTCAAGAGGTCGAGGCAAAGGTTGATCGAGAGGCAGAGGACGAGGCGATACCTATGGTGGTCAAAGAAATGGTCGAGAAGAGAATGAGCATCAAAGTGGAATTAGTAGAAACAAAAGGCTTCATAACAATCAAAGGTCTCACAAATCAAAGGTAAAGTGCTATTATTGCTATATATTTGGTCATTATGATGGTGATTGTAGGAAGAAGATATTTGATCAAGGAAATCAGAGAGCTAATTTTAGTACGGTGCGGCTCCATGTTGGAAATTTGGATGCCTCAGTGAAGACAGAGGTAAAGTTGGGGACTGACAAGACTGTGGATGTAGATGGCAAAGGAGTGGTCAACATTGTGACCAAGTAGGGGGAGTGAAAGACCATATCCTAAGTATATTATGTCCCTGGACTCAAACACAATCTTATTAGTGTTGGTCAATTGACGCAGAAAGGATACAAAGTTATCTTTCAAGGGCAATAGTGTGTTATTTACAAAAACTCCCAAAGCAAGAAGCTGATTTCAAAGGTGCAAATGATGACGAACGGACTCTTTCCTCTAATTATGAACTACAATGATCAGGTTAGTTCTTTTACAACTTCATGTTATGATAATTATTGGTTATGGCACTTTCAGTTTGGACACTTGCATTTTTCCAGTTTAAGATTGTTATAGCAGAAGAAGATGTTGAGAGGTTTACCTCCAATCAAAGAACCTTCTAGCACTTGTGAGTGTTGCATGATAGGAAAGCAACACCGTGAAAGTTTTCCGAAAGGAGTTTCTTACAGAGCAAAGAAACCACTTGAATTGGTGCATACTGACTTGTGTGGACCTATGAGGACACAGTCGATTGGAGGAAGCTATTACTTCCTCACTTATATTGATGATTATAGTAGGAGGACTTTGGTTTACATTTTGAGGCAGAAGTATGAAACTTTTGCAAAGTGCAAAGAGTTCAAAGCCTTGGTGGAGAAACAAAGTGATCGACAGATCAAGGTATTGATATTGGATCGTGGTGGAGAACACAATTCGAAGGCATTCCATGAGTACTACAAACAACATCGAATTAGAAGATAGTTTACAACCAGATACACACCACAACAGAATGGTGTAGCAGAGAGGAAGAACCGAACAATCATGAACATGACAAGGAAAATATTGAAAGCAAGACACTTGTCTAATGAGTATTGGGTAGAAGCAGTTGCATGTCCTGTTTATGCGATAAACAGATCTCCTACAAAGAGCGTGATGAACAGAGTTCCAGAAGAACCATGGTCAGGTATTTCATGCAGTATATCTCATTTCAAAGTTTTTGGATGTGTAGCCTATGCACATGTGCCTAAGAAAATAAGAGGAAAATTAGATGATCAAAGTGAAAAAAGCATTCTTACTGTTTATATTGAGCAATCAAAAGCTTACAAATTATATAACCCTGTCACCAAGAAGAAAATCATTAGCAGAGATGTTGTGTTCAAAGAAGAAGAGTCATGGAATGGGACTGTAGACACACTAACCAATGCACAAACACCATTGATGAAAGAGGATGATATAGAAGAAGAGGAGCAGCAAGAATCAAGAGAACATCCACCAAACAAATTCACACCAGAAAATACTCCAAGATTTTCAGAGAAGCATGGATCTTCAAGCAAATCAACAAACCAAAATTCTCCAAGCAGCGAATCAGGTAATGAATCAAGCAATGGTAAGAAAAATATGAGAAGTTTGAAAGATATTTATGATGATTCAGATGTTAGTTCAAATTTAGCATTGTTGGCATTCTAAGATTCTTCATTTGCAGAAGAAATCAGAGATGAAAATTGGGTGCAAGCCATGGCTGAAGAGATGAATTCAATTGAAAATAATGATACATGTAATTTGGTTGACTTACCAAACGATAAAAATCTCATTGGTGTGAAGTGGGTGTACAAGACTAAAGTGAATGAGAAAGGTGAGATTGACAGATTTAAAGAAAGACTTGTAGCAAAAGGATTATCACAGCAAATGGGAATAGACTTTGAGGAAAAATTTTCTTTGGTAGCCAAATTGGATACTGTAAGAGAAGTTCTAGCAACAACAGCTCAGAAAAAGTGAAAATTCTATCAGATGGATGTCAAATCAGCCTTCTTGAATGGAATTTTAGAAGAAGAAATTTATGTGCAGTAGCCTCCAGGTTATGAAGTTGAAGGTAAAGAAGATAAAGTTTACAGATTGAAGAAAGCGCTCCATGGACTGAAGCAATCACCTAGAGCATGGTATAACTGAATTGGCAGCTACATGATCAAGAATGGTTTTTGTAGAAGAAACATTTAGCCTACCTTATACACAAAGCTAAATGAGTATGGACATATTTTGATAGTTTTCTTATATGTTGATGATATGATTTTTACAGGTGATCTTGAGATAGATGAATTTAAATTAGCCTGATGAAAGAATTTGAGATGACATATCTTGGTCTCATGAAATATTTTCTTGGCATTGAAGTTGGGCCATCTGAAAATGGAATTTTTATTTGTCAAAATAAATATGCAAGAGATTTGTTGTAAATATTTAGCATGTATAATTGCAAGCCTGTACCTACACCAGTTGCAACAGGTACAAAGTTAAGTAAGGATGATGAAGGGGCAGATGTTAATCCAACTCTATTCAAAAGATTAGTTGGAAACCTCATGTATCTCACAGTGACAAGACTAGATATTATGGAGGGAGTAAGTTTGATTTCCAGATTTATGGAGACTCCAAAAGACACATATTGGAGTGTTGGAAAAAGAATTCTAAGATGCATAGCAGGAACCAGAGATTATGGCATAATGTATGAAAGGAAATAAAATAAAGAATGGATTGGATATACATATAGTGATTTTCCAGGAAGTTTGGATGATCGGAAGAGCACATCCATTTATGTTTTTCATCTCAATTTAGGAGTGATAGCATGAGCATCTAAGAAACAGCCTATTGTGATACTATCATCAGCAGAAGTAGAATATGTAGCAGCAACTTCAGCAACATGTCAATCAGTATGATGAAGAAGAATATTGGATGGACTCAAGCAATAATAGCAAGGATCAATAGTGATATACTGTGACAACACATCAGTGATTGCACTATCCAAGAATAGTGTGTTTCATCAAAAGAGCAAGCATATGGATACTAGATATCACTTTATTCCAGAACTTGTGAGAAGTGGAGAAGTTCACTTGAAGCCTTGTAGAACGAGTGATCAATTGGTTGATATTTTTACAAAGCCATTAGGAGTAGACTTGTTTGAGTTTCACAAAAGAAACTTGTGTGCTGTAACCCTAGCTGAGACATAGACCAGCAGGCATGTTTGAGCTGTCATGAGTTATGTTTTACTTTAGAGGTTGTAAATAAGGGGGAGCGTTAAAATATATAATTACTTCCCTCATGCAGAGTTAGACAAACAGTTAAGTGAGTTAGTTGAGTTGATTTATATATATATTTGGTGAGTGAGTTTGAAAGTGAGTTAAGTGAGTTGATCAAGTTCAAGTATGTGAGAGTGTGTGCATGTCAATTTAGGTTAAATACCCTTCAACGGGTTCATTATTTTTAGTTTGAGATTTAGAGTGATTGAAATTAATTAAAGAGCCACAACTCATTGTTTTGTGTGTGAAATAATTGTCTTATTGTGTGATTGAATCCTTTGTATATCCAACAGATTGGTATCGAAGCTGAGGAAGGATCTGAAGATCCGTGGGCGAGCACAGCCAGTGTAGAAGGCCAAGAGAAGAAAGCCGTTAAAATTTTTTCTACAAAAAAAAAAAAAATTACCTGCAGAGGTCTGCACAATTTCAGAGCAGCACCTGCGGAGGGTCCACAACTTCTCTCAACAAAAAATGTAGAAATTTTGGAAAACTTACGATTTTCTGAAAAATAAAATTTAGACCGCGGCTTTTTAGCGTTCGAGGGTACAGAAACTTTTTTTTGTTTCTAAGGATGGACAACGTGAGCGAGTCAATGCAAAATCCTATCATGTATGTGAAATTTTCAAAGGATTATGTATGATTATTAATTCGTGATTGAGTTTTGATATTGTTTTAACCTATTCCAAAAGAGCATTTGAGTTTTTTTTTTAAAGCAAAGATTAAAAAACAAAAATGGGTAAGTAAGCCATTTTTTTTCAAAGGAGCATCAAATTTTCATAAAATTTAACAAGTATTAAAAGGGTTTGAAAAGTGTATTCAAATTCAAAAAGGTATTTTTTGATAAAGGGGCTATTTTAAAGGTTTTGAAGAGTAAGTTTTTTTACAAGGAGAATTAAAAAATAAATCTTTTAGAGAGGTTTTTTTTTATAAAAGTTTTATATATATATATATATATATATATATATATATATATATATATATATATATATATATATATATTTCTTTTCTAAAGGGATTTATTATATCAAAACCAAGATAAAAGTTTTTTTAAAGGAGCTTAGAAAAGCCTTTATAAAAAAAGGGAAAAATTTAGGGTTTCTATGACAGAAGATCTTTCGTTTCAGGCAAGATGGCCACATCTAATTTTCAGCCACAACTTCCTTCTTCCACTGGGAAATATTACGATGTGTGGGCTATTAAATTGGGGACTATGCTAATAGCACATGATGTATGGGATCATGTCAAGTTTGGGTTTGCAGAACCTCAACATGATGCAGAAGAACGAGCCCTTAGTAATGCAGAGAGGGAACAATGGAATAAAGATAAGCGGAAGAATGCACAAAAGTTTCTTCTTATCCAGTAGCTAGTGGACCAAGCACTAGTCTAGAAGATCATGATAACTTCTTCAGCAAAGGAAGCATGGGAAACTTTGGCAACAAGCTATCAAGGTATGGCCAAAGGTAATATTGTGAAATTGCAGAATAGTAGGAGAGACTTTGAAAGTCTGTAGATGAAGGAGGAAGAGGACATTGATTCCTTCATGAATAGGGTCATGTCTGTCATCAATCAGTTAAAAATATATGGTGAAGAGGTTAAAGATCGAACAATGATTGAGAAGGTTCTTCGATCTTTGTCTACCAAGTTTGATGTTGTGGTAGAAGCTATAGAAGAAGAAAAATATTTGGAAAAATTGACAGTTGATGAGTTGATGGGATCCCTTCTATTGCATGAAGCAAGGATAGACAGAAATAAGGATTCCACTCTAAAAACCACCTTCAAAAATCAAGTTTATATTCTAAGAGGTCAATCGAGAGGCAGAGGACGAGACGACAGCTATGGTGTTCAGAGAAATGGCCGAGAAGAGTATGAGAATAAAAGTGGAAGCAGCAATAGTAGAAGTTTTCATAACAATCAAAGGTCTGACAAATCAAAGGTAAAGTGCTATTATTGCAATAGATTTGGTCATTATGCTCATGACTGTAGGAAGAAGATAGTTGATCAAGGAAATTAGAGAGCTAATTTTAGTACAGAGAATATTGACTCCATGTTTCTAGCATGTCACACCATGCATGCACCGTCAGATAAGGTCTAGATATTACACAGTGGTTGAAGTAACCACATGACAGGCAACAAGAATTTGGTTTCCAATTTGGATGCCTCAGTGAAGACAAAGGTCAAGTTGGGGACTGATAAGACTATGGATGTAGATGGAAAAGTAGTGGTCAACATTGTGACCAAGAAGGGGGAGCCAAAGAACATATCATAGGTATATTATGTCACTGGAAACGAACACAATTTGATTAGTGTTGGTCAATTGACGTAAAAAGAATACAAAGTTATATTTCAGGGGAAACAGTGTGTTATTTACGATAAATCTCCAAGCAAGCAGCTAATTGCAAAGGTGAAAATGACGAGGAACAAACTCTTTCCTCTAATTATGAACTACAATGATTAGGTTAGTTCTTTTACAACTTCATGTTCTGATGATTACTGGTTATGGCACTTTCGGTTTGCACACTTGCTTTTTTCTAGTTTAAGATTGCTGCGGTAGAAACAGAGGTTAAGAGGTTTACCTCCCATCAAAGAACTTGCTAGCACTTGTGAGTTTTTCATCTTGGGAAAGTAACACCGTGAAATTTTTCCAAAAGGAGTTTCTTACAGAGCAAAGAAACCATTTGAATTGGTGCATACCGACTTGTGTGGACCTATGAGGACATAGTTGATTGGTGGAAGTTGTTACTTCCTCACTTTTATTGATGATTATAGTAGGAAGAATTGTGTTTACTTTTTGAAGTAGAAGTCTGAAACTTTTGCAAAGTTCAAAGAGTTCAAAGCCTTAGTGGAGAGACAAAGTGATTGAAAAATCAAGGTATTGAGATCTATTCGTGGTGGAGAATACGATTCGAAGGCATTCCATGAGCACTGCAAACAACATGGAATCAGAAGATAGTTTACAACTAGGTACACACCACAGCAAAATGGTGTAGCAGAGAGGAAGAACCAAACAATCATGAACATGAAAAGGAGCATGTTGAAAGCAAGACACTTGTCTAATGAGTATTGGGCAGAAGGAGTTGCATGTGTTTTCTATGTGATAAACAGATCTCATACAAAGAACATGATGAACAAAGTTCCAGAAGAAGCATGGTCAGGTATGTCATGCAGTGTATCTCATTTTAGAGTTTTTGCATGTGTACCTATGCACATGTGCCTAAGAAAATAAGAGGAAAATTAGATGATCAAAGTGAAAAATGCATTTTTACTAGTTAGAGTGAGAAATAAAAATCTTACAAATTGTATAACCCTGTCACCAAGAAGACAATCATTAGCAGAGATGTTGTGTTCAAAGAACAAGAGTCATGGAATGAGACTGTAGACACACTAACCAATGCACAAACACCATTGATGGAGAAGGATGATGTAGAAGAAGAGGAGCAGCAAGAAACAAGAGAACAAACACCAAACATAGTACACCAGCAAGGACTCCAAGATTTTTAGAGCAGCATGGATCTTCAAGTAGATCAAATGACCAGAATTATCCAAGCAGCGAATCAGGTAATGAATCAAGAAATGGTAAGAGAAATATGAGAAGTATAAAATATACTTATGATGATTTGGATGTTAGTTAAAAATTTTCATTGTTGGAATTCCAACCTTCTTCCTTTGAAGAAGCAATCAAAGATGAAAATTGCGTGGAAGCCATGGATGAAGAGATGAATTCAATTGAAAAGAATGATACATGGGATTTGGTTGATTTACCAAATGGTAAAAAACTCATTGGTGTGAAGTGGGTGTACAAGACTAAAATGAACGAGAAATGTGAGATTGATAGATTTAAAGCAAGACTTGTAGCAAAAGAATTCTCGCAGCAACCAAGAATAGAATTTGGAGAAACAATTTTTGCGATAGCCAGATTGGATACTGTAAGAGCAGTTCTAGCAACAACAACTTAGAACAAGTGGAAAGCCTATCAGATGGATGTCAAATCAGCCTTTTTGAATGGAATTTTAGAAGAAGAAATGTATGTGCAGCAGCCTCCAGGTTATGAAGTTGAAGGTAAAGAAGATAAAGTTTACAAATTGAAGAAAGTGCACTATGGACTGAAGCAAGCACCTAGAGCATGGTATAGTAGAATTGAAAACTACATGATCAAGAATGGTTTTTGCAGAAGAAGAATTGAGCCTACCTTATACACAAAGGAAAATGAGCATGGACAGATTTTGATAGTTTTCTTATATGTGGATGATATTATTTTTACAGCTGATCTTGAGATTGATGAATTTAAAGAAGCCGTGATGAAATAATTTGAGATGACAGATCTTGGTCTCATGAAATATTTTCTTGGCACTGAAGTTGAGCAATCTGAAAAGGGAATTTTATTTGTCAAAATAAATATACAAGAGATTTGTTGAAAAGATTCAGGATGGATAATTGCAAACTTGTACCTACATCAGTTGCAATAGGTACAAATTTAAGTAAGGATGATGAAGGGACAGATGTCAATCCAACTCTATTCAAAGGATTAGTTGGCAGCCTCATGTATCTCATAGTGATAAGACCAGATATTATGCAGGGAGTAGGTTTGATTTCTAGATTTATGGAGACTCCAAAAGACACACATTAGAGTGTTGGAAAAATAATTCTTAGATACATAGTAGGAACTAGAGATTATGGCATAATGTATGCAAGGACAGAAAAGAAATAATTGATTGGATATACAGATAGTGATTTTGTAGGAATTTTGGATTATCAGAAGAGCACATCTGGTTGTCTTTTCATCTTGGTTCAGGAGTGATAGCATAGGCATCTAAGATACAGCCTATTGTGACACTATCATCAGCAAAAGCAGAATATGTAGCAGCAACTTCAACAGCATGTCAGGAAGTATTGTTAAGAAGAGTATTCGATGGACTCAAGCAACAATAACAATGATCAACAACGATATAATGTGAGAACACATCAATGATTGCACTATCTAAGAATAGTGTGCTTTATCAAAAGAGAAAGCATATTGATACTAGATATCACTTTATTCGAGAACTTGTGATCAATGGAGAAGTTCACTTGAAGCCTTGTAGAATGAGTGATCAATTAGATGATATCTTTACAAAGCCATTACTAGTAGATTTGTTTTATTTTCACGAAAGAAACTTTGGCATTGTAAGCCTAGCTAAGACATAGACCAACATGCATGTTTGAGTTTTCATGAGTTATGTTTTATTTTAGCGGTCGTAATTAAGGGGGAGTATTAAAATATATAATTACTTCCCTCATGCAGAGTTAGACAAATAGTTAAGTGAATTAGAAGAGTTTAGTTATATATAGATTTTGTGAGTGATTTAGAGAGTTAGTGAAGTGAGTTTATCAAGTTCAGGTATGTGAGAGTGTGTGCATGTAAATTTAGGTTCAATACCCTTCAAAGGGTTCATTGTATTCAATTTGAGATTTACAGTGATTGAGATTAATTTAAGAGCCATAGGTCATTGTTTCATGTGTGAAATACTTGTGTTATTGTGTGATTAAATCCTATGGCTATCCAATAGATTGGTATCATAGCTTAGGAAGGATCAGAAGATCCATGGGCAAGCACAGCCAGTGAAGAAGGCCAAGAGCAGAAAGCTATCAATTTTTTTTTTACAAAAATAAAAATAAAAATTTTACCTGCAGAGGTCTGCACATCTTCAGTGCAGCACCTGTGGAGGGTCCACAATTTCTCCCAACAAAAACTGCAGAAATTTTGGCAAACTTACGATTTTCTAAAAAATCAAGTTTAGACAACGGTTTATTGGCATTGGAGGGTGTGGAAATGTGTTTTTTCGTTTAATGGTGGACAACCTGAGCGAGTAAACACATAATCATTTCATGTATGTGAAATTTTCAATGGATTACGTGTGAGTATTAATTCGTGATTGAGTTTTGATATTGTTTTAACCTATTCCAAAAGAGCAAGTGACTTGTTTTTTAAAAAGCAAAGATTAAAAAACAAAAAGGGGTACGTAAGCCTCTTTTTTCAAAGGAGCATTAAATTTTAATAAGCTTTAATGAGTATTAAAAGGGTTTCAAAAGTGTATTCAAATTCAAAAAGGTATTTTTTGATAAAAGGATTATTTTAAAGGTTTTGAAGAGTAAGGTTTTTTACAAGGAGATTTATAAAATAAAGCTTTCAAAGAGAGTTTTTTTTATAAAATTTATATATATATAAATTTCTTTTCTAAAGGGATTTATTATATCTAAACCAGGATAAAATTTTTTTTTAAAGGAGCTTAGCAAAGCCTTTATAAAAAAAGGGAGAAATTTAAGGTTTTTGTGAGAGAATATTTTTTGTTTGAGGCAAGATGGCCACATATAATTTTCAGCCACAACTTCCTTCTTTCACCAGGAAATATTATGATGTGTGGGCTATTAAAATGGAGACTATGTTAAAAGCACATGATGTATGGGATCATGTCAAGTTTGGGATTTCAAAACTTCAAGATGATGCAGAAGAATGAGCCCTCAGTAATGCAGAGAGGGAACAATGGAAGAAAGATAAGTGGAAGAATGCACAAGCATTTCTTGTTATCCAGCAGGGAGTGGACCGAGCAGTGTTCCAGAAGATCATGATAACTTCTTTAGTACAGGAAGCATGGGAAACTCTGGCGACAAGCTATCAAGGTATGGCCAAAGTTAATATTTTCAAATTACATAATACCAGGAGAGACTTTTAAAGTCTGTAGATGAAGGAGACAGAGGACATTGATTCCTTCATGAATAGGGTCATATCTGTCGTCAATCAGTTAAAAATCTATGGTGAAGATGTTAAATATCGAATAGTGATTGAGAAGGTTCTTTGATATTTGTCTACCAGGTTTGATGTTATGGTAGCAACCATAGAAGAAGCAAAAGATTTGGAAAAATTGACAGTTGATGAGTTGATGGGATCCCTTCTATCGCATGAAGCAAGGATGGATAGAAAAAAGGATTCCACTCTAGAAACTGCCTTCAAAAGTCAAGTTTATATTTCAAGAGGTCGAGGCAGAGGTCGATCGAGAGGCAGAGGTCGATTGAGACGCAGAGGACGAGGAAACAACTATGGTGGTCAGAGAAATGGCCGAGAAGAGCATGAGCATCAAAGTGGAAATAGCAACCGCAGAAGCTTTCATAACAATCAAAGGTCTGACAAATCAAAGGTAAAGTGTTATTATTGCAATAGATTTGGTCATTATGCTCGTGATTGTAGGAAGAAGATAGCTGATCAAGGATATCAGAGAGCTAATGTTAGTACGGAGAATAATGACTCCATGTTTCTAGCATGCAACACCATGCATACACTATCTAATAAGGTCTAGCTATTAGACAGTGGTTGCAGTAACCACATGACAGGCAACAAGAATTTGGTTGCCAATTTGGATGCCTTAGTGAAGATAGAGGTAAAGTTGTGGACTGACAAGACTGTGGATGTAGATGGAAAAGGATTGGTCAACATTGTGACCAAGAAGTGGGAGCCAAAGGCCATATTAGAGGTATATTATGTCCCTGGACTCAAACACAATTTTATTAGTGTTGGTCAATTGATTCAGAAAGGATACAAAGTTATCTTTCAGGGGAAAAAATGTGTTATTTACGACAAATCCCCAAGAAAGAAGTTGATTGCAAAGGTGCAGATGATGAGGAACAGACTCTTTACTCTAATTATGAACTAAAATGATCATGTTTGTTCTTTTATAACTTCATGTTCTGATGATTACTGGTTATGGCACTTTCGGTTTGGACACTTGCATTTTTTTGGTTTAAGATTGTTGCAACAGAAACAACTCATGAGAGGTTTACCTCACATAAAATAACCTGCTAGCACCTATGAGTGTTACATCTTGGGAAATCAACACCGTGAAATTTTTTCGAAATGAGTTTCTTACAGGGAAAAGAAACCACTTGAATTGGTGCATACCGACTTGTGTGGACCTATGAGGACACGGTGCATTGGTGGAATATGTTACTTCCTTACTTTTGTTGATGATTATAGTAGGAAGAATTGTGATTAATTTTTGAAGCATAAGTCTGAAACTTTTACAAATTTCAAAGAGTTCAAAGCCTTAGTGAAGAACCAAAGTGATCAACAGATCAAGGTATTAAGATCAGATCCTGGTGGAGAATACAATTCGAAGGCATTCCATGAATACTGCAAACAACATGGAATCAAAAGACAATTTAAAACCAGATACACACCACAACAGAATGGTGTAGCAGAGAGGAAGAACCAAACAATCATGAACATGACAAGGAGCATGTTGAAAGCAAGACACTTGTCTAATGAGTATTGGGTAAAAACAGTTGCATGTATTGTTTATGTGATAAACAGATCTCCTACAAAGAGAGTGATGAACAGAGTTTCAGAATAAGAATGGTCAGGTATTTCATGTAGTGTATCTCATTTCAGAGTTTTTGGATGTGTAGCCTATGCACATGTGCCTAAGAAAATAAGAGGAAAATTAGATGATAAAAGTGAAAAATGCATTTTTACTAGTTATAGTGAACAATCAAAATCTTACAAATTGTATAACCGTGTCACCAAGAAGACAATCATTAGCAGTTATGTTGTGTTCAAAGAACAAGAGTCATGGAATGGGACTATCGACATACTAACCGATGTAAAAACACCATTGATGGAAGAGGATGATGTAGAAGAAGAGGAGAGGTAAGAATAAAGAGAATAGACACCAAACAGAGTCACACCAACAAGGACTCCAAGATTTTCAGAGCAGCATGGATCTTCAAGCAGATCAACAGACCAAAATTCTCCAAGTAGCGAATCAGGTAATGAATCAAGCAATAGTAAGAAAAAGATGAGAACTCTGAAAGATATTTATGATGATTTGGATGTTAGTTCAATTTTTTCATTGTTGGCATTCAAACCTTCTTTGTTTGAAGAAGAAATCAGAGATGAAAATTGGGTGCAAGCCATGGATGAAGAGATGAATTTAATTGAAAACAATGATACATGGGATTTGGTTGATTTACCAAACGATAAAAATCTCATTGGTGTGAAGTGGGTGTATAAGACTAAAGTGAATGAGAAAGGTGAGATTGAAAGATTTAAAGCAAGACTTGTAGCAAAAGGATTCTCACAGCAACCGGGAATAGACTTTGGGGAAATATTTTCTCCAGAACCCAGATTGGATACTGTAAGAGAAGTTCTAGCGACAACATCTCAGAACAAGTGGAAATTCTATTAGATCAATGTCAAATCAGCATTCTTGAATGGAATTGTAGAAGAAGAAATTTATGTGAAGGAGCCTCCAGGTTATGAATTTGAAGGTAAAGAAGATAATGTTTACAGATTGAAGAAAGCGCTCTATGGACTGAAGCTAGCACCTAGAGCATGGTATAGCAGAATTGAAAGCTACATGATCAAGAATAGTTTTTGCAGGAGCAGCATTGAGCCTACCTTATACACAAAGGTAAATAAGCATGGACAGATTTCGATAGTTTGCTTATATGTTGATCATATGATTTTTACAAGTGATCTTGAGATAGATGAATTTAAAGCAGCCATGATGAGATAATTTAAGAGGAAAGATCTTGGTCCCATGAAATATTTCTTGGCATTGAAGTTGAGCATTTTGAAAAAGGAATTTTTATTTTTCAAAATAAATATGGAAGAGATTTGTTGAAAATATTTAGGATGGATAATTGCAAACCTGTACCTACACCAGTTGAAACAGGTACAAAGTTAGGTAAGGATGATGAAGGGGCATATGTCAGTCCAAATCTATTCAAAAGATTAGTTGGCAGCCTCATGTATCTCACAATGACAAGACCATATATTATGCAGGGAGTAAGATTGATTTCCAGATTTATGGAAACTCCGAAATACACACATTGGAGTGTTAGAGAAATAATTCTGAGATACATAGCAGGAACTAGATACTATGACATAATGTATGCAAGGAAAAAAATAATAATTGATTGGATATACAGATAATGATTTTGCATGAAGTTTGGATGATCGGAAGAGCACATCCGGTTATGTTTTTCATCTTGGTTCAGGAGTCATAGCATGGGCATCTAAGAAGCAGCCTATTGTGACACAATATCAGCAGAAGCAGAATATGTAGCAGCAACTTCAGCAGCATGTCATGCAGTATGGTTAAGAAGAGTATTGGATGGACTCAAGCAACAATAGCAAGGATCAACTGGAATATACTGTGACAACACATCAGCGATTGCACTATCCAAGAATAGTGTGTTTCATCAAAAGAGAAAGCATATTGATACTAGATATCACTTTATTCGAGAACTTGCGAGCAATGGAGAAGTTCACTTGAAGCCTTGTAGAATGAGTGATCAACTAGCTGATATATTTACAAAGCCATTAATAGTAGATTTGTTTGAGTTTCACAAAAGAAACTTGGGTGTTGTAAGCCTATCTGAGACATAGACCAGCAGGCATGTTTGAGTTGTCATGAGTTATGTTTTACTTTAGCGGTCGTAATTCAGGGGGAGTGTCAAAATATATAATTACTTCCCCCATGCAGAGTTAGACAAACAGTTAAGTGAATTACTTTAGTTGAGTTATAGAAATATTTGGTGAGTCAGTTAAGTGAGTTGATCAAGTTTAGGTATGTGAGAGTGTGTGCATGTTAATTTAGGTTAAATACCCTTCACTGGGTTCATTGTATTCAGTTTGAGATTTAGAGCGATTGAGACTAATTGAAGAGCCACAGCTCATTGTTTCGTGTGTGAAATGCTTGTGTTATTGTGTGATTGAATCCTGTGGCTATCCAACATTTATGTATATTTTTTAGAATGTAAAATATAATGGGTAAGTTTTTGAATGTTATATAAATATAAAAAAAAACTAAATTGTATCAAATATTTTATTTATAATACTGATTTTCTTGATGACATATACATAATATTTTTAAAACAATATAATATATATAATTGATATTATAATATTTAATTAATTTATTAATATAAATTCAAACTATTTTTTATTATTAATATATTTTAAAGTATACTTTTTATTAAAATTATTTTATTAATAATTTATATAGAATATTTTACCATATATAACATTAAAATATTTTATTTTAACAACTTTTTATCTATATAATATATATCTAGTCTATATCCATATAAATTAGTTAAAATTGATTTTCAAATATTTCATTTAAATTTCTCATTGAAATATCTATGAAAAATATAAGGTTTTTTACACATTATTCTATTTCTAATTACTTTATATGCATAGCATATTCATTTTTTTTTAAATTGTGCAAAGGCTTATTTTTTACCCAATCCTTCTCAAACAAGACAATAAAATGGACCTGTAGGCTCAATAATGACTCTCTTAAATATGATCATTTTCTATTTAATTAAATTAACTTAAATCGATACCAATTTCAATATTTAGCTGAAAATAATCTTTAATAATATGTTATTATCAAAATTGAATATATAACTTTCCATAAAACATATTATCAAAATTGAATGTATAACTTTCCATAAAAACTAAAAAATTGCGCCTAACTTAAACTATCCCTACAAACCTCAACCTAGACCTCATAAATATTCCATATTCTCATTTTTAAATATGGACAAATTTGAAAATAATTTAATTTATATATATGTCTTACTTTAACATTGACCTTAATTTGATTTCTAGCGTAAACCCAATATATTTTGATAATTATAAAAGATTATAAACCCTAATATCATTTTAGAATTCAGATTGACCTCAATTTGATTTTTGAGTTTATGAAAGCTGATATCATTTTACTTTTACTGAAGTTTTATTCTTTGAAATTATCAAATCTTTAATGTCAAGGATAGTTTTAAAAGTTTGATACTCTTAAGTTGGGTTTCTCAAATCACATATTAAGCTTGAGAAACACAAACAATTTGACAATAATAAAAGTAAAATGTAAAAATTATAGAATATTTATAATATAATTTAGATGTTTTCAGTTTTAATTTTTTTTTTTAATATATATATATATATTTAAAATACATAAATAAATCTATAAATCAATTGAATAGTCTATAATATTTTTCATACCATAACATTCTATATATTTAATAAACTAAATTTATCATTTTAATTAGAAAATATAAATTTTGATTATTTTCTTTAAAATACTTTTTTATAATATTTTTATTTGTTGTTATTTAAAATATATGGCTAAACATATAAATGAATATAATGCTCTACCATATTTTTCATAACTTAAAATTTTATATATTTAATAATTTAAATTTATCATTTTAATTAGAAAATGATAAATTATATTATACTCTCTATTAATTTATAAAAGTAGTTTTCAGGTGTCATTTTTTGAGTTTAGCTTATAATTATCTAAATACTGATTTGTGTTGTTTAAAGTGGTTTTTTTACTCCATATACAGATTCAACACTCTAAAAAATCCCAAAGACATTTAAATTGTGAAGAGTTCACTCATCAAACTTGTGATTTCAATGAATCCTACAAAATTCATGATTTCAATAAATCCATACTAAATTAGATATTAAAATAAAACATATATTTTTCCAAAAAACAACACTTTAAAACTACTGGTTAATTAAATAAATATACTTTTAATGTTTTCTCTATTTATTATTAGTAGAATAAAACTTTTTGCTTTAAAATCTAGTTATACAATTTTTTTCAATTCAATTAATACATATTAATACGACCTTTCGAACATGTTTTGTTGTGTTTCTGCATTGCATTTGCATCTTATTACAACATTGTGCGACCTACACTGTGCATCAAATGAATGTTTTTGGTTGTTCCGGGCATAAGATCAGTTAGCTTCATCCACAAAATTTTTATCAGTCAAGAGTGGATTTCCTTGATCGACAATTTTAATAACAAATTTCGTAATCGGCATGATGGGCTAAAGAGATGGTACCATATTGATACAGTCCAACTAAATGGATCAGATACTCTTAGAAATATGTCCATAAAATTCCTGGTTGCCTCTCTCCCCAATAATCTCAATGAAATGATTATTAATTTCAATTAAAATATATTTTTATTCAACTAGAAATTTAATTTAATTGTAAAAATTAGAATATTTTCAAATTTAATGGATAATAGCTAGGTCACACAATATTCAGAAATTTGATCTCACTATTACCATAGTTAAAATCCCAAATATTCCCAAATCTATAGAAAAAGGTAACCACTCATCAATAATCTCACAAAAAAAATTTGGCCCAATTTTTGGGATTGAGGAACCTTTTCGTTAACATCCAGACAAAAAAAGAAAAACTTGTGAAATGGCATAACCTTAGAATTCAAAGCCTCAGCGAATACCTTTTTCAGTATAATTTGTAAAAAAATATATTTGTAAACCTTTGTGATTTCAAGTGATGGGGAGCTCAATTCCCCAAAAATCTCTCACCAAATTTTAAAAAGCACTCAAAACACCCCCACACATTAGCACTCAATCACCGATTCAAGGTCCCACATCAAGATAAATATAATTTCTATAATAATAATATTAATAATTTCTATAATAATAATATTAATATAATTATTGTTAATGTTAATATTAAATACTGACATCATGTTTTTATTAATATTGAATATGAATATGTATTAGTGCAAGATATAAAGTTTTCTTAAAATTTTTGTTTTTTTATTTTTTGTTACTTTTTATTTAGTATCAATAATGTTTATCATCTTTAACATGAAAAATATTGTTAGATATTTTATGAGGCGTTATTAACATTAATGTTAATATTTGTCGTTAAATTTTAGATGAATATAGTTGATCATATTGGTTATGGTTAAATTTTGAATTAATTACATTATTAACTATGAAAAATATTTTTTGTTGTAATGTAACATTCTAAAACTAATATCAGAAGGTAGTATAATCAGAAAAAAATATTGTTTTGAAATTTCTATAATAACAATATTCAACGATTGTGCCTATCGTGATGTGTATATGTAACATTTGTAGTATTGTGTACATATGATGTTGTATGACCATTTTATATATGGTGTTTTTTGTATATTGTATATTCAGTGCTAGGTATAAATGGTGATATGTACTTGTTTGATATGCGGTGCCATGTACATTTTATAATGTGTTCATTTCGATATGCGGTGTTGCGTGCATATGGTGTTGTGCACATGTTGGATATGGAGTGTTGTGTATGTATGGTGCTACATACATGTTATATATGAATTTATAGGTACATATGGTTTTGTTTGCGTGTTGTACATAGTGTGTTGTACATATGGTGCTATGTACATATGGTGTTGTGTGCATGGTTGCACATGTGGTGTTGTGTGCACGTGGTGTTGTGTACATGTTGTACATGTGGTGCTATGTGCAGATAGTGTCGTGTACATGTCCTGCACATGACACTTTGTACATGTGGTTTCGTATACATGTCGTGCATGTGGTGTTGTGTACATGTGGTATTGTGTACATGTTGTACATGTCGTGCAATGTACATTTGGAATTTTGTACACTTTGTGTCGGTAGTGTCATGTACATGTGATGTTTTCCACACATTGTGCAAGTAGTGTTGTGTATAGATGGTACTATATTCATGTTGTGCATATGGTATTGGTATACATTTAATATTGTGTGCATCTCATATATGCTGTGTTACGCGCATGTGGTACTATTATGTGTATGGTGTAGTTGTGGTATTGTAACATGTGTCTTTGTTGTGTTGTAATCTGTAGATGTATATGTATTCTGTACACTGGGTGTAGGTGTATGTGTTGTATGTCATTGTAGGTGTATATATTGTGTTGTATTATACACCGGATGTAGATGTATGTGTCATATCTCAGTGTGGGTGTGTATATTGTATGGTATTGTATGTCATATATGGGTGTATGTGTTGTGATGTGCATTGTGTGTATGTGTGCATAATTGAAGAAAATAAAACGCATTGTGTGCTTTCCATGTGTGGAAACTCATTCATTGTGTGTACAGGAAGAACAAAGGAAGAAGTAAGGATTGACGAAGGATAAGTATCGATATTTTATTTCAGGTTTATCATGCATGTGATATACGATTCTGTCTTTTTCTGGTTACATGTGATTTGTGATTATGGTTTATTATTATTGCACGTGATTCCTGATTTTGACCTCTGATGATTGTCTTTTGAGCTAACCAGATGTGATATGTTTATAGATGATGATTTGATCAAACATCTAGTTTGACTTGTGTGCAAGGAAATAAATAGAAGTGCAAGTGTACCTTATTGATGAGCTACCAATGAGGTATGATTTGAAGTTATTTAACATTATTTTGAATCTAATGGAAATTATGTGTTTTGTGAAGGAAGAATGGAAATTCCCGGTTGGGTGGTTGAAACTGACTGCAATAATTTTCACCAGCAACAAAAGGTATTTAAACATGAATAAATATGTCAGTAAAGTATTTGAGGAGTAGGGCCATTGCGGGACACTGATACCCAAAAGTGTCCATTGATTTCCATGAGCATGCTATGACTGGTATGATGGTTTTAAGGCAAGGATATGACTTGGTTTTTTGTTTCTTCCAATGTGAGGAAGCCTTTCCAAGGGATCCACTCAACGTGATGGGGGTGATAGTGGAACTTGGAAGGTGTGTGAGTGCACAAAAGAGGGTGACCAGATTTCCCAAGGGACTGTGTAGTAGATAAGGGAAGGTCGAGGATGTAATTTTTTTGTCATTAAAATTTCTAGATGGAATCATATGCACATTGTTAAGTCCCTATATTAATAGTGTAGTCCCTTATTATGTTAGTGTAGCCCCCCTTATTGTTATTTTTGTACCCCTGTAAACCCCATATTATTATTATTGTGCCCTTACATTATTATTATTAGGTCGCCTAGGATTACATTATGGCCCCACTAGGTTTAAATTATGGCCCCATTGACTCCTATATATAGAAACGAGGTTTTGTCATTTGTATCATCCAAGAATTGTTCATTTATGTAATGTATTGGAGGTTGCTCCCTCGAAGTGGCTGATTTCTATGTCGTTGATCTTTCTTTTATTTTATTTTTGGAGCTGGTTTCACAACATTTCGTATTAGAGCTTTGGATTCTAGGGTTTCGCTGCTCCAAACAGGTCATCGTGACATTTGCGCTATAACATTTTTTCTACAAAGTTTCAAAAGCTGAAATTTTTAGAGTGCGAAGCCAGAATCCTGATGAACATCCTCAAAAAATTTAAGAGCTTGGTGCGAACTATATTCGGAGATATCATCTGTGGAATTTAGGTCTTTTTGCAGGCTCCTGAATTTAACCTAAATAGGTCATCGCGACATTTTCACTATAACGTTTTTTCTACGAGGTTTCTGAAGATGAAATTTTAACAGAGAGAAGCCGAAATCTGGAGGAAACTCCTGGAAACATTTCAGAGCTTGGTTCACAAAATTTTCAGAGATATGGTCTGTGGAAGTTAGGTCTTTTGCAGGTTCCCGAATTTTATCTCAAAGAGGCGATCGTCGGAAAGTCTTCATAACTCTTTCTCTGAGCATCAGATTGGAATTGTAAAAAGTGGCTGGAAGTACATGGATTGTAGTTTTTGGTATATCAATTTCAGACCCAAAGGAGGAAACAGTGAAATGTATCTAGTCTTAAAAGTTCGCTCTACTGAACCAATCCATAATCAGGTCATTGTGGGATATTGGACATAAATTTTCCTTGAAGAATCCAAATCAGGTCAGACCTGTGGCATTCAAAAGAAGATTTAGAGGGCTACTTCAATGCCAAATTTCAGCTATTGAAGATCCACAATCACAGAGATAATTCAGTTTCAATATCGAGCTCCTCAAAAGCAAGAAGAAGCTTTGTATTTTGTTTGAATTACATAAGTCTCGTTTGAAAAAAATTAGTTTGAATTTTTTCCAAGGGAATATTTTAGAATTTTTATCAGTATTGGGTTTTATAATGCCTCCAAAAAATAATTCCATACCCATTAAGCCCTCAAAATGCTATACTATGACGCATGAAGAGGAAGAATTGCAGTATGAGACATCAAAATTATAGTGCCAAGTGCAACAAATTTCGATCTTACAAAGAGAAATCGAAGATGACATAGATGGTTTAAAAGTAGAAATGGAGGCTAAGTTGGATGGTTTAAAGGATCAAATAATAGCTAATATGGATGATAAATTAGTGGAAGATCACATCGAACATCAACAAAAATTTTTCCAACTCTCAAAGGATAACCTAACTTTGGTGCAGAATCTAATGACACAACAGGAAGATCAACATCACATCGAAAGAAGTTCGGAAGCATTCACAGAAACAAGAACTCGACAAATACGATCAATTTCAGAGTATCTTAACAAGTGGAAGAACTTTCCTGTAGAAGATTCTACATGGGAGGATGATAATTTTATACAGAAGCATCAAGAAATAATCAAGCATTTAGGACAACACTTGTTTGAAGGAGAGGGGCATGTTAAGTCCCTATATTAATAGTGTAGTCCCTTATTATGTTAGTTTAGCTCCCGTTATTGTTATTGTTGTACCCCTGTAAACCCCATATTGTTATTATTGTGCGCTTACATTATTATTGTTAGGTCGGCTAGGATTACATTGTGGCCCCACTAGGATTACATTATGGCCCCATGGACTTCTATATATAGAAAGGAGGTTTTGTCATTTGTATCATCGAAGAATTTTTCATTTATGTAATGTATTGGAGGTTTCCCCCTCGAAGTGGTTGATTTCTAAGGCGTTGATCTCTCTTTTCTTCTATTTTTGGAGTTGGTTTCATAACACACATTAGGAGTGGGGCCTAGGAAAATGAGCTGGTAAATATTCACTGAGGGCAAAATAGCGTAGGATTGTAGCATTAGACATTGGATGCATATTTGAATTTTGTAGTGGATTATTGACTTCCTGGGAATGAGGTGAATCGTGGTATTACTTTGAGGGTGGAGGTGTTATCCTCTCGATTCCCTTGTTTCATATGCAGATATTTTATCTCTTTATTTATTGGTTAGAGAAAATGTGCATAAGTTTATATGTGTATATAAGTTATTGTAAATACCATGATGATCTATGTTATAAATCTCCAGTAAAAAATATGTTTGTCATGTTTTTAGCCGGTGGTCATTGTAAATACTGCAATGAGTTGTATTATAAAGCTCAATGGGAAGTATGTTTTTTTTTCAACAGTTTTGCTGGTTGTAGGTGTCACTGAACACTGAAGACGGTGTTCACCCAAGGGGTAGGGATTTATAATAGATCTAGTTAAAAATCTATGTAAAAACAACATAATACAAAGGTCATGGGACACATATTCTAAGTTGAATATTGGGAAAAACATCCTAGTGGTTGTTCATTTTGGTTTATTATGGCTAAAGGAAATTGGAAAAGGAAATGGAAAATGCTTTGGAAACACATGAGGCATTAATTGGCATTTTATTTATGAAAATAATGGAAAATAGGAAGAAAGGTAGGTGAAAGGTCACATGTTGCATGTGAGGATGAAAATGAAGGAGAATAATGGAAAATGAAGAAAATATACACCCCATTCATAAAATTGCTTATGAGGATCAGTTGGCAAGCTTTTGGCTCAAACCTTCTGTAAGTTTGATTTTGGAGTTCTCATTTTTTCTCTCTGTCCCATACTCTTCGATACTTAGAGTTTCTTGGAGCACTCTTGGAGATTTTGGAACACTTGGAGATTTGGAGAAAGAGGGAAAATGAATATAAGGAAAGTACAAGAGGACATCGAGATCAAAAACTACCACATATTATGTTTGCTGGTACTGAGTTGCATGTATGTTTTCCTCACTGGTTTTTGCATGCATAACATATGCATGTATTTTCTTGGTCATGATATTTCATTGGTGTTGAGAAATATAAGGCATTTGTATTAGATTATTTCTCTCCATTAGTGATTGTTTGTGAATTCTTTTTACATATTTAGATTAGAATCTTCTTCTTATTATTATTAGTGTTCTTCTTCATCAAACAATAACAAATGCATGAACATAAATTAGAAAAGAGATGCAGTATGTAGGCTATGAGCCAGGGCCAAAACCTCTCACTCTTTGAGAGGAAACCTCACACCAATTCTTCTTATAGAAATTCCAATTGACGAATACCAATACCATGACCCTTGACATATGAAACACTCTAATACCAAGACATTGTTTCTCCTTTTCTTCTTCATTCTCCACTTATGGAGACACTTAACACCATCAAGATCTTCTAGCTATCATTATGATGAGATCTCTTTTCTAACATAGGACCGAACATCATTATTGCACTAATCATTATCATTGAGTTTTTCATATCCTCACTGTATCACCAAGTACAGTACTATGAATTTGGTAACTCCAAGAATGAAACCTTCTTGATAGCACCAAGACCATATAATTTTTACACAAGGATAATGAAAACATTGTCTAGAGCAATCTAAACTACATCTATGAGTGGATTGTGGTTAGCCTGAAACTGTGGCTATCCTAAACTATGGTCACCAAACAGTGACCTTATTTGAATTGAAACCCATCCACAAACTTAGAGGTATATCTGAACTACACTACTCTATTACTGTAACTTTAGAGGATATCTAAACCTTGATGCCCATCCGAAAACCTCAAACATCTCACCAAAAATATCAATGGAATCCGAGCTACTTCACTCTTGAAATTCAAAGTATGCACCTTCATATTTATAGTAGCTTGACGATATAAAAAGCAGACCTGCGTATCCGAATAGGGGTGTGAGCCAACATGAAAATTTTATATATAATTTGTGGTCAACATGAATAAGAGAGTAGTGCTTTACTTTGACAGACTTTCTAGACACTTCTTATAGACTCATATATATTGACATAGGCTCAATAAGATCTCTTCATTCATGATATTAATTATTTGACTCTAAATGAAAATCCTAATCCTCTCAAATGAGAGCTATCTATAATAAAATAACTTTCTCATGAAACCCATGAAGCAAGGCTTACAAAAATACTTTTATTACATCATTTATACAAGTCACAATGACATGTCATTAAGAAGACCAAACCTAGTTACTTTTTAGCACTAAATCTTAACTAGAGTGGTATTCATAATGGTACTTGGTCATTCTCAATATGAAGGATTTCTCATAATAAGAATCGAATTGGTAACCCATCTGTATTGCGTCATAGAAACCAGCATTGTCACATAGCAATGCCTTGAATAAAAACTCCTTCTCTCCATGATAACTTGAGCCCCAATGTTAGTGATACCAATGATTAATAGACACCTTCATCATTGTCTCTCTTGGAACATACCCCACTGAGGTTCTCTCAGAATATGTCCAAGACTATTCTTATCTTCGATTCTTAGTCCTTAAATAATATCGATCCTTCCATGACTACTCTTATCTTGGATACCCTAATTCATCCACAAAGAGTGTCGGATGCTAGATGATTACCCAATCCTCCATTATGTATTCCTAGGTGGAGACCAAAATGATGTTTCTATCTCTCCCTCTCAATTACAGAGGAATTTCCAAGTTTCTACCAAGTACAAAATCTTTTTCTAGGCTCCCTCTTAATTAGGGACCTGTAACAACTCCTAAAGTGTAAATAATAGGACAACAAGATATTATGAAGAACTCCTTCCTTCGATTTCATAAATTTCTTCTTTGATAGGGAGTCTTCATTCATTGGGATCTCTTCATAGAGTATAAACCATATATCACTTTCATCCATGAGTCATGTCATCATTCATTTAATGAGAAATTTATCCATTAATCTTCTCATCTGGCCTATATTTATGTCATTCTGCTATCTCCATGCCACAATTATTTCGACGATATTTCATCCTACCACATAATTATCAATTGTGGAAGACATATACTTCCCTTTGGCAGCCCTGGATAAAGTCATCCAGATATTATTCATTTATAAATGTGAACACATAAATCAAAATTATCTTTGTGATGGTGTTTCATCATGACATTTTCCTGTAGGTATCAACATCCTGCATACATATTGAAATATCCTCCAAATATATCCATTGTGAAGGGTCTTCATATTTTTCAAACTTCCATGAGGGTTTTCATATCTTTCTGGGAGATTTCCTAGTCAAGTATTCTTGGTCTTCTTGGATGTTGATTTTCTTTACCATGGTTGCATATCTTAAAGATATCTTCCTTTATTTCATCACACATTTCATTCCCATGAGCTTCCAATTAGATTTCCTTGATTGTAGTAAATCACCTCATACTTCATATAAAGACATATAATGTTGATTCCATCTAGTGTGAACAATGCCTTTCTACATGCTTTAAAAGGAGGATATTACTTTCTTTCGATCATGCTTCTTAGGATAAAAGTAGTGATCCATATTACCTGCAACCATACGACATTACATTATAATATTTAATACAAGAATACATACCACATTTACCTTCAAGTCATTTAGGCTTGTTTTAGCAGCTTCCTTGATTGAAGTGTCTTCAACCCCTTGATTTTCTTCGTCTTCTTATGTCATTTCTCCGAGAGGCACATTCTATAGCCCAATATGCGTGAGATGTGTAAGTTTGTCTATCTGGATGAAATCTCACTAACGTTGACCAAATGAGAGGTATGGTAATTAAATAAATCTATTTTCATACTTACTCCGCAAGTATGGTAAATAAATAAAAATATAAAAAAACTAGAGGTATGGTAAATAAATAAAACCCATTTTTTTATTCACTGCATAAACCTCTTTATATTTAAAAAAAATTTAAAAAAAGGTTATATTTAGGCAAAGCCTATGTGACAAATACCATATTTATAGAGGAAGCATGGTAAATAAATAAATATAAAAGAGATATATAGAGGTAAGGTAAATAAATAAAAATATATCAAATAGGATTAGAAATCAACATCTAATTATATACCAAGCCTATGGGCCAAATACCATGGACACAATTATTATTAATACCATGAAAAAAAAACATTATTATCCCTAATATTAATATTATTAAATTTAATAACTTTATATTAATACAATATTAAATTTGTTATATTATAATATATATTAATATATAATAATATATATTAACTCAATATATATATATATATATATAGATATATATAGATATATATTGTGTGTGTGTGTGTGAGAGAGAGAGAGAGGGAAGAACAAAGAGATATGATATAGGTGGAGAAATAGGGGGAGTGACAAGGGAGAGATGGAGATAAACTAAAGAAGAGGGGAGAGGAGGAATGAAGAGAGAGAGAGAGAGGGAGATGTGATCCGGATTTATGAAGCAACGCAATAAAATATATAAATACACATAAACACAAATATGCAATAGAAAAAACACTTTATTTCATTAATATCAAATAACTGAAATATGCTTACAGACAGAATGGAAATAAACTAGCTAGGGTACTAGCAGCTTATCTCTGAGAAGAGATGTGGTGGCTAATGGCCTTTGAAATGTATTACAATGAGGATCAAGCGCTCTTTTTTAATTGAACATAGGAAAACCATAAAAAACCTAAACACTAACCTCAGGAGATGAAACAACAAGATTTTGTGTGTCTCGTTGGGGTTAGTTAGGCACCCAAATTCTTGGGGTCGTAACTTGGTCATATTATCTCTGTTTGGCGCGTACGATATATCAGCGAAAATATATATCCAAGTAATATAGGTTTTTCCACTTGCTGTAGACATCAAAAAATTATGTTTAGGGGATAAACACTGCTCTCGAAGTTCAAGACCCGAAAAATTTTTATAAATAGTAAATGTTTCTATAAAAAAGGAAACTCATGAAAATGATTGGAGGTTTAGATGAAATAGGTGGGTGGCCATCAATATCCACCTAGATCATTACTCCCCCCCTTAGGAAGCAATGGTCCCCATTGTGTGTAGAGTGAGGAAATTTTTGTTGAACCTAGTCTGTGGTGAACGACTTGATTTCGTGGAGGAGTTGGCATGCTTTGACAACTCCATATGGTTGGATCCTATACTGGAGGGTGTTCTGTATCTATGTGTCCATGATACGATCAGTTGTGTCTTGTTCCAAGAAGTCTGGGTTTCACTCTGTTGGTGTGAGTTTTTCTACCATGTCGGACGTGTCTAGTAAATTATTAGGGGCTTAGTTTTATGCTGAAAAATTAAATTTCCTAGAATGGATCGAAAACTGAACGTTTGTGTAGTGCTTGTCGTTATGAATTTTGTGCAGATTTTTCCACAATAATGGACTCTGTATACTCCCAAAATAGATTTATGTTCGCTTTGTTAAATAGGAAAAATTAAAAAAAAATATGACAAAAAGGTGTGCAGTCATCAGTTCGTAATGTTGGAATGGCATGCTGACTATGTAGAGTAGATATTGGAATTTTCCTCTGGAAAATGGTGAACTACCAAGTGTCAGCATGGTATTGGTCAAATTTCTAAGTTACATGGCAATTTTTTATTGGTTTGAATTTGAGCCAATTGGGTGAGGAAAAATTGTGTAGCCTAGGGCCTCCACGTGCCCCCCAATGGCTATATTGTGGAGTAAATTTGTTGGTTAAGTTCGGGTGGAGGCACTGGGGTTTGACCCCGCAACCTCCCATGAGCCAACTTCACACCTTAATACTCTTCCCATGTGAAGTTTCCTAATAGCTAAGGGATACTGAATCTATTTATGTTTTGAAATGGTGTATGGAGGGGGTTCAGTCCTGTGGGGCTAGCCCCCGATCCATGTGACTTGATGCATAACCACCGGTGGGCTTAAACCATAAGTCCAGAGTTTATGTATTAAACGTGTTTAATTAAAACACTAGCCACCATTAACCAGTGCCTAAACATCATTAATCTAAGCTCATATTAAGTGTAGAATTAATGCTAAACAATGCTTAATTAGAGCTAAACACTGTTACTTAACTTAATGACGGATTAAGTTGGCAGACCCTCAAATTCGGTAGAGACTACCAGTTTAGCTCCAGTTAGTTAATTTAGGGCCTTAAATAGTGGATAAAATGTAAATGGTCATAACGTTTGGAGTTTTCAACCAATTTAGGTGCAAAAAAAGGCTAGATGACCATTTTTGGGCATTCTGGACTCATTGGTGTAGGTTACAAGAATGAAAGATCATTGTAAATCGGTAAATTTTTCAATTTGAGCATAATATAGAGGCCCAATCCATGGAATATGGACCAAGGAGATGTATCCCATGAGGGGTGAACTCCTTGATCAAATGCTTGTGTTGATGTGTTGTATGGTGATATTTTGTACTTTATTTTCTATTTTTCAGCCTTTGTTTTTTATCTTAAATTTTTTATTAGATTGACATTAAAAAAACACATGAGACTTGATAATTTGCAAGTGAACTTGAACCCTTAAGCACACATAAAACCTTGAATTCAGAATTTGAAAGATTAATTAGCATAGAAACACTAACACACTACATTCAAATCATTTTTTGTATCAGAGCTCTTCGCTTTTTATCTTTTTTATTTGAAATAAGGGATCTAATTGTTTGAAATTTTTTGTCATGTGTACAAGGTTAAAAATCAAAAGAGGAGAAGGGAAGTTGGTTGAGAGCTCTGTAATTGGGTCAAGAGGAAGATGGGAAAGGTTTCCAAAGTCTTCAACACCATCACTTCCTCAAGTTTAATTTGTGTCTTAAGTGAGCATATCTCATGAAGTAGAACCTACCATGACAGAAGATGAGAGATAATTCAGGAAGGCATTCTTTGATATGACCAATATGGTTAAATTCCTCTATGAGGAGAGGAATTTAAGAATGCAAGGAGAAATTTAAAGTCTTCCAAGACAAGAGGGTTCTATAGGAGGAGGAGACCATGGAGATGGTAAGAGGCCACCATCAACTCCACCATCATCCTCATCACCATCTTCACCTTCTTCATCATCATATTCCATTACCAAAACTCTTCCATCTGTTCATACACATACTTCAAAAGGAGTTGGTAAATTACCCTTAGTTAAATTTGATGTTAAATTTGAGCTTCCAATGTATAATGGCGAAGTGAATGCAGAGAAGGTAGATAATTAGAATCATCAATTGGAGGTTTATTGCAAAATCTAGAACCTTCAAGAAGATGACATAAATATTCAATTTCATTCCTTGAGAATTGAGGGTTCAACACTTGTATGGTGGGAAGAAAATACACATGAGGATATTAAGAAAAATGGTAAGATATCAAGGTATAGGTCAAATTTTATTTCTTCCATTAAAAGGAAATTCTATCCTATAGCTTACATTCAAAAATTTATTATGAGTTGGAAAAATTTTAGACAATTGAAATTTCAAAGTGTGCAAGATTACACTCATGAATTTATGAGAAGAGCTCTTATGTTAGGAGTTGATTTTCATAGCCAAGAAACTTTGTTGAAGTACATAGGTTTTTTGCATAGTTACCTAAAACATACCATCCTCATGTTTAATCCCACTAGTCTAGATGAGGTAAGAGGGGAAAATGTACAAGATTAGGGTAAAAATAAACCATTCAAGGGTGGTGAAAAAGGAAATGGTTTCAAGGATAAAAAAGAAGAATAATGCATCCATTAATAAAGAAGGGGAGAAAACCACATGTACTCATTGTTCCAAATACTTTCATGACTTATCCCACTATTGGAAACTTCATCCAGAATTGAGGCCTAAGAAATTTAACAATACGAGGAAACAAAAGACAACTGCTACCACACAACAGGATCTTAGATCTGACTCAGGAGATGAGATTAAAATTGCAGCCATGGTTACAAAGGGAAAAAGAATCCATAGAAAGTACTAGTACCTCAAATTGTCGCAATAACACTCCAATTGAAGAAACAAGAATAGAGTTGTTTCATGTAAGAGTGATCTCAAAACATACAAAAAATGGAAAACTATTTGATAGTGGGTCTCAAGCGAACCTAATATCTGAAGACTTAGTCAAGAATATGAATGTTGAAACCTTACCTCATTATAAGCCATACCCTTTGCGTTGGATAACCAAAGATTCAAATTTACAGGTTACAATAAAATGTATTTTCTGGTTTGCAATTACCACAAACTTCATTGATGAAGTTGAGTTAGATGTTGTACCACTTGACATATCTCTAATTTCTTTGGGTAGCTCATATCTCTATGACAAGAAATGAGTCTTATATCTCCATGAGAACAAGTACCACTTTTTCAAAGATGGAGTGGAATATATTATGAGATATCATCGCAAAAAGCTAAACCTCTCTTTAGTTAATGTTGGGAAAATGAAGAGACTAGTAAACTCAAGAAAAAAATTTGTGCTTCTTATGATTAAAAAAAATAATGATAACTATTCTGAATATTTTGAAGGTCATGATGATAGATTAAATTATGAATTTTTAGATGTGGTAAGTCAGCATGGCAAGATTTTTCAAGAGCCAAATGGGTTACCTCCCAAGAGGGGAATCCAACATGAGATACAATTGTAGCAGGATGTTCACTCCCTAACATTGGCATGTATCGCATGTCGATAATGGAAAGTGTAGAAATAGAGAAGAAAATCCAAGAATTGTTGATTAAGGTATCATTCGTCCATTTACCTCACCATGTCATTCAGTGATTATATTGGTGCCTAAGAAGGATGGAACATGGCACATGTGTGTAGATTTTCTTGAACTCAAAAAAATCACGATAAAGAATTGTTATTCCCTCCCAAGGATTGATGATTTTCTTGATCAATTGATGTATGCAAAGCATCTCACTAAGTTATATTTAATAAGTGGTTATCATCAAGTTAGGATAGCTGAAGAGGACATATGGAAGACCACATTTAAAGCTAAACAAGGTTTGTTTGAGTGGCTTGTTATGCATTTTTGTCTTTGCAATGCTCCAACTACTTTCATGAGAGTTATGAATGATGTATTAATAAACTTTCTATATTTTCATTGTATACTTGGATGATATTTTTATATTCAACAAATCACGAGAAGAATATCTCATGCATGTTAGCAAGGTAATTGATCTCTTGAGAAAAGAAAATTTTTTTTTGAATATGTCAAAATGTGAATTTGGTAAAACTTCTTTAGTGTATTTGGGACATATTGTTGGAGGAGGTGAGCTGAAGATAGACCCATATAAAGTTGAGGTCATTTTGAATTGGCCTACACCTATCAGCCATGAAGGTAAAAAATTTTCTAGGAGTAGCATAGTATTGGATAAAGCTAATTGCTAATTTTCCTCTATTGCACCTTTGTTACATGCATTGACTAGTCTTAAGAAAGTCTTTGAGTGGGGAGGAAATTGGCAAAAAGAATTTGATTCTTTGAAGAAGATGATCATTTCAACGCCAATATTAGCATTACTAGACTTGAGACAACCTTTTGAGATTCAAACATATGCAAGTGACTATGCCATGGGCACAGTCCTCTTACAACATAGTAAGTCGATTCCATTCCATTCAGAAATGTTTAATGGTGCACTGATAAATTATCCTATATATATATATATATATATATATTTGTAAGTCTAAATTTCTATTAATCAAAAGGCATATACAAGTATGTAAAAGTGCATATGGTCGACACTACAAGGAAAATACCCTCTAGCGGATTTTTTTGAGGAACCACAAATAAAAATACCCCATACATCCATTTATAGCAAAGGTTACTAGAAGAGGTTGGCGGGCGGAGGGTTTTGTGGATGATTTCCTATCGGTGCTCTTATCATTACAACTTGCCCTGGTACTCTAAAAAAAAGAACGCACCGGTGCAGACAAAATCATTGGCACACCGGACACCGTGCACTCCGTACATACATGCCCGGTGCGTCATAATATAATAGAGCACCAGTGCCTCACAACTCGTCTGCATCGGTGCATTATAAAACACAACACCAACACCGAAACCACCCAGTGCGGTAGAAAGCAAACGCACCAGTGCATCATAAAAAACGTGCCAAAACACAAATCGACTGGTGCGTTTGTAGCAAACAGTATCAGTGCACCTATAAACAACGCACACTGGTAAAGGGTTAAACTAAAAAAATATTTACGACAAAAAACTCAGATTTTTTAGTTTTTCAGTGCTCCTAAGCTATCAATTACCAGTGCGCATGATATCACAGAATGCACCGGTGTGTATCGAACATTGGCACACCGAACAACATGATGCAAAGTACACATACTGTTGGTGCGTCAAATTATTGTAACACACCGGGTCATCAATACTCTTCCATGCCGGTGGATCATAAAACACCGCGCCAAAATAGGAACGAGCTGGTGCGTTCTTCTCTAATAGCACTGGTGCGCCCGAAACCGCACGCACTGAAATATAATTATATATAAAAAAATAAGGCCAAAAAACCAGTGCTTTGCGACTATTATGCATCGATTCTTTACAATTACACTGCCCCGGTGCATCATCAAATTTTCGCGGCGAAACTGAAACATCCCCGTGCGGTTTTCTTTAACAGCACTGATGCGCTTAGAAAACCCCACGCACCGAAACGGGGTTAATTAAAAAAAAATTACGGCCAAAAAACTTCATTATTCACTTTCTTCGGTGCTCCAGAGCTCTCAAGCCCCAGTGCTATTTCCTTATTTCTGATCTACCCTGATATCGATGCTCTCATTGCACCCATTACACACACTGCTGCTCTGCATTTGCCACCAATCTCCAGCTTGCATTTTGAAAAACAGTGGGAAAAATTCATTTTCAAAATTTTACAGCCAATATAATTCCTCGACGGCAAAATGTATAGGTATTTTTCTGTAATTAAGCCTTTTAGCGGATTAGAAATTGAAATAAACTTTAAAATAACCATTAAAAAAAATAAAATAAAAAATTGTCGTGCGGTGCGCTTGAGCTGTTCGGCTCGCACCAACTAGCGGGTCTACCTATAAAATTTATAGGCAGCAACACTACCGGTGCTAACGGTAACCACACCGTTTCCGGGGCAGTGCTGGAAGGTGCCCCAATAAATTTTAACCAAAAATAAAAAATAAAAAAATATGGTGCGCTCATTTACCCAGGCACACCGTTGACCTCGACAATCACAGTGTGGTGCGTTGATTGCATTTTCTACCCTGGTTTATGTCAACGCACCACATTTTTCATTCCAAGAGGGTCAACGGTGTGGTTGGGTAAAATACTGCACCGTCAACTATGTCATTGTCATGAAGTCAGTGCGCCGACACGACTATACACGCCGGGGCATATATTTCAGTCAGCGCACTGCTATTCTGAATTATGTACAGTCCACGATGCTTGAAAAATAGACATCAGCACCGACTTCGGTGCAGTCTGTTTCATTAGGGGCCCCAGGGACAATGCTCTAAAATATTAGAACGCACCGGAATTGGTGCATGACTGTTTTTATGGAGCACCGACTTGTATGTTTTCTTTTTTTGTCAAAAAACATATATATATGTATATTTATAAATACATTTATGTTTTAATACAAAAAAATTATTTAATATGGCAATGATTCAGATAGAATAGGAGCAACAGCAGCAACAATAAGAAGAAAAATATGGCATGATTCACCAATGGGAGGCGAGAGAGAGGGAGAGAGATGGATGCCCTTTCCCTATTACTGCAAATACCCAGGAGATACTTAAGAAAGTAGGCCTCCTCAAGTTCTATGAGGGGGCTATTTCTGGCCTAAAGGCCCATAGTGTGCTTTTGAGACATCTTATTGGTAGGTGGAATACCCACCGACAGGCTTTTCAGGTTGGTCCTAACCAGTGGTACACACCCACTGAGGAGGACATTTATTTTATTATAGGACTATCAAGGAGAGGGGTGGATTTTCCCTCATTCCCAGACGTGCCACTTGGTTGTGTAGCAAGGAGTCAGTTAGTTTACTCTCAGAGATACATTGGATCACATGTACTGTCTCCTTCAGAGATTCAGGTACCTGGAGGTCAGTTACGTATAGGTGATTTTGGTAGACAGGACGTGCAGTGCCTCTCTATTATTGCTTTGACCATTTCACACAACACCAGTGATGGGCAACACATTAGTTGCTCGCTTTTATATTACATTGATTCTTTAGTACAACAGCCATGACTTGTCAAGTGGTCTGCCATTTTTTTGCGACAGTTTTGTATGTCTTTAGATAGATGTCATGCTCATGCACAAGGGAGGGTCAACTTCTCTTTTGCTTCAGAGCTGTTTTTTTTAATTTTTGAAGAGGTTTCCAAAGATGAGACCCAGTTTTGTTCGACAACCTCGTACACCAATGTTGGAGGCCTAGATGTGCATGTGGGGGCAGATGATGCCCAAGAGGGGAGACACTATGTTTCCAACGAGGATATCACATGATTCGCTGGACTTACTAGCCAGTGTTGGCGATCTTAATCCCTTCATTATTGTCCCATCTCCTTACGTTGGACTAGATTGGCGAGGGTGTTCGAACATCCTCTTCACTCCTGATGAGCCGCCAGATGATAGAGGTAATATTAATGTTTTATTTATATTTATTATAACATGCTCTTTAACTTGTTTTTATTAAATTGTGTAATGAAATTGTATAATTATTGTTGTGTACTTGTATATATTTCACAGACATTGGTTCTTTTGATGGCGATGAGATGTTGGATCCACCACATGATCTAGGTGTCGATATTGATGATTACAATCAGGATATGGCTGATGCGCCATATCAGGATGAGGTCAGTGGCACAGCAAAGAGACGTTTTGATCCTCATGCGCCTCATGGTGCACCGGTACCACCTTTTTCTAGGTGTGGTCAACCAGAGACTAGATATCGGATGGAGTTGGGCAGCCAACTCTATGGATTGATTTCAGATGTGGGCATCAGGCCCGCTCATTACAAAGAGATACAGGGAGATGATAGATTGATACGGATGTGGAGAGGCATGCTACGTGACATGTACGACCTAATGCGGCATGTCGTAGGAGCTACGACAGCTGTTACATGATTGAGGAGGATTGTCTGTATCTATAGGTGTACTCGAGCTGTGGCACGTGATGATGGACAGAATACCAGTAGCCACTCAGATGCATCTCATGATCATTCACCTCGCGGCGCGCTTGATGATCAGCATGGGGCTCCACTGCTAGCATCTAACACTAGTCATCATGGAGATGAGGTTAGACCATCGGCCTCGTCTAGTCAGCAGCCTACAACATCCACCATGAGTACTAGTCACAATCATCATGAGCAGGTTGGACCATCGACCACTGAGATTGCAGTACTAGTGACTGAGCACGTCGCCTCCACTACTACTGTGCCTCATATTAATCATGTTTTACTACCACCAGCGGATGCATCCATCAGTACTAGTGATCATCATGATCATGAGAAGGCCAGTCAACCATCGACTATCGAGGCTGCACCTAGCTTTAATAAGCAGGTCGCATCCACTTCTACTAGTGTTATTGATCATGTTGTTATACTTCCACCAGCGCCTGATCCATGACATGATTTATATTAAAGTTGTATATTTTTAACATTATTTAGTTATATATATATATATATATATATATATATATATATATATATATATATATATATGGTCCATGTATTTTATGTTCATGTTACAGTTGTACTTAATTTTCATGTTGATGATCATCGTGATGTGGCACATATTGTTATTCATGTTAGATATGTTCATTTAATGTTTAGCTTGCAGATAGATGTGTATATGTGATAGGCGCATGAGTTATTTGACATTATATTGAGATGTATATTTGATGTTTCTGTTGCGATGATGTTAATATATAATGTTAATTTGATGTTAATTGAATGTGTTTATTAGTCGAATATGATGTTTGTACGATGGTTATCATGTTCGTGATGATGTTTATTAATTAATTTAATATTATTAAATGACCACGATGTTTATTAAATATTATGTCATGAATGTAATTATAATTAAATTTTAATTCTATGTAAAATTGTAAAATTGTATTTGGATTTGTACTAATTGTAATTTTAAGTGTAATTGTATGTAAAATATTTATTAATGTAAAATTTTAATTGTAATTGTAATATTTAATTTATTCTGAAATGATTGTAATTGTTTATATGAAAAATTGTAAAATTGTAAATGTAATTGTATGTGAAATTAAAATTGTAATTGTAATTCTAATCGTAATTCATTTATGTGAAATTAATGTAAAATTGTAATTGTAATTTTAATTATAATTGTACTTTTAATTTCAATTAATGTAATTGTAAGTAAAATATTAATTTGTAAAATGTTAATTCTATTAATGTGGAATGATTTTATTAAAATATTTAAATTTGAAAATTTGAAAATAATTGTAAAATAAAAAATCTAGAATAATACAAATTTTTGTAACATAAAGTTTAGAAAATAATGAAAATAAATTCATGTACTTTATAATTATCATTATTTTATTATGATCTTACATTTATATAGCTTAGAAAATAATGAAAATAAATTCATGTACTTTATAATTATCATTATTTTATTATGATCTTACATACAACAAAAAAAAACGACTGTAAAAAGTATTCCGCGCTTATCATCCTAACAGGCCTCAGTGCGTCGTATTAATACAATGCACCAATGCATCACATTTTCGTGCACCGAAAATGAATAAATGAAAATAAAAAAAACGCAACTCTATTTTGTTTAAGTTAAAAAGAAGCAGAAATTTGAAAAATGGGCGGCAAAATATTTTTGAAAATCTAATTTGATAAAATAATTCTTTGAATACTAAACACTTTTCATTATTTCACTATTTTTGCTAAAAAAATTCAGTTAGATTTTTGCAGGAGAGCACGAGGGCACTGTGGATGGAGAAATACATTCGAACAGAAGTATTCTGACACTCAGAAACAAAAAATCTGGTGATTCAAGCCCTTTATCATATAATTTCAAACCATTTCGTGATTAAATTTAATTCCTTTTTTAGTTTTTTCTACAGTTTTTTTTTTCCTGCAGTTTTATCCGCTTTTACCTTCAACCCTTCATTTTTTTTCCCTTTCTTCTCTCTGTTTCTATGATTTGAGAATTAGGGTTTTTCATTTTAGATTGAAGTCCAACCCATGGGACGAGTTGCATAGTCGGACCAATCCATTCGGTCATTGTGTGAATTTTTGAAAAAAATGGATTTTTCTTTATCGATGCACCCTGCGTACGGCACCGCACCGGTGCTCAGTATTATTACAGCACACCGAAAATTTCCGTGTCATAAAAAAGTGAATTTTTTTTTTTAAATCTGTGCGCCAATTCTAAAATAGGGCACCGGTGCTCTATTTAACTAGGAAAACACCGTACGGTGTATTACACCATTTTGGTGGTGCGTTTATAATATTCCTCGCACCATTAGGTCTATTACACTATTTTTGCGGTGCGTTTATAATACCAAACGCATGGTATGGTGTATTATATTGTTTTTCGGTGCATTTTTAATATTTCCATGCATCAGCGGTGGTGCGGATTTCATGAAAGGCGCACCGATGTGTCGAGATTTATTTTCTACCTGAAAATTTCAGAATTTATTTATAAATATATTAATGAATGATATGCTACAGGTTTCAGATTGATAAATAAATTACTGACAAGATATCAAGTAATAAAAATACTGTTAACACATCAAGAAGAGAAAAAAAAGGCAAGCTCTTTGTAAATTATTTATAAAAAATATTATTTTTGAACTATATGTAACTTTAACTAATATGTATTGTTTAATGTGTATCATGCAGAGCCACAAAATGACAAAGCTCGATATGATTATTTCTGATCTATGACCAAAAGAGCGTAAAATTTTAATGGAAAAATTGCAAAAAGATGAATCAGGTGAATGAAACAATACTATCAATCCAATATGAGTTTCCTTTTTTAATTATCATTAATAATATACTTTATTAGATAACATGTGTCAAACAGTCTACGAATTCACATATGTTTAATGTTCTACAGGGACCAACAACTCAGAAAAGGAATGTTGTTTTAAGAAAAAAAAAAAATAGAACATGCAAATGAAAATGAATTGCTCCTTGGCTCATCTAGAGTGGTGCTGGAAGTTGAAAAAAGGGGGAAAAACTTTTACAAAAGTTTGAGGAATCTAGTGGAATGAATACAACAACGTGCTTCAAATGTAATATGTAATCGTTGAATTTTTTGATCATTAGGTACAATAAATAAAAAATTTAGCATTAAATATTATTTTCAATCATTTTCTTGCATAAAAGAAAATAAAATGGAACCCATTCAACACATAAAACAGGACGACAAAGAAGAAAATGGTTGATCTCTAAGTTTGTGAGTAATTGTTACTTCCTTATAACAACTTAACTAGATTTCATTTTTGTATTTTTCAAGTTTTTTTACAAAAATCATCATTGAATGTATTCAAACAGGTGCTAACATACAAAGAAGAACCATAAGACGAATTGGTTGAAATTGGGTTAAATATGGATTGTGAGTATATGTTAGCATATCAAAATTTAATTATGGAATTTGAAAGCATCTATCGACCTTGTTTTAATTAGCTCCTTCTATAATCAATAGAACAAAAACATCTTTTATATTAAATATATGATTTGTTATGGGGTATAAAACTTGCAGGAGACAAAGTATGGAACTGCGCCAACAGATGAAATTTTGAAAGATGGCATGGTACATGGTTTTGAAAGAATGTGTATACTTTATGAGTCAATTGTTGCTATGGTATGTCATTTTTATTTTCAATTTACATTGATTGATATTATTTAATATTGGAATTTTCATTATTCTCGCCAACGTATATATACTCATTTCAGTTTATTTTTATGTTTGTAGATGGAAAGTGGAGAAGAAGAAAACAATCAACGCCGTGAACACAACATTCCTGAAAATAATCCAAGCAATGGAAGTAGCTCTAGTAGTGGAAACAGTTCAAGTGAAGAATGATGATCACTATGTAATTTGGATATGAAAGCAAGGCGTTTTATTTTTTGAAATATGTCTGTGAAATCAGACATTTTGTTTAATGTAATGGACATAGTGTCCCAATTGAAAGACAAAGGGATATGAATAATTGTCCCATTTTGTATGATAAAGAATTTCTTATTCATATATATATATATATATATATATATATATATATATATATATATATATATATATATATGTATATATATATATCATAAAATATGTTTTAATTTATTCTATTGCATTCTCCATTGTCATTCCCAAATTCACTAATAAAAATTTAATTCATATGAATATTGTTATAAGATTATATATATGTGTCGACTTTTGATGAATAATGAATTTTAAAAAACCACAATAATTTTGATATGATAAAACAAATTAATCCAAAAAGCACATTCAAATGCATTAATTAAAATGTAATTAATATGAATATTGTTATAAGATGTGTCGAATTTTGATGAATAATAAGTTTAAAACAATCACAATAATTGGACTGTCAGAGGTGGATGTTTCTAAAAGAAAACAAAATGAAAACCGATGCATTTATGTGTATATACGTATCGGTGCATTTATGATTCTATGGGAACCACACTAATACTGATTCCAGTTATAAATATTGGTGCATTTGTGTGATAATGCTCATCAGGGCGTTTATGTATCTTTAAGCACCAGTGGATTTGTAGATGCCACGTGCACCGCACGAATACTGATACCAATTATAAATCTTAGTTTCTTTCAGTGATACAGAGCACCAGTGCCTCATAAAGATGCACACACCGGTGCGCTTATACGACCTATGGGTAGCACTCAAATCCCAAGACCAATTAGAACGGACCCGTGCGTTGTATCACCAACACCAAGCCCGATGATTATAGCATTTTATATAGGTGAAAATAGATTGTTTCATGAGAAAATTATATGATATGTTTGTTGTTTTTCTTCTTTAGCCATGGTGTGTTCGAGGCAGCTTTGTGTTTATCAATCAGTTAATAATCGGGCTCTCATCAATCCATTTCATGAGAGAGTATGATTAGGTTATAAAAGTTAATGTGTAAAGAAATATATCGGGATATATTACTTCAGATTTTATGACGATGGTCATATTTCTTGATAACGACGATGGTTTTAGGTTTGTTTTCGAAGCATGTTCATCAGAGTTGACCGCATCACATGACTGGATTTTTTGTTCCCTTGAGTATCTGCTGTGTCGATAGGATTGTGGTGTTTCAGCATACTGTGTGACAAGTCTGTGTGATCATGAGACATATTTTTTGCATGTAATCATCTAAGCCACTATATTATCATGTTTTTGCAGCATTTGGTAGAGTAAGATCACTATGATATTTTCCAATCTAAATTTTATTATGCTTTTTCTAAATGTAACAACTCGCTAAATGCTAACCAAAGATTAAGTTTATTGTTAATATTTTTAGACATTTATTGTTATTAGAAATTTGATTAAATGAATTTGTTATGGAATTTTTTTGATAAGTGAAAGACTGATGGTAAAAATAATTTATTCCAATTGAGAAGTAGTTAAAGGGAAACAATTTGGTCAGTTACTCTTCCTATGTGGATAAAAGCAAAATCTTTGTTAGGAAGAGGGGTTCTGACTTACGTCCTGCAAAAGTGAATAAAGGAGAGAGAGATTGAATTCCCGAGCTAGTGGAACCTAATACAAAAGTCTCTCAGCTATCCTATAAACTTCTAGAAGGTGAATTGGACCGGAGTCCCAAGATCCCTTCCGAGCACTGTTTCCTTCTACTTGGCTCAAGAGTGGAGCACGGGGGGTTTGAAGACGTAAAAGCCTCATACATGGTAGGGAGGAAAACCATGGTTCTTCACAGATAAGCAATCTTTCCTAAATTTTTGACATTAGGTGAAATGAATTGGTACTGGTAAAACAGAAAATGAGAATATGTAATTATGTTGTTTATTTTTCAGAAATTTATTGAGAAAGTCTTCAATCAGTAAAAGTGGAACCAATTGTATTAGAACTATTAAATTTAATATTTATGTATTTACTCAGAATTTACAGACTAGAAAGAGTAAATGTATTGATGTAGAAATTATACTTACAGTATTTTACCTATGTAGGAAATAAATTTCAGTTATAGTATAAAATAGGTGCAATACCTACACACGGTTATGAATTTACAATATGTTTGAAGACAGATAGTAGATGTGGTGTAATGTACAAACTCGGAAAAACTGGAACCAAAATCTAGATATGGATGGATAAGGAAACTTTGTCCGAATTCCAGAGCTCTGTGGCCCCAGAGTACCAAACTCTTGTTCCATATTTTGTGAACTATATACAGACTATATAAAATAAAGCACAGTCGGTCAAGTCAATTGTTACAGTATACCTTGAAACAGTGGAAAGTGGTATATTCCGTTAATTATTGTTGTAAATCCCAACTTGTCGACAACATTCATGAGTTTCATTACAAAGCATTATAGAAGGGTTGTGGAAAACAATTCAACAACTCGCAACTAGAATAAGAAAGTAAGGAAATGAATTAAATATTTTCTAAGCTACAGGTATATAAATTTTGTAAGACTATAACTTTGTGGAAATTAAAGAACAAAATTCATGGCAATTCATTCGAATAAATCAATAAGATATCAAAAGGAAGTTTAGAGAAAATATGAACACGCAAGAAATAAACCAATTCAAAACTCTTTGAAATATTTAGGATAAATCTGGAATAACACTTTAAATAACTCAAGTTGGAAACGTTACTAATTTACTATAAATATATAAAGTAAGTATAATTGAAAGTAACTGTCTCATGGTTTTAAGCTTACATTTAAAGAAATACAGAGTCCATTACAAGAGCACAAAAACTCTTTAAGTTACGAAACTTCATCTATTTTCCAAGAAGTCCTTCATTCAATGTCCTAAAGATTAGAACTGAAATTCTAGGTAGGTGGAGATGAACGTCTTTAAAGTATGGAACAATTCTAATGGCAGAAACTCAATAATCTGCAACAATCAGAAATAAAGTTGTATGCATCGTTTATAGCATGGGAAAATATAGGAGCTACTCAAGTCTAGTCTGACATCGAATTCATTGAAGAAACAAAACGTTTAGAGTCCAGAATTTAAGTCTCTCAGGAAGAAAGGAAACACTTCAAACTAAGAAGAGAAAATTTATAGCAGGAGAAGTGGGTTTCACTTTGCATGCACCTTCCAAGGTTTAAAAGAATTGCATGGCACAAACAGTAAAGTTAAATATATTTCATTAAACCTCAAATCAGTTTAAAATTTAAAGGCAAGAATTTAGGTAACCTAGACCCAATGAAGAAGTAAGTTCTGGGTCAAAAGGAGATAATGCCACCAAGTAATGTTAATGAAGAGAAACAGAAGAGATGAGTAACGGAATGGAGAGACTATCGATAAGAAAAAATTCAACAAAAGAAATGAAAGGTTGAGACTGCATGCCAATACTCACCTCCACTAAATTGTCGGCAGTAGACCAACGGAGAAATAAGATGAATCTCAGCGTTGGACTAAGATATGGAACCTTGAATAAAGAAAAGGAAAATATAACCTATATGGTTGACTAGGAGGCAGATGACATCCAAACTTGGAAATACAAAAAACCATTTCCAGAATTAATCATCATGAGAAGACTAAAGGTGTTAAGGCAGCGAATAGTTTGTGGACTCTAAATCAACTAATAAAAGAAATAGACTACTAGCTCAGAGAAGAGGAGGCACGATGCTGAGGCTATCCCTGCTAGAGGCCGAGAAGAACTATTCGAGGGTTTTCCACCGAAGAGATAAAGCAAAGTGTTGGAAATGCGAAGGAGGTAGTTAGCAAGGGCAAGGTCAATACCCTGCCAAACCCTAAAGAATTTATTCAGCATTGGATCTTGGGTTATTAGATCAATGGAGGAACGAGAGTGGTAATGACGAGAGCTAGCCATGGGGGCAGAATTTTCAAGTAAAATTAAGCCTCAATAACACGAAAGTAACCTATACCGTGTTAAGAACTATATCATTGTCTGTTGAAATTTTGAGGCTACCCAATGCAATCATGTCATGTGCTTTTCATTAAATAATCATATAGTAAATTTCCTCAGGAGTGGAGAGAACTATAGCGTGTTGTAATCCTAGTCTGTTTGTTGAAAAGGTATCTATTGTCTTCGGCCTAGTATGCAAATATAGTTTTGTTTAGTTAGATTACAATAATATTTTGTATAAATGATTACAGCAAATTATAAATTGTTAGACGCATTGAGAACCGGTAAGAACAGTAGGTTTAAACGCCATAATTTTTTTGGTGATAACATGACTACACTAAATTACCCATAGCATAATACCTTTCTTTTCTATGATTCTCTTATATGAACTTATTGTAATCGCATCATAAGTTTACTTGATAAAAATTGCTGATATGGATCTAAAGAAAAGGTAGGTCATAAGCTCCAATGAATCGCCCAAATGTGATAAAAGAGTGAAACGCAAAAATCTCAGTAAAAAGAAAAAGGAAAAATTGTATATTCTTCATAACTTACGATATTCGCATTTATAGTTATGTCCGTATTAAAGTTAGAGCATGGGATCCAAGCCTTATATTAGCAGAAGTATAAATAATGTTAGATGATTTTTGTGAATTGCAATTTATTTCTTTGTTGTACTAAACCTAACTAAGAATCTGTTATAGTATAATAAATATTGTAATTTTTGATTTGAAGATTGGTGACACAACAATATATTTGTCAGTCTTTACACTCCATCCTGGTACTTACATTGTGTCGAATTTTCCTTGTCCATTTATTTGCTTAGCACTAGCCCTCTTTCCAGTAGCAATTGCATTAACCAATGTAACCAGTAGATTCAAACTTCTGTAATCCCGCACCATAAAACTTGACACCTACCGCCATTACTCCATATACCTTTGTTGCCCTTTGTTTTTTTTAACACACTGCTCCACATCAACACAGTCGACCAATGGGAGATGAATCGCATAGTTTTGTGCATACATCACACCATCCCCGAAATAATGCAATAAGCTATGGCCCACCAATGGTGAGTCATGAGGCGAACAACCAATAGTAGCCCTATCGCACCGTTTGATGCCCAATCATCCTGCATTTAAATGGATGGAATACATTCATTAAGAAGGGTTTTGTTTTAAATTTTGAAATCAGTGATGAGTTTTTTTTTATAAGGTTTTAAACCTTAAGTTTAATGTATTTGTTTTAATGCGGCACAATACGTTTTATGGTTTTAACTTAGGATATATATGTTTTGACATATATATATAATAGTTTGTTATAAAATATATATGCCGAGAGCAATACAATACAAATGGTGACTGTGTATTCTGAAAGATCTGAGAGTATAATGATTTTGTGTTAAGAAAGTGAATGAATGCCCGAAGGCAGTAAGAAAAAAAAGGAGGTCTGTGTGTTGAAACAAAAAAAACCAGAGAGCAGAAAAAGGAGTGGTGTTGTGTTGTTGTAGTAGCCAAGCTATTTTTTCATTGTGAATCGAGAACAAGCATAGTTCTAAAGAAAAAAAAATCATTTTGTAATAGTTCAGTAGCATTTCTTTTAATAGAAATAGAGTTTTTACTCCATCTCTCTGTCGACAATTTTTCCTTTTATTAAATCTCTGTGCTTTTAGAGGGATTTTACTTTTCGATTTGTTGTTCCAGAATATTAAAAAATTCTAACACGGTATCAGAGCTAGTCCAGGCTCTTTACATTTGCTAAATAAGCTAGAGGAAGAAGGACTTATTGAAGCTTTTGACCAGCAAAGTGAAAGTTCAACAAAGCTAGGTATTTATCAAAAACATATTTTTTTGTTTTCTTAAAAGAATACAGTCCAGAGAACTGTAGAAGGAAGTCTCCTGAAGACAGATTTTATCTCAGAGCAGTGAAAAGGTTTAGTTAAGAAACATAGTCAAGTTTGTGACATAGTTCAGTAAGCTAGCTATGACACGAGCCAACACAAGCATGAGTATGGGAAATACTCAACTCCCACAGTTCAATGGGAATACCTATGACTATTGGGCAATCACAATGAGAGCCTTGTTTGCATCTCAAGATTTATGGGAGCTAGTTGAAGATGCTTTAGAAGAACCAGCAGATGAAGAAGCATTTAATGCCTTAACATAGGTAGAGAAATATTTATTGAAGAGTAATAGAAAGAAAGACTCAAAATCCCTCTTTTATATCTATCAAGTAGTGCATGAAAGTATATTTCCAATAATTGCAGCATCCAAGAGGTCCAAGAATGCATGGGATACCCTTCAGACAACCTACCAAGGGATGGAGAAGTTAAAGACAACAAAGCTTCAATTAATAAGAAGAGATTTTGAAGTCATTTGCATGAAAAAGTCCGATACAATAGACTCATTCTTCACATTTTTAATTGGGTTGGTCACCCAAATGAGATTTCATGGAGAGACCATAGAAGAGAGAAGAATAGTGGAGAAAGTATTAAGGATCTTATCCTCAAGATTTGATGTGATAGTAACAACCATTGAAGAGACAAAGAAGCTCTCATTATTTAATGTTATGAGCTTCATGCATCATTAATGACACATGAACAAAGATTGAGCAGAACAACAAACTCATATTTGGAGCATGCCTTCAAGACCCAAATGTCCTTTAGAAGAGGAAGAGATCATGGCAGAGGAAACAACAAAGTAAAAGGTAGAGGTTGAACCCAAAATAGAGGAAGAGAAAACCCTACAAGTTCTAGTGCAAGGGGGAGAAACCAATGTTAGAATTAAAGCCAAGGGAGCAACCAACACTACAAGGAAAATACCCTCAGTGGATGTTTTTGAGGAACCACAAAGAAAAATACCCCATACATCCATTTCTAGTGGAGGTTACTAGAGGAGGTTGGAGGGCGGATAGTTTTGTGGATGTTTTCCTATCAGTGCTCTTATCATTAAAACTCGCCTTGGTGCTCTCAAAAAACGAAAGCACCGGTGCAGACAAAATCATTGGCACATCGGACACTGTACACTCCGTACACACCTGCCCGATGAATCATAATACAATAGAGCATAGGTGCCTCACAACTTGTCCACGCTAGTGCATTATAAAACACAATGGCAATAGCGAAACCACTGGGTGTGGTCGACAGAAACTGCACCGGCGCATCATAAGAAATGCACCAAAACACAAACTGATCGGTGCATTTGTAGAAAATAGTACTAGTGTGCCTATAAACAATGCGCACCGATAAAGGGTTAAATTAAAAAAATATTTATGACAAAAACCCTAGATTTTTCAGTTTTCCAGTGCTCCTGAGCTATCAATTACCGGTGCACATGATACCACAGAACGCACCGGTGCGTACCGAACATTGGCACACCAGATAGCGTGCACGAAGTACACACACTGCCAGGGTTTCTAATTACTGTAATGCATCGGGTCTTCAATACTCTTCCATGTTGGAGGATCATAAAACACCGCGCCAAAACAGGAACGAGCTGGTGCGTTCTTCTCTAATAACACTGCTGGGCCCGAAACAGATGTGCACTGAACATTGGCACACCGGACAGCATTCACGAAGTACACACACCGTCAAGGCATCCAATTACTGTAACGCACTGGGGCGTCAATTCTATTCCTCACCAGTGCATCATAAAACACCACGCCAAAATAGAAACGAGCGGGTGCATTCTTCTCTAAGAGCATCGGTGCACTAGAAACCACACACACTAGAATAGCATTATATATTAAAAAAAAAATTAAGGCCAAAAAATTGGTGCTTTGCAACTATTATGCACCGGTGCTTTACCATTACGCCGCCCCGGTGCATCATCAAATTTTTGCATCGAAACTGAAAATTCCTGGTGCACAGTTATAAAAATGCCCTGGCGCGTTATAAACAACACGCCAAAATTGATACTGCCCAGTGCAGTTTTATTTAACCATGCTAGTGCGCTTATAAAACCCCACGCACCATAGCTCTCAAGCCCCAGTGCTATTTCCTTATTTCTAAGCCGCCCAAACATCGGTGCTCTCATTACACCCATTGCACACATTGCGGCTCTACATTGGGCACCAATCTCCAACTTGCATTTTTAAAAACAGTGGGAAAATTTTAATTTCCAAAATTTTATAGCCAATATGCCTCCTCGACAATGAAATGTACAGGTATTTTTCTAGTTATTCTATAATTAAGCCTTTTAGCGGATTAGAAATTGAAATAAACTTAAAAATAACCATTAAAAAAGAAAAAAGAAAAAAATTGTCGCGCAGTGCGCTCGAGTTGTTCGACTCGCATCGGATAGTGGTGCTACCTATAACATTTACAGGCAACACTGCTACCAATGCTAACAGTAATCGCACCATTTCTAGGGTAGTTCTGGAAGGCACCCCGAATAATTTTAAACTAAAAATAAAAAAGGAAAAATGTGGTGTGCTCATTTATCCAGGCACACCATTGACCCCGGCAGTGACAGTTCGGTGTCTTGACTTTAATTGCTACCTCGGTTTATGTCAGCGCACCGCATTTTTCATTCCAAGAGGGTCAATGGTACAACCGGGTAAAAGACTGCATCATCAACTATGTCATTGTCATGAAGTCAGTTCACTGACACAACTATACGCGCTGGGGCGTATATTTCAGTCAGTGCACCACTATTCTGAACTATATATAGTCCACGGTGCTTGAATAATAGACATCTGCACTGAATCCGGTGCAGTCTGTTTCATTAGGGGCCCCGAGGATGGTGCGCTAAAATATTAGGACGCACTGGCACCAGTGCGTGACTATTTTTATGGAGCACTGACTTGTATGTTTTTTTTTTTTCAAAAAAAATTATATATGTATATTTACAAATACATTTATGTTTTAATAAAAAAAATATTTAATATGGCAATGATTCAGAGAGAACAGGAACAACAGTAGCAACAACAAGCAGAACAATATGACATGATTCGCCAATGGGAGGCGAGATAGAGGGAGAGAGATGGATGCCCTCTCCCTACTACTACAGATACCCAAGAGATCCTTATGCAAGTAGGCGTCCTCAAGTTCTATGAGGAGGCTATTTCCGGCCTAAAGGCCCATAGTGTTCTTTTGAGACATCTTATCGGCAAGTGGAATGCCCACCGATAGGGTTTTTAGGTTGGTCTTGACCAGTGGTACACATCCACTGAGGAGGAAATTCATTTTATTATAGGACTATCGAGGAGAGGGGTGGATTTTCCCTCATTCCCAGATGTGCCAGTTGGTTGTGTAGCAAGGAGTCAGTTAGTTTACTCCCAAAGATACATTGGAGCACATGTACTGTCTCCTTCAGATTTTTAGGTACCTGGAGGTCAGTTACGTATAGGTGCTTTTGGTAGACAGGATGTGGAGTGCCTCTCTATTATTGCTTCAATCACTTCGCACAATACTAGTGATAGGAAAGGCATTAGTTGCTCGCTTTTATATTACATTGACTCTTTAGTACAACAACCACGACTTTTCAGGTGGTCTGCCAATTTTTTACGACAGTTTTGTATGGCCTTAGATAGATGTCGTGCTCATGCATAAGGGAGGGTCAACTTCCCTTTTTCTTCAGAGATGTTTTGTTTATTTTTTGAGAGGTTTCCAGAGATGAGACCTAGTTTTTTTTTACAGCCTCATCGTCCGATGTTTGAGGCCTAGATGCGCATGTGCGGGAAAATGATTCCTAAGAGGGGACACACTATATTTCCAACGAGGATATCACATGATTTTCTGGACTTAATAGCTAGTGTTGGTAGGCTGCATCCCTTCATTATGGTCCCACGTCCTTATGCTAGACTAGATTGGCAAGGGTGTCCCAACATCCTCTTCACTCTTGATGAGCTGCCAGATGCTAGAGGTAATATTGATGTTTTATTTATATTTATTCTAACATGTTCTTTAACTTGTTTTTATTAAATTTTGTAATGAATTTGTCTAATTATTTTTGTGTACTTGTATATATTTTACAGACATTGGCTCTTTTTATGGCGATGAGATACTAGATAAACCACATGATCCAGGTGTCTATCCTGATGATTACGATTAGGAGATGGCTGATGCGTCGGAGGATGAGGCCTATGGCGTAGCAGAGAGACGTGTTGATCATGTGCCTCATGGTGCACCGGTACCGCCTTTTTCTAGGTGTGGTTGACTTGAGACCAGATACCACATGGAGTTGGGCAGCCAACTCTGTGGATTTATTTCTGATGCGAGCATCAGGCCCGCTCATTACAAAGAGATACAAGGCGATGATAGACTGTTACAGATGTGGAGAGGCATGCTGTGTGACATGTATGACCTGATGTGGCATGACGTAGGAGCTACGACAGCTGTTACGCAATTGAGGAGGATTGTCCATAGCTATAGGCATGGTCTAGCTGCGACACGTGATGGACAGTCCGCCAGTAGCGACTCAGATGGATCTCGTGATCGTTCACCTCGCAGCATGCTTGATGATTAGCATGAGGCTCCACTGGAAAAATTTGACACTATTCATCATGGAGATGAGGTTGGACGATCGACCACGTCTTGTCAGCATCCTGCAGCATCCATCATGAGTACTAGTCACGAATCATGAGCAGGCTAGACCATCGACCACTGAGGCTACAGTACTATTAACTGAGAAGGAATCTACTACTACTGCACCTCATATTCATCATGTTCTAATACCACCAGCGGATGCATCCATCAGTATTAGTCATCATCATGATCATGCGAAAGCTAGTCGACCATCGACTGTCGAGGCTGCACCCAGCTTTATTGAGTAGGCCGCATCCACTTGTACTAGTGTTACTAATGTTGTTATACTACCACCAGCACCTGATCCATGACATTTATATTATAGTTGTATATTTTTAACATTATTCAGTTATATATATATATATATATGGGCCATGTATTTTATGTTCATGTTGAAGTTGTACTTAATTTTCATGTTGATGATCATCATGATGTGGTGCATATTGTTAGTCATGTTAGATATGTTCATTTAATGTTTAACTTGCAGATAGATGTGTATATGTGATAGGCACATCAGTTATTTGACATTATATTGAGATGTATATTTGATGTTTATTTTGTGATGATGTTAATATATAATGTTAATTTGATGTTAATTGAATGTGTTTATTAGTCGAATATGATATTTGTACGATGGTTATCATGATTGTGATGATGTTTATTAATTAATTTAATACTATTAAATGACCATGATGTTTATTAAATAGTATGTCATGAATGTAATTGTAATTTAAATTTTAATTCTATGTAAAATTGTAAAATTGTATTTGGATTTCTACTAATTGTAATTTTAAGTGTAATTGTATGTAAAATATTTATTAATGTAAAATTTTAATTGTAATTGTAATATTTAATTTATTCTGAAATGATTGTAATTGTATATATGAAAAATTGTAAAACTGTAATTGTAATTCTAATTGTATGTGAATTTCACAAATTGTAATTGTATTTGTAATTGTAATTTTAAATGAATTGTATGTAAAATATTTGTAAAATTGTAATTGTAATTCTATGTAAAATTGTAAATGTAATTGTATTTGTAATTGTAATTTTAATTGAATTGTCAAATATTTGTAAAATTGTAATTGTAAATGTAAATGTAATTATATGTAAAATTGTAAATGTGATTGTATGTAAAATTAAAATTGTAATAATAATTCTAATCGTAATTCATGTATGTGAAATTAATGTAAAATTGTAATTGTAATTTTAATTCTAATTGTAATTGTAATTTTAATTAATGTATTGTATGTAAAATATTAATTTGTAAAATTTTGATTCTATTAATGTGAAAATTTTAATTGTATTAATGTGAAATGATTTTATTAAAATATTTAAATTTGTAAATTTGCAAATAATTGTAAAATAACAAATCTAGAATAATATGATTTTTTGTAACATAAAGTTTAGAAAATGATGAAAATAAATTCATGTCCTTTATAATTATCATTATTTTATTATGATCTTACATATATAAAGTTTAGAAAATAATGAAAATAAATTCATGTACTTTATAATTATCATTATTTTATTATGATCTTACATTCAAAAATAAATAAAAATTAAAAAGTCTGGTGCGCTTATCATCCTAAAAGGCCACGGTGCATCGTATTAATACAACGCATCGATGCGTCACATTTCCGTGCACCGGAAACGAATAAATGCAAATAAAAAAAATGAAACTCTACTTTGTTTAAGTTAAAAAAAAGAGGCAATTTGAAAAATGGGCGGCAAAATATTTCAAAATTCTAATTTGATAAAATAATTCTTTAAATACTTAACACTTTTCATTATTTCACTATTTTTTCTAAAAAATTCCAGTCATACTTTTGCAAGGAGACAGACCTGGAGCAAGAGAGCACGGGGGCATTGTGGATGGAAAAATACGTTCGAACAGAAGTATTCAGAAAATCAAAAACCAAAACTTTGGTGATTCAAGCCTTTTATCATAGAATTTCAAACCATTTCATGATTAAATTTAATTCATTTTTTTTACTTTTTTATGCAGGTTTTTATTTTTTCCTGCAGTTTTATCCATTTTTACCCTGAACCCTTCATTTTTTTTTCCCTTTATTATCCTTGTTTCTGTGATTTCAAAATTAGGGTTTTTTATTTTAGATTGACGTCCAACCCACGAGATGACTTGCATAGTCAGATCCCAATCCATTCGTCCATTGTGTGAATTTTTGAAAAAATTGATTTTTCTTTATCGGTGCACCCTGCGGACGCCACCACACCGGTGCGATGTATTATTATAGTGCACCACGCAAGTCCTATGTCATAAAAAATTGAAAACATTTTTTTAAATCTATGCGCCAAATCCGAAATAGGGCACCGATGCTCTCTTTAACTAGGAAAGCACCGTACGATGTATTACACTGTTTTTGCAGTGCGTTTATAAGACCCCACACACTGTTAGGTATATTACACTATTTTTGCAGTGCGTTTATAATACTGAATGCACCGTATGGTGTATTATATTGTTTTGCAATGCGTTGTTAATATAGCCACGCACCGGTGGCAGTGCGGATTCCATGAAAGGCGCACTGGTGTCTCGAGATTTATTCTCTACCTGAAAAGTTGAGAATTTATTTATAAATATATTAATGAATGATATGCTACAGGTTTTATATTGATAAAGAAATGACTGACAAGATATCAAGTATCAAAAATACTGTTAACACATCAAGAAAAGAAAAAAAGGAAAGTTCTTTGTAAATTATTTATAAAAAATATTATTTTTGAACTATATGTAGCTTTAACTAATATGTATTGTTTACTTTGTGTCATGCAACGCCACAAAATGACGAAGCTTGATATGATTATTTTTTATCTACGACCAGAAGAGCGTAAAATTTTAATGGAGAAATTGCAAAAAGATGAATCAGGTGAATGAAACAATACTATGGATCCAATATGAGTTTCTTTTTTTAATTATAATTAATAATATACTTAAAATTATTAGATAATATGTGTCAAATAGTATACTAATTCATATCTGTTTAATGTTCTATAGGGACCAACAACTCAGAAAAGGAATGTTGTTCTAAGAAAAGAAAAAAAATAGAACATGCAAATGAAAATGAATTGCTCCTTGGCTCATCTGGAGTGGTGCTAGAAGTTAACAAAAGGGGGAAAATGTTTTACAAAATTTTGAGGGATCTAGTGGAATGAATACAACAACGTGCTTCAAATGTAATATGTAATTATTGAATTTTTCGACCATTAGGAACAATAAATAAACAATTTAGCATTAAATATTAATTTTCTAGAATTTTCTTGCAAAAAAGAAAAGAGAATGGAACCCAATCAACACATAAAAGAGGACGACAAGGAAGAAAATGGTTGATCTCTAAGTTTGTGAGTAATTGTTACTTCCTTATAACAACTTAACTAGATTTCATTTTTGCATTTTTAAGTTTTTTTACAAAAATCATCATTGAATGTGTTTAAACAGGTGCTAACATACAAAGAAGAACTATCAGACGAATTGATTGAAATTGGGTTAAATACGGGTTGTGAGTATATGTTGGCATATCATAATTTAATTGTGGAATTTGTAAGCATCTATTGATCTTGTTTTAATTAGCTATGTCTATAATTAATAGAAAAAAAAAATCTTTTATATTAAATATATGATTTGTTATGGGGTATAAAACTTGCAGGAAACAAAGTATGGAACTGCGCCAACAGATGAAATTTTGAAAGATGGCATGGTACATGGTTTTGAAAGAATGTGTATAGTTTATGAGTCAATTTTTGCTATGCTACGCCATTTTTATTTTTGATTTACATTGATGTATATTATTTAATATTTGAATTTTCATTATTCTCACCAATGTATATACACTCATTTCAATTTATTTTTATGTTTGTAGATGGAAAGTGAAGAAGAAGAAAACAATCAATGCCATGAACACAACATTCCTGAAAATAACCCAAGTCATGGAAGTAGCTCTAGCAGTGACAGCAGTTCAAGCGAAGAATGATGATCACTATGTAATTTGGATATCAAAGCAAGGCGTTTTATTTTTTGAAATATGTCTGTGAAATCAGACATTTTGTTTAATGTAATGGACATAGTGTCCTAATTGAAAGACAAAGGGATACGAATAATTGTCCCATTTTGTATGATAAAGATTGTCTTATATATATATATATATATATATAATCATAAAATATGTTTTAATTTATTCTATTGCGTTCTCCATTGCCGCTACTGTGTTCTCCATTCATTATTCTCAAATGCATTAGTAAAAATGTAATTAATATGAATATTGTTATAAGATGTGTCGACTTTTGATAAATAATGAATTTAAAACAATCACAATAATTGGAATGTTAAAGGTGGATGTTTCTTAAAAAAACAAAATGAAAACTGGTGCGTTTATATGTCTATACACACCGGTGCATTTATGACTCTATGGGCACCGCACTAATACCGATTCCAGTTATAAATATCGGTGCGTTTGTGTGATACTGCGCACCGGGGCGTTTATGTATCTATAAGCACTGGTGCATTTGTAGATGCCATGTGCACCACGTGAATACCAATACCAATTATAAATCTTGGTTTCTTTCTGTGATACGGAGCACCGGTGCCTCATAAAGATACACGCATCGGTGCGCTTATACGACCTATGGGCACTGCTCAAATCCCAAGACCAATTAGAATGGCCCCGTGTGTTGTATCACCAACACCAGGCCTGGTGATGTTGTTTTCCATAACGGCCCAGTGCATTCTCATTCGACTGCCCTGGTGCACTGTCTACCGATATGCACCGGTGCGTTAAAACCTGATAAGAGCACTGATGAAAAAATATCCGTAGTAACATCCGGCAGCCCATTTTTTTTTAATTGTGTTGAATTTTCGTTAAAAAATCCGCCAAAACCTTCGTTACCAGAAACGGATGTGGTAGCAGATGTTTTTTTGACAATTTTGGCTAATTTTATAACACTAAAAACCTCCTTTATAACTTCCACTGGGAGGGTCTTTTCCTCAGGATCGCAACAAGGTGGACAAAATCAAACACATGGGCAAAGGTATGATAAATCCCAAGTCCAATGTCATTACTATAAGAAGTATCGCCATTATTCCAATGAATGTAGGAAGAAACAGAGTGACATGGGTAGTAGACCCAGTGCTAATTTTACTAAGGAAAATATCATTCAAGAGAATTTGTTTTTAGCATGTAATATGGCTGAAGAGAAAAATGAAGATATATGGTTTCTAGATTCAGGATGTAGCAACCATATGACTAGAAACATCTCTATGTTTTCCATGATTGATGAAAATGTGAAGTCTCAAGTAACATTGGGGACAAATAGTAAATTCTTTGTCATGGGAAAAGGCAGAGTAAGTGTTTTAACAAAGAAAGGAGAAAGGAGACCCATATCTGATGTATATTATGTACCAGGTATAAAATGTAATTTTTTAAGCATTGGACATCTCATTCAAAAGGGCTACAATGTATTTTTTGAAGGTGATGTATGTACCATCATGGATAAACCACCAAGCAAGCTATGCATTGCACAAGTGAAGATGACAAGAAACAGAATGCTTCCTCTCAAGATGAGAGAAGATTTGAAGCAAGGAGCTACAACGGTAGCAGTGACACAAGAGACGTTCCAGAGAGAAGCAAAGGATGAAAAATCGTTATGGCATTTGAGATTTGGAAATCTCAACTTTGGAGGTCTGAAATTGTTGCACATAAAATTAATGGTAAAGGGATTACCATTGATTGAAAATCTAGATAGCCTATGTGAAGTTTGCAACTTGGGAAAACAACATAGAGAAACCTTTCCATCAGGAAAGAGCATAAGGGCAAAGGCACTCTTACAAATAGTCCATTCTGATTTGTGTGGACCAATGAAAACACAATCATTAGTAGGTAGCCATTATATGCTGACTTTTATTGATGACTACAAAAGAAAGACATGGGTATACTTCCTAAAATTGAAGAGTGAAGTATTTGAGAAGTTCTAGCACTTTAAATATTTTGTTGAGAATCAAAGTGGGTAGCATATTAAAATCTTAAGAACAGACAAAGGAGGAGAATACATCTCCAAATAATCTATGAATTTTTGTAGAGAAAATGGGATTCATAAGAAATTCACAACAAGGTATACACCACAACAAAATGGAGTTGCTGAAAGGAAAAATAAAACCATCATGGACATGGTATCAAGTATGTTGAAGGCAAAAAAATTTCCAAACGAATATTGGGCTGAAGTTGTACATTGTGCAGCATATTTTTTAAATAGATGCCCAATAAAGAGTGTTATGAACAGAGTTCCGGAAGAAACATGGAGTGGCATAAAATAGTTTGTCACCCACATGAGAGTATTCTATTGTGTGGCTTATGCACACATTCTAGATCAGCTAAGGAAGAAGTTGGGAAGTAAGGGGGAGAAGTGCATATTTGTTGGATACAGTGAAGAATCCAAGGCATACAGATTGTATAAACCATCTACCAAGAAATTTATGATGAGCAGATATGTACAATTTATTGAGGAAAAAGCTTGGGATGGAAGCATTGAGAAAACATGAGGAATAAATGGTTGAAAGGCATCCCTCATTAACAGCACCACCTCCACCAACACAAGGATAGCAAGGGACACCACAAGATGGCATGAGAACACCCTTGATAAGTGATGACATTGCTTCTTCAAGCACACCACAAGGAGCAGATTTGAGTGCTTCTACAAGCACAAGTTCAGCAAGTGAAAGAGGAGCCAGATTCAGAAGTCTGAATGAAATTTATGAGAAAGAGGCAAAAAATGAAGGTATGAACTCTTTATTTGCATTATATTTTCATATATGCGATCCTATTCATTTTGAAGAAGTTGTAAAATATAAGAAATGGATAGATGTTATGGATGAAGAAATAAATGCAATAGAAAAGAACAAGACATGGGAATTTGTTGATCTCCCAAAAGACAAGGAAGTTATTGGAGTGAAATGGGTTTATAAATCCAAAATCAATGCTGTATTTTATACACCACTTCAGAAAATTTTGAACCTATTGGATATATTGACAGTGATTGGGCTACAAATATAGATGACAGGAAAAACACCTTTGGATATGTTTTTCATATGGGATCAGGAGTCATCTCATGGGATTCTAAGAAACAGCCAATTGTGGCTTTATCAACAACAGAGGTAGAGTATGTGGCAGCTACAGCAGCAGCATGTCAAGCAGTATGGATGAGGAGAATGTTGAAACGTTCGTGTCATGAATAGGTAAAAGGCGCAACAGTGTATTGTGATAATAGCTTAGCTATAGATTTATCAACGAATTCAGTGCTTCATAATAGGACCAAACACATTGATGCAGAGTATCACTACATCAGAGAGATAGTGAACAATAGGGAAATAGTTCTGAAGCATTGTAGAACAAAAGAGCAGTTTGCTGACATACTAACAAAACCATTGGGGTAGAAGAGTTTTAACTATTTAAGAAAATGTCTAGGTATGCAAGAGAACAAAAATTTTGTTTAAGGGGGAATATTGAAATTTAAACCCAGCTACAACTGATCAAGGAGGATGAAATTAAAATTTTGATTTGAAGCCGAAGGACAACAACAACAAAGTTTTCTTGTTCAGTTCTTACACTCCATCTTGCACTAAATTTATGCGTTTAATTTTCCCTGCAAGTCCATTTTATTTGATAAAGGTTGGAGCCCTTTCTCGCACAAAAAATATCTCATTTTAAACCACAAAACCCAACATTCAAACTTCTGCAAACTTGCACCATAAAACCCGACACCTACCGCCATTACTCCATCCACCTTTGCCATGCTTTGCTTTGTTTAAGACGCCGCTCCACGTCAACAAAGTCGACCAATGGGAGACATATCGCACATTTTTGTGCATACGTTGCACCATCCCTGAAACCATGCGATAAGCTATGGATCGCCAATGTGCAGTCACGAGGCCGATAGCCAATAGCAGCCTTATCGTACCGTTTGATGCATAGTCAACCAAAAATTAAATGGATGCGATAAATTCATTAAAAATTGTTTTGTTGAAAGTTTTGAAATCCACGATGAATTTTTTTATAAGGTTTAGCAATATAGTAAGAACGGTGACTGTGTATTTTGAAAGATCTGAGAGTATAATGAATGTGTTTTAAGACAATGAATGAATGCTCGAAGGTAGTGAGAAAAAAAAAGGAGGACTTTGTGTTGAAACAGAAAAATCCAGAGAGTAGAAAAAGGAGTGGGGCTGTGTTGTTGTAACAGCCAAGCTATTTTTGCATTGTGAATCTAGAATAGGCATAGTTCTAAAGAAACAATTTTCATTTTGTAACAGTTCAGTAGCATTTCTTTGTTGTTTGCAGAGAGATTTTATTTTCCTCTTTGTTGTTCCGGAATATTCAGAAAATCCAACATTCTTTTACCATGGCTTTGTCTACAGGAGTATCATATCTGTTCTAGTATATAGCAAGACAATGATTTTATGTTTTTCTTCTTATATGCTTATAAAAACCATAAAAAATACTTATGAACATATGCCACGAAAGACAGGAACGAAACAAAAGAAGTATTAAAATATTGAGTTACTGGACTATTTGTTGTCTATTCTGGGTAATAATTAGCAAAGTGAGCTTAGATTTGTGAATGTAGCACATGGAGCGAACGAAAAGGTCTAAATATTTTTCACTTACGCTTTCAATCATTTTGCTTCAAGGCCTTCATTCCTGCTACTGCAAAAAATCCACTTCAAGACATTTTTTGTTTTATGCTCTGAATTTGAGATCCCTTATAAAAAACAAAAAAAAAATTGCCTAACGTGTTTACTAAAAAGAGTATTTAAGGACCAAGAGATTTACCTTAACAAAACATGAGATATATGAAATAAAAATTTTGAGATAAAAGAAAATTCCACAAATTTAAACTTTCTGGAAAACATTACAATATCTTCATCTGAGTCAATATAGATCATGCTTCCCATGTGGTGAATTATAATATATCGAGATAACATCGAAACATAGTCGAGCACAAAAACAAATTTTGGTGCAAAAATACAGATTTTTGGGGCATTACAACCTCAGCCTCATACTAGAAAAGTGCGAAAGGCCTCATGTCTTATTTTTTATTAAATTAGACATATATATATATATATATTTGAAAAAAGGAATAGAAAAAACAGTCGGTGTGCCCAAAAAATCAGTCATGTACTGGTACCAGTGCATCTGTTTTTATTGCGCACCGTCCTCAGTGAGCATGGAAATTTGTATCGCACCAAAAAAAAAAAAATGTACTTTCTATTGCAGTGTGTTGACAAAAATATCCTACCTAGGGAAAATAGTTAGGTCAACATACCACCCAACATTAATTCATTGTGAGTCATGCGTTGTCCAAACTATTTTCCCCGGGGTAGATAGTTTCATCGACGCACAACCCTTCTGACATCAGTATAGGGTCAACGGTGCAGTCGTTGTGTGGTCATTTAATCGACTACACAATTGACTATGTACCAGTGTCAGGAGGGCGGTGCATTGACCAAAATATGCGCCCCGTGGAGGATAGTTTAGTCAATGCACTGCCCTCCTAACATTAGTACATGGTCAATGGTGCAGTCATTTAAGTGACCACATTGTTGACTATGTACTAGTGTTGGAAGGGCGGTGCGTTGACCGAACTATCCGCCTCGAGGCAGATAGTTTAGTCAACACATCGCCCTACCGACACTTGTACATAGGTAATGATGTTGTCATTTAAACGACCGCACCAACATATAATATATATTTTTTTAAATGGTGCACCATTTTCGGTACCGCACCGGACCCAGTGTGGTTTACATTGGCACTATTGGCATTGTGGCCTATAAATTTATAGGGGGCACAACGAACGGTGCGAGCACACCTCGGAGGATTGTTTTTCTTTTTTAAATAGTAAATTTTAAGTCTTTTGAAAAATATAATCCGCTAAAAAGTTTAATTATTGAGAAACAAGTAAAATACATGTACATTTGGGCATCGAGGAGGCATATTTGCTAAAGAATTTTCAAAAATAAAATTTTCCATTGTTTTCCAAACTTCAAACTCCAAAAGGTGGCCAAGGGATGACGGTAGTGTGTGCAATGGGAGCACTGATGGAAAGGCACCCCATACAAGGGAAATTCGCACTGGTGCTTGAGAGCTCTGTAGCACTAAAGAAGTTAAAATGCGGGTTTTTTGGCTGATTTTTTAAATTTAACCTTGTATCAGTGAACAAGTTTTTGAGGCGCATCGGGCGGTTTATGCCTAGCGCACCGGGCCTGTTTCTATTTGAGCGCAGGTTTTTAAGATGCATTGTGTGGGTTTGTATGGAGATAACAGTGTCTCGGTGTGCCAATTTGTAGTACGCACCGTTGCTTTGTGATTCAAACACACTGGTGTGGTTTATGATTAGAAATGCACCGGACAAAAAACATCTGAAAAAACCTCCACCTGCCTACCTCCTCTATAGACCTCCACTACAAACAGATATCGGGGATATTTTTATAAAGGGTTCCTCAAAAACATCTACTAGAGGGTCTTTTCCTTGTAATGAATTCGTCCAAAGGTTTCCCCATTACATATTGCCTCAGAAAACTATGGTCATTTCTGATTGTAACCCTATGACATATATATTGTCATGTCTATTCCTAGGGGGAAAGTAATATATGTGCATTGTTATTCTCCAAGAGCTTCACCCAGAATTCATCAAATCCAAGTCGAAGAAATCCCTAGTTTTTGTCAAGCATATGTGCCACCTTCCTTCCACTCATTTTAAATCTACATATGAAGATTCTATCCCTAACAAGTCATTGTTTATGATTTTTTGATCTGACCTTTGGCATGGATATTTTATGATCTATCTCTAGACCCAGAATTTCTGGCCTAATATCTCTCACTCTGAGCAGCTACGTATTCATTACCAATCTCAAAACTACATCATTATCTACGACACCCTTTAACGTCGTGGTATTGATACGATTTTACGAAGGTGCCTCACCCTTAAGGAAGCCGAGAAAGTTCTTAACAAATGCCTTTTGGGGGAATGTGGTGGACATCTACATGTTTACACTACCATGCAAAAGATATTATGTGTTTGCTACTTTTAGTTGACTATCTTTCGCGATTGCATCCTTCCTGTCCAAAAGTTTCATGCATGCCATATCTACGATTGTAAGATCTGTTCTCCATCTGCTCCTTTGTAGCCCGTCATCGCTGTTGGTCGTTTAGAAAAATGGGGCATTGAATTTATGACATGTAACCCTCACTCGGTCAAGGGGCATGGTTATATTATTGTTATTGTTGACTACTTTACTAAGTTATTTGAGGTGATGCCTACATATTACAACACTTGGGAAATGACTGCATAATATTTTTCCAATCATGTTATTGGTAGGTTTGGTGTACTGCAAGCGATAATTACAGATGACAGAAAAAATTTCTGGAATCATATGATGACCGAAGTAGATACTAAGTTGGGACTTTCACATGAAAATTCCACTCGCTACTATCCACAGGCTAATGGAAAATTTGAGGTTTTCAACAAAGTTCTTAAAACTATGTTCCAAAAAATGATAGGGGTCCATAAATTGGACTGGAACTTGCTTCTTTACACTACCTTGTGGGCCTACCAAACCTCAGTTAGGACTACTACCCAATTCACACCCTTTCAGTTGGTGGACGGTCTCGAAGAAATCCTCCCCATCGAATGTGAAATTCCATCCTTGAAACTAGCTATTGAACTTATTCCTTCCACTTACGTAGAGGAGAAGTGTCTCTTACATCTGACTCTTTTGGATGAAACTCGGCGTGATGGTGCTTTAGCCAACGAAGCTCATAAAAGACACATCAAGGCATAACACAATAAAAGTGTCAAGCCTCGAGTCTTCATGGAAGGGGACCTGGTTCTCTTATATAACAAAGAGGTCGATAAGTTAGGTCTAAGGAAGTTCCAACCTATGTGGATGGGTCCATACATTTTCAAGTGAGTCCCTGCAAAAGGGGCCTATGATTTAGTAGATTTAGATGGAGTTCCACTAGAACAGCCTAGAAATGGGTTATACCTCAAAAACTACTATGTTGGATCTCATGTGTTGTACAATGTGTACATACTCTCTATAGTTGTGCTTCAGTGCGTATTTTAAGAGTTTACCATGGTTTCTGTTGATCCTGTTTACGTTTGGTTTGCAGATATCGGCATCTTTCGAACAATACATTGGTTATGTTGGTGGTGTTATTCATAGTACTCACAACCCATCTTCCACAGCATGGGCTATCTTTTTCGAAATGGCGAGCTAGTGACTATACAAGGGATTTTCATTGGTCACTCTAATAACAACATCGTTGACTATAGCGCAGTATTTGAGGTACTATCTGATGTTATTTCACATGCTTTTCGATGTTTTGTCATCATACTCAAATCACAACTCGTATTACTACAACTCACTAATGTCTATCCAGTCAGAAATGCTACCATCCTTCATATGGTTTTGAGAGTACATCTTCTAAAAATGCATTTAGATTTCATACAATAAGAACATATTTCTAGAAATATAAACACACTAGCAGATGCCCTAGTGAATCACGTTTTAGATAGACATTTTTAACGAATGTAAATAAGTTACAATTCACATCATATTCTATTGAAAGCATTATAGGGACTAGGAAACACTCAAAACATGTATATATATATATATATATATATATATATAACGTTTGGTTTTATAAAAATTGTGCCTCGGGACACATATGGCTACATTTCCCATATGAAAAACTACATGCAAATACCTAAGTAAACTAATCAATGGTGTTCATGATAAAATGAAACTACGAGAGCCATATTTTGTAGTAATCGACCAATATAGCTAGGCACTCCAATAGTGTGTCCCTGAAGTCACATGGGAACCTGATTAACCACTGTCTGATTAATCCTATGTGTCAATCCCTCCATGTGGTGCTCCACCTCTCATAGGATTTAAGATACCTCAAGATTATGTAGTGCATCCCGTCATATTTTACTGGCTTGTACTTTTACAACCGCCTCCTCATGTGTTTTTTATCTTGCACAAAAGAGATATGAAGCACCCACTCGTAGAAATGGATTAATATCTTCATGAAACATCAATATTTTAGTTTCAGAAAAATTAAAATACAAAAACAAATTGTAAAACTTTAAAAAACCTAATTCTCAAAAAAAATTTACCCAAAGCATCCCATTGCCAACCCTCTGGCAACATGAGCTTGGGATCATCATGGAAATCCATCTCTACATAAGGATAACCATTGATCATGATGAACAGTCTACGAACCATCCAAAGAATGTTGGTAAGAAACTGATCATCATACCTCCATGTCGGGTCATATTATCTATCCACCTCTTCATCTGTGGGACCCTTGGATCAAAAGGCTTGAGTATAGCCTATTGAGGCTGAAGTAGTGGCACCCGCTTCGGATCAAAAGAGACTAAGATCAAACCATAGTTGAAGTTATTTAACTTCCCCTCTTTCTCTTTAGTCAGTTTTTCCTTCATATTGACCAAGACACCCTCACTCGAGTTGAACATTGTTGGCTCTAGACATTTTATTCCATAATGCATGTACAATCTACTCACTACATGGAGTGTCGAGATACCTGCCAATATCATGATAATAAACATGATTGTTCTCAAAGGTAATTGGGTCACATATTCGATATTGATCTTTCCATCCCTAGTAGGTTTGGCTCGAGATTTGCAATAGGTATGGATAAAGTAATTCTTGGTCTCCCCACCACTCCTACCACCTAAGAGAGAGATGGGGTCAGCCATATTTGCTAAACCTATGATAAAGTAGATATCCTTTACCTAGCTCACAAAATAAAATAAAAGAGAGATCAATGACTTAGAAATCAGCCATTTCGAGGGGGGAACGTCTTTTACATTACATAAATGAACAAATATTAGATGATTCAAATGAAAAAACCACCTATATATATATAGGAGTCCATGGGCTCACAATATAATCATATCTGACCAAACAATAATAATATAAAGGCACACCAATAACAATAGTGGGTATTATGGGGAACAATAAAAACAATATGAGAGATAGAAAGGTATAACAAAAACAATAAAGAGGCTACACTAATAACAATAAAACGCAGTGCATATAAATAGTAAATATAATTTCTTTCCCAACAATTAGTTCCTCGCACAACAAGACCATTAAATTCTGAAAAATTAATACACTGAACAATTACGTCATTGTTGAAAGGCGAGGAAACCAATCAAACAATAAAGAATAACAACTAGGGTTTGAATGGTGAACCTCACCATAGCGCAGTGCCGAAAAGATGAAATGAAAGCATTGGTGGCAGACCAACGAGGAGAAGTTACCTCAAACGAACCTAAACAACTCTCATTGTCTCATGAACCTACATGCACGTGGGCGGTAGTGATGCAACCAAGTATCCCGACATTGGAATTAGAGTTAATGCATTGCAACCCATAGAAGAGTTTTGGATTGTTCCAACCATTGATAAAAGACAATTACTTGTACTAAAGTAAGGTGATCCCCTTTAGTAATGAAAACATACATAAATTTTTAAGCATCTGTACCTTAATTGCATGTAGTACAATCAATCTAGAGGCCCATTTAGGTGTATTTGAAATAAAAACTATGTGGAGGACCATTTGGGTGTATTTGTAGGATTTTAAATAAAAAATAGAGAAGGGATCATACCATATACATCATATTAATCTTCCTGATCATTACTGTGTTACCATATGCCTTGTAATCTTAGTTAACTAAATTAGAATCTTATACGTGTAGAGTATATATATCTCAATATATGTCATCACGGTAAAAAAAATTATTTTTACTAATCTTTTACCTTTTATGAAAGTAATCTTTGATGCTCGTGAGTATTACACTTCACATATGACTTTGTTAAGGTGGAGTGAAGAATAAATATTAAACATATTTTTCAGGAATTGCAATGGCTTCTTTAACCACGGTTTTATCTACATGAGTATCATATCTGTTCTAGTATATAGCAGGACGACGAATTTCTATTTTATTCTGATATGCTTCAGAACACCATGAAAAATACTGATGAACATATGCCATAGAAGACAAGAACGAAATCAAAATAACGTAATTGGAAGTTTGAAAATATTGAGTTATTGGACTATCTTCAGCTAGATTAAATATTTTTTGTCCAGTCTAGGCAATAATTTGCCAAGTGAGATTATATTTTGTGAACATACCACATGGAGCGAACGACAAGATCTCAATACTTTTCATTTACGCTTTCGCTCTTTTTGCTTCACAGGCCTTCCTTCATGCTACTGCAAAAACTCCACTTTGAGACATTTTTTGTTTTATGCTCTGAATTTGAGAGATCCCTTAAATGGAACAAACAAAATGTTTTGTGTAATCTGTTTACTTAAAATAATATTTAAGGACCAAGAGATTTACCATTAAAAAAACATGAGATATCCGAAATAAACAATTTTGAGATAAAATAAAATTCCACAAATTTAAACTTTCTGGCAAAAATTACAATATCTTCATCTATTTTTTTGGGGGGGTTGAAAGAACAGAATTTTGGGGTATGTTACAGTACAACCTCAGCCTCATACTACAAAAGGGCAGAAAGCATCATGTTCGATTTGTGTGAGAATTATATTTGGAGGGGTTTCTTGGGCCAGAGAAGTGGAGCTCTGGGAAGGGAGAAGAGGAGTTCGGCAGATGGGGCATGTTACATGCAGGTGAAGCCATTTGTCGATGCAATGAATGTGGAACATGTGACCACAATCAGGGATTATCCTGACGACCTCCATCTCCTTGTAATCGGTCAAGAAAATCGAGCAACAATTCTTATTCTTTGCTTTGTCTAATTCTTTTCCTAGTGTAGAATTGAAGGATTGGAAGACATTTTCAGAATATAATATCCTGGGGAATGAATCCAAGGTCTCCTCATCGATCCCAATTACAGAAATTTCATGGTTCAAATGGGCATTATGGAGGTCGATTGCGCTATCTTCAGTCCATCTTCGTCTATCAAGTAATAGATTTTCGTAGTGAGAAGAAATATGGAAGTAACAAAATGATGACTATTATGATCGCAGCTCCCAAGCATAGGACCATGAAAAACTCACTACCAGAATTTCCAGGATTAGGTGAAGTTGAATTTTGGTCCATCTCACTATATACTGCTACCTATGGCATGCACAACGATCGGCCGTTTGTATTGCAACGATGATTGGAAAGATTTCTGGGGGCAAACTTGTTATAAGATATGAGCCATTGTTGATATACGGTGCTGATTTTCTCGGTGAGATGGCTGGTTGTACTTAAACTTTTGTGTTGTTGACCACGGACATAAGGCGCCAGTTATGTAGTTTTTGTGGATTTCTTCTTGCGCACACTTTGTGCTGACATATATTAATAGGAAATCCACAGTAGCTGTGAGGATGGAAACAGGTAACGCAGCATAGCAAGAAACAATAGATTTAACATTTCCCAACAGCTAGTTCCTCATGCAACAAGGCCATTAAATTCTAAAAAATTAATACATTGAGCAATTATATCATTGGTGAAAGGCAAGGAAGCCAATCGCATAGAAAAGAGAGCTAAAAAATAACTACTTGAGTTTTAATGGTGAACCTGAGCACAACATAGAGCTGAAAAGGCCAGATGAAAGCATTGGTGGCAGACCAACAAGGAGATGGTTACCTCAAATGAACCTAAACAACTCTCATGGTATAATGAAGCTACACACTGTTGGAATTTTTGAATATTCCGAACACACAGGGAGAACAAAGCGTCTCCTCTTACAACACAGAGATTCAATATGAAAATTTCAAATGCTAGATAGAGATGGAAAATTTTTATATTTCATTAACCAAAAAAAAAACTATTACAAAATATAGTGATTATGTCTTCAGAACTAAGTTCTATCTTACAGTGGATTAGCTGCTACAGATGCAACATTTCAATCTATCCGCTCTGTCTCTCTTTCTGCCTTCGGGCATTACAAAACATAACACAGTCTTCTAACTGTTACAATAAGCCTACGGGCTTTTATTTTATATGGCACGACATTTTCAAAAACATAAAACAATAAAATATCTTGGTGATACCCATTCTGTGGGTCCCTGTGGAGGCACTCTTCCTCAGGTACAATAAAACTTTTTTGTGCTCCTGCACTAATTCTCCACTGTTGATCTCTGATGAATGTATGATCGCTCAGTCAACTGCGGAGGCACTCCCTCCTGTTATCCTCTGCGTAAATCATGCTCCCACAAGCCGTCGATCTTCTTGAGCTACTCCCTTGCCCGTTGATCTGGGTGGCATTAAATTTTAACCAGTACTTCAAAAAAAAATTGAACTGCATTGCATTATTTTCATATTACAAAATTCCCCTACGTTAGTGAGGCTAAAACCTATGTGAACGCATTCTGATTGGCTTGTGCTGGGGCTCGTGGAACTCAAATAGAAATATAAACTGGATCTTATAAAATCTTCGCGTACCAAAAGGTGAATGTGATGTCATGCTAAAAATTAACGTGAAACACTGTGATTGGTCCACGTAACAGTGAGACCACATCACATCGACACTTCAGCAGAATGAATGGTTCGGCAGAATGGACTTTGGCTTTGGCGATGAGCGATTGCGTGATGTTGCGACATCGGCAATTGGCAGATCGGCAGACGGATGAGCAGATGGCGGAATGGTTGTGTTGCGATGTTGCAATTTGTGATGGTGGTAGGGACCACATTGCATCGCAACATCGGTGGTGAATGTTTGTAGTGGTATAAAACACTTTTCCGTTGCGATATGCGATGTGTGATATCGCAACATCGCATCGCTTCGAGAATTTACATCAACAAGACACTAAAACGAACATTTGCGATGGGCGATGATTGGTGGGGACCACAATGACATGGCCCATTCAAAACTTAAAACTTGGCGTGTTTAGTCAAAAACTCCTTTGTTTGGTTGGTGAGGGCTTTTATGCCTGAAAATAATTTTCTTTAATAAACCTGCTATTGCGTGGTTGAACCACGATTTTCTTCAATTCCTCTGTAAAATTCGGTTGTAGCCATAAAAAAATTTAATTTCATCTATGTAATGGTGGCTATGGCCCATAAAGATAAATTCATCCTTACAACTCCATTAAACTCTGTTGAATGCATAGAGGTGTGCACTCAACCTTCTGTGCTGCCCTTATTGTAATATGTTTCTACCTGCACTAGGTTTGCAGGTGACTTTAATATTTTCACCACTCCCCCTTAAAGTCAGCTGTTGGGTGATCTGTCATACCCAAACATTTTCTCAAATATTAAAAACTCTTTTTCCCTAATGGCTTTGTCATAATGTCTGCAAATTGCTCCTCTATTCTACAATGCTGTAAAACAATTTCTCCATTGTTCACCAATTCCCTGATGTAGTGAAACTTGGCATCTATGTGTTTCGTCCTCTTGTGAAACACATAATTCTTTGACAATGCTATGGATGAGCTATTTTCATAATAAATCACTATCCTTTTTACCTGTTCTTGACATAGATTCCTCAACATTCTTCTCATCCAAACTACTTGACACGCTGTTGTTCTAGTTGCCACATATTTTGTCTCTGCTATAGATAATGCTACAATAGGTTGTTTCTTAGAAGCCCATGAAATGGCTCCTAAACCCATATGAAAAACATAACCAGATGTGCTTTTCCGATCATCAATACTTCCAGCCCAATCATTGTTAGTATATCCAATTAATTCAGAATTTTCTGAAGTAGTATATAAAATTCCATACCTTTTAGTTCCTTTCACATACCTCAGAATTATTTTTGTTGCTTGCCAATGTGACTCCTTTGGCCTTTCCATAAATCTGGAAATCAAACTAACACCATGCATAATATCAGGCCTAGTTGCAGTCAAATACATGAGGCTGCTAACTATGCTCTTGTACAAACTAGGATCAAAATCGTTGTTGTTGTCATCTTTGTTGAGTTTCAATGCCATTACTGTGGGAGTAATTGTGGCTTTGCACTCGTGCATATTAAATCTTTCCAAAACTTCATTAACATACTTGGCTTGAGAGATAAAAATTTTATTTTCATTTTTATCTACTTCTATTCCTAAGAAGTATCTCAGCAATCCCATATCAGTTATTTCAAATTCATCCTCGATGATTTTTTTAAAAATTTCAATGAGATAATCATCATTACCTGTGAATATCACATCATCAAAATATAAGACAACAATCAGCATCTTACCATATTTCTCCTTGATGTATAAGGTGGGTTCTCCTTCACATTTTTCAAACCCATTCTCCAGTAGATAGGAATCTATCCTACTGTACCATGCTCTTGGTGCTTGTTTCAGCCCATAAAGAATTTTCTTCAATCTGAAAACTTTGTTCTCTTGGCCTTCTTTCTCATAGCCAAGAGGTTGTTCAACATAAACCTCTTCCATTAAAACTCCATTTAGAAATGTTGATTTTACATCCATTTGGTAAACCTTCCATTTTTTTTGTGCTGCTATGGACAACATTGCTCTCACTGTTTCCATTCTTGCAACTGGTGCAAAAGTTTCCTCATAATCTCTTCCATGTTGCTGCTTATAGCCTTTGCCTACAAGTCTGGCCTTATGCCTTTCAATCTTACCTTCAGCATTGATTTTGGTCTTGTAGACCCACTTTACTCCAATGACATCCTTTCCATTTGGGAGATCAACCAGTTCCCATGTTTTGTTTTTCTCTATTGCATTTATTTCTTCATCCATTGCATCCATCCATTTCTTATATTTTATAGCTTCTTAAAAATGAATAGGATCCTCAAGATGAAAATAAAATGAAAATAAGGAATTAATACCTTCATTTGTTGCTTCCTGCTCATATATTTCATTTAAATTTCTGAATCTAGTTCCTCTTTCATTTGGTGTATTTGTGCTTGAAGAAGCACTCAAGTCTGCTCCATGTGGTGTGCTTGGAGAAGCACTCTCATTTCTTCTCAAGGGTGTTCTTACTCCTACTTTTGGTGTCCCTTTCCGTCCTTGTGTTGGTGGAGGTGGTGCTACCAATGAGGTGTTCCTTTCAGCCACATCTTCCTCATCTTCATCATGAGACAGACAACTTTTGACATTGACTTTTTTCTCAATGCTTCCATCCCATGCTTCTTCTTCTATGAATTGCACATCTCTTCTTATAACAAATTTCTTTGTGGATGGGTTATACAATCTATATCCCTTGGACTCTTCACAATATCCAAGAAATATGCACTTCTCCCCCTTACTGTCCAACTTCTTTCTTAGCTGATTTGGAACGTGTACATAAGCCACACACCCAAAATCTCTCATGTGGGTGACCCCTTGTTTTCTGCCACTCCACGCTTCTTCTGGAACTCTGTTCATTACAGCTTTTTTTGGGCATCTATTTAAGATATATATTGTACAATTTGTAGCTTCTGCCCAATAATCATTTGGCAATTTTTTTTCCTTTAACATACTTCTCACCATTTCCATGATGGTTCTATTCTTGCTTTCTACAACACCATTTTGTTGAGGTGTGTACCTTGTGGTAAACTATTTATGTATGCCATTTTCTCTACAAAAACACATAAATTATTTTGAGATGTACTCATTTCCTCTATCAGTTCTTAGGACTTTGATATGCTGCCCACTTTGTTTCTCTACAAGATCTTTAAGGTGGCAAAATTTCTCAAACACTTCACCGTTATATTTTAAGAAATAAACCCATACTTTTCTTGTGAAATCATCAATGAAGGTCAAAATATAATTTCTATCTGATACTGATGATGTTTGCATTGGCCGACACAAATATGAATGGATAATTTCTATGTGTGCTTTTTCCCTTATGCTATTTCCTGATGGAAAGTTTTCTCTATACTATTTTTCCAAGATGTAGCCTTCACATAGGCTATCCGGTTTCTCTTTCAATGGTAGTCCTCTTACCATTCCTTTTATGTGCAAAAAATTTAATCCTCTGAAATTGAGATGTCCAAATCTCAAGTGCCATAACCAATTCTCATCTTTCACTTCCTGTTGAAAGACCTCTTGAGTTATAGCTGCTACATTCTTTCTCTTTCCCTTCAAGTCTGTATTGAGCTTGAGTGGAAGCATTCTATTGCTATTCATTTGCACTTCTGCAATAACCTTCTTGCTTGGAGGTATGTCCATTATTGTGCACACATAATTTTTGAAGAATAAATTGTAACCTTTGTTAATGAGCTGCCCAATGCTCAAAAGATTACATTTCAACCTAGGAACATAGTATACATCTAGCACAAATTTCTGATCTCCATTTCTTGCACGGATACTTACTCTATCTTTTCCCTTAACAGAGATCTTAGTATCAGTTCTTGTTGTTACTTCAGATTTAATATCTTCGTCAAGATTGGAAAACATTACTATGTTTCCAGTCATGTGATTACTGTAGCCTGAATCTAAGAACCATACATCATCTTGCCTATCTTGTGCTACATTACATGTTAACAGCACACTCTTTGGGTTCTTTTCTTCTTTTGCTACATTTGAATTCTGCCTATTATTCATGTCAGTTTTCTTTTTCCTACACTCATTAGCATAATGCCCATATTTTTTGCAATAATGACACTGGACATTGGATTTGTCATACCTTTGTCCATGAGCATGTTGATGTCCACCTTGTTGTCTGCTGCTTTGGCCTTGGCTGTGATTCTGACTGCTACTCCTTCCATGAGTATGTGAGGGGTTGTTTCTTCCTCCTCTATTTTGGCTTCTTCCTCTTCCTCTTCCTTTGCCTTGACCTCTTCCTCTTCCAAAAGGCATTTGGGTCTTGAACGCATGCTCCAAAGACAGGTTTACTAATCTTCCCAATATTTGTTCATGAGTCATTAGTGATGCATGAAGTTCATCTAGTGTGAACTTTGAGAGATCCTTTATCTCTTCAATGGTGGTTACAATAACATCAAACCTTGAGGGTAGGCTCCTCAACAGTTTCTTCACAATCCTTATTTCTTCAGGTGTCTCTCCATGAGACCTTATCTATGTGACTAACCCAATCACATGTGTGAACAATGAGTCTATGTTATCGGACTCTTTTATACAGAGAGTTTCAAAATCTCTCCTCAGCAATTGTAGTTTTGTTGTCTTCACCTTCTCCATACCTCGATAGGTTGTCTTAAGAGTATTCCATGCATCCT
>CM076582.1:847029913-847070946 GCA_034641835.2 Pinus albicaulis | reverse complement strand
CCATGATATTTACACATTCGACTCTAAAAGGGTCAAGAATTTAGGAGTGATCAAAGATTTGGTAATCTCCCTTACCTAGCTCCCCATGAAGAGTCTAGTAATGGACACAGTGGTTGCATATGTACCTTCTATATTTGGAATGCTTATTTCCAAATCTTGGTCCAAAAAATTGGGAGGCACCTTTCCAGTGGATATGACCTACGCCACTATCCCAATCTTTGGAGGAGAATTCAAGAGATTCTATAGGGAAACACAAATGGCGTATATCATAAGTGATCAGCAAAACCCCTCAAATCACCCTTCATATGCAGAGGAGAAGGAGTTAGGGCCATCCATATTACACCTTGCTGCTGATTACAACAATTTTCAGCCTGAACTAAGAAGAAGAAAAAAATATAATTTACAGGTCATAAATGAGTATAATTTGGAAATAGGACAGATCTGGAAATTATATTTTGATGGAGCCTCATCACGAGAGGGATCAGGGGCTGGTATAGTTCTTATTTCTCCCACTCAGTAAGTATTGACCTTATCATACAAATTAAAATTTATCACTACCAATAACATTGCTGAGTATGAAGCCCTTGTTTTGGGTATGAAAGCAACAAAAGATTTGGGAGCTGAACAGTTGGTTGTTTTTGGTGATTCAGAATTGGTGGTACAGCAGGTGAGTGATAATTATAAAGTGAAAATTTCAAAATTAAAAAACTGTAGAAATGAAGTGTGGGATTTAATTGAACACTATTTTTCAACGTTCAATTTAAATTATATTTCTAGAGAAGAAAATGAAATGGCAGATTCACTGGCGATAGCTACTAGTAATTTTAAGGTTCCTCTTGATGTTAAAGAAATATATGATGAAAAACAGACCTTCCATTCCTGACAATATCAAATAATGGAAAATGTTTGAAGATGATAAAGAAATTCACAAATTATTGGAATGTGTAGAGGAAATTTTGGACATCCAGATTGATAATGAGCAAGACACAGTTGGAAATCATAATTGCAAGCCCTTTAAAAAGACTATAGCTGGAAAAAACATTATTGATCTAAAACAAATTTTATTCCCAAAGGCTTGGTTCCTTTAGAGAGGTTGTTTGAAAATAATGATGTCTTTTTAAAGCCTGATAGTAAGACAGATGGAGAGAATACAGTTGATGGAAATATTGGTACAAAAAATAAGCCTAGATTTGTTAAAGTTTCTAAATTTCTTCTGCAAGAAACTATAACTAAATATGTCAATCTGCTGAAGCAATATGCAGACATTTTTTCATGGTCCTAAAGTGATTTAAAGACATATGATAGAGGTATAATGGAACATAAAATTCCTCTCAAAACATAAACAAAACCTGTAGCACAGAAGATAAGACATATTAATCCCATTTTACTCCCTATTATTGAAATGGAAATCAGAAAGATGTGGAAAGCCAAAATAATTCTGCCTTTAATATTTTCCAGTTGGGTAGCTAATATAGTCCCGATTAGAAAGAAGAATGGTGAAATTAGAATTTTTGTTGATTTTCGCAATTTGAACCGGTGTTCGCTAAAGGATAATTATCATTTACCCAAGATGGACCATGTTTTGCAGCAGGTAGTAGGCTGAAAGAGGTTGTCAATGATAGATGGTTTCTCAAAGTATAATCAAATCTCAGTTGATAAACAAGACAGGGAAAAAACAACTTTCACTACACCTTGAGAATATCTATGTACAATAAGATGCCTTTCGGTTTAATGAATGCAGGTGCAACGTTTCAATGGGAAATGGATATATCCTTTGCAGGGTAAAAGGACAAGTTTGTAGTCTTTTACTTGGATGGCATAATAGTCTTTTCAAAATATTATTAGGATCATTTAAAACATTTGCAACAAGTGTTTTATAAGTGTAGAACATTTGGTTTATCTTTGAACCCAAAGAAATCATGCTTTGTTGTTCAAGAGGGAAAACTATTGGGGCACATGGTGATAGAAAATGGTATTTGTATTGACCCAGGGAGAGTTGAGGCTATATAGAAAATTGGTTTACCCACAAATAAGAAAGAATTACAGTCATTCTTGGGTAAAATTAAATTTCTGAGGCATTTTGTTCTAAAATTTGCAGAACTAATTAAACATATAACTATAATATTAAAGAAAGATGCAGAATTCAGATGGAAAGATGAATTAAAAAACTCTTTCATAGCAATAAAATCTTCCCTGACTGAAGCCCCGGTGTTAATCAACCCTGATTTTGAGAAGGATTTTCTTACTTTTTCATATGCTTCTGAAAAAACTATTGCAGCAGTTTTACTACAAAAGAAGAAGGAAGGCTTGGACAACCTATTTCTTTTTTCAGTAGTGCAGTAAGAGATGCTTAGTTAAAGTACATGTTGATTGAAAAACAAACATATGCATTTGTAAAGGCTTTAAAGTCCTTTTGGTTTTATTTTCTACATTCAAAAGTCATTGCTTTTGTGCCAAATATCGTTGTAAAGGATGTATTGTTGTAGCCAGATAAATATGGCAGGATGGGAAGATGGTTAACAAATATTATGGAATTTGACATTGAAATAAAACCTACCAAGCTAATAAAGGGACAAGGATTAGCTCACTTGATGGCATAATCAAATTACAAAGCTCTAAATCTGAACATGGAGGTGGTTGAAGAAACATATAAAAAAAGTATATATGATTATCCTGAAATATTTTATTCTAACTGGTATAAGGATATAGTGTACTTTTTATTAAATCTCAGTTGTCCTCCATAAATGGAAAAATAAAATAAAAGGGATTTTAAACTGAACGCTGTTAAGTATTGCATAATGGAAAATCATCTTTATTGGAAAGACCCTGTAGGAGTTTTGTTGAGATGTATAGATGAGGTTAAGTCACATAAAGTTATGTCAGAGATACATGCAGGGGTGAGTGGTGGAAATTTATACTGGAAAGCTACTGTAAATAAAATTCTAAGAGCTGGATATTATTGGCCAACTCTTGTATATGATGTTGTTGCTAAAGTCAGGGCTTGCACTGAATGTCAAAAGTTTGCCGGTAAACAGAAGCTGCTCCCACTACCTCTCATTCCCTTTTCAGCAGACGCCCCTTTCCAATAGTGGGGGTTAGATTTCATTGGTGAGATTCATCTGCCATCATCAGGACATCACAAGTGAATTCTTACAGCCACGAACTATTTCATCAAGTGGATTGAGGCCATTCCAACCAGGAACAACACTAACACGGTAATAATTAAATTTATGTTGGAAAATATTATGTCTAGATTTGGTTTCCCTCATAAGTTGGTGACTGACAATGCAATCGCTTTTAAATCTTCCAAAATGAATCATTTATGTCAAAAATATTATATTGATTTGACTCATTCTACACCTTATTATCCCCAAGGTAATGGGTTAGTCGATTCATAAAACAAAAGCCTAGTAAGAATTATTAAGAAGATGATGCTAGAAAATAAAAGAAGCTAGGAAACTTAGCTAGTTCGTGCTCTTTGGGCAGACTGGGTGAGTAGCTAGAGATCAATTGGAGTTTCTCCCTTTCAACTTGTTTATGGTACTGATTTTGTAATGCCATTACAGTTGGCCCTTCCTATTATGAAATTTTTACATGATGAAATTGATGATTCAAATCCCATTCAGAGAAGAATGTTGCAACTTATAAAGACTCATAAAATTCGGCCCTGATGGACAAAGCACAAAAATACAAAACCAACTTTAAGGGTTGTTTTTGACAAAAGGTGAAAACCAACAGGTATTTCAAGAAAATGATTTGGTACTGCACTGGGATGTAAGAAGAGAATATCATGGAAAGCATGGCAAGTTCGACAACTTGTGGTTCGGGCCATTCAAAATTGCTCAAGTTATGGAGAATAAAACATTTCTACTGAAAAATTTAGATGATGATCAGTTGACTTGGGGTACAATCAATGGTCATTTTCTGAAAAGCTTTTTCGTTTGTTAATTCAATCAAATATTTCGATTGTAAATATTTAGAGTGTTATTCAATAAGACTCAATGCCCAATGGTATGTGTCTGTAAATAGATTCAAGCTTGAGTTCAATCAATGAAAAGTATTTTCTTGTCATTAGTTTCAAAAATTATAAAAGTCTTCAAAATTTAAGGCACTAAATCTACGGTCCTTGAAGCCTCGCAGGGAGGACTTCATTCCCAATAGGAGCCACTATTAGCACTGCAATTTTTCAAAGTCCGGTCACCATTGCATTTGTGTCTTTGATCCTCTCTTGTCACTTTAGCATGTGGTTGAAAGCCTTGAAGGATTAAAAAGTGTGTAAATTTTTTTATTATTGTCAACAAAATCCAAATTTTTTTGAGTCCAATAGTTTGTTTTTATGTCTTAGAGTAATTAGGGTAAATTTTATTCTAAATAAGTATTTAACTACTTTGAGTAGTTAAGGCCATTGATTCAGTTTGAGAGTATTATTTATCCATAATGATATCTTCTTAAAGTGAATGATCCAAGGTTAAGCATAGAATGTCAAAATCATCTGCTTTTTCAGGAATAACAGGAAATTGCTACCTTTCCTGAAAAGTAGCAATTTTCCCAAAAAATTTGGTTTCAAAAAGCAACACAGAAATTTCTACCTTTTATGAAAAGTAGAAATTTTCTCAGAACTTGTATAAGGAGCTGAAAAGGCACTACTCAGGTGAAAAGGCACTACTCTTTTGGAACAATTGAAGGTCTGCTAAACAAAAGGTACTACCCTTTTGGAATGTATACATTTGTATTTGGAGGTTCACTAAAAAGGGGTTAACTGTGCTATTTTCTAAGGTTAGTTAATCTAATGCTACTCATTAAAGGTGAAGCAGTTCAAAATTAAAGTACGAGTAGCATTTAGTTGATTATTTGATGGAGTGAGTTGGCACTTAAAAGCAAATCATTCAATTTCGTGTCAGATAACCTCACTAAAATCAAGGGCATGCAGAGACCAGGGGTCTACATTCACTGTTTCCCATAACTATTTACCATGAGAAAGCTATAATTTGAGGTTATCTTCCAACAAAATTTTATGGTTTTGTGGCTTGCCTATGTTCATTGTTTTATAGTTTTTCATCAATAGTTAAATTGGCTATTAGTAAACTAGAATGGGTAAAAGTGGTAAGGTAAACCGCTCAGAGCCTCCCAATACGTGGTTTGTTGATCACCGTACAAAGACATAATTTCAGGCAGCTGGATGGTATCTTTTTTTAAAGAAATTATCGAGGGATAATGTTGCGGTTGCTCAAGCATTCACTGAATATTTTAATGGAGAGCAGGTCAAGTTGGGGTCTCAGAATTTCAAAATATCAAAAGCCGTCATAGCACGAGCTACCCAGTTTTCGGCTTCAGGTGAGTCATGGTTTAAGAGAAAAGTTTTATTTGCAGAGGTTTTAACTGCATACATTAAACTTGAGCATGCAAATGTGAATTGGACTCCTACTGTCCATATTTCCTATTTTAAGCCTGAATGGTAGGGATTATACAGTTCAACATTATATCACCTACTAGGGCAGGTTCTCTCCAGTTCATTCGTATCAAATGAGATTTTTATCTCATATTTCAGGCTTTAGACCTATGAACCTCCCTTTCTTCCTTTACAAGTCACTGGTGAAAATGTCTCAGAAGATACAACGAACCCCTAATTATTTTCTTCATAAACTTTATCATTGAGGGTTAATTAAAATGTTGGTGGTGTATCATTTAAGGAAGAACAAAACCACGTGGAACAAGTTTCTAGAAGATGAGGGTTTCAATAGTATTAATTCAAGAAGAAAAGTGGGAATGCCTTCAAAACAGAAGACGCGGATGGAAGAGTCGAACCCTACACCTATACTGACCCCTTTTCAAGCTGACCAATCATCTTCTCCATTAAGCAGGCAGACAAGAAACTCAACTAGAAGAGCTAGAGTTGAAGCTACTGTTCCTACACCTATAATACAACCAACAAGTAAGGTTTATACTAGAAAGAAAAGGTTACCTAATGAGCCACAAACCCTAGAGTCTTTCCGGGAAGAAAATGAAAGAAGGTATAAACAAAGGGTCACTCCAATTGAGAAGAATGTTATTTTAAAGACAAAGAAGAAGTAGCTTCCTCTTCAAGAAATAAATGCAGAAGAAGACTGATTCTATCATAAGGATCTTCAATGGAAGATAGTAGTGTGGAGAAGGTCACCTCGAACCATTAGCACAAAGCCCTATTTCAGAGAGGGAAGAAGTCAATGTGACTCTAGAATCAGAGGAAATAACAATAACTTAGATTTATTCCTCTTTATGTTCATCAACTAAGGGAAAGAGGAAAGTAACAAGCCTTGTTTCAGAGACTAGACAAGAGAGGGAAGAAGTCAATGTGACTCCAGCAGTAGAGGAACCAACAACCGCTCAGGTTTATTCCTCTCTAATATCATCAACTACTAAGGGAAAGAGGAAAGTCACAATCTAGTCATACTCATCATCAGAAGGAGAGAGTAGTGAAAGAGAGGATGAAGATGTGAAATAGAGCAGAGTTATTCATGGAAGAAGAAGGCCTCCATATATTATTAATCCATATATTCAAAGACCTCATACCAGAGAAAAAAATAAGCTTAGGCTAACTAGCAAACTAATAGCTAATCCTGCTCTTAGAGATGAGATTATAAATATAGAGGAGAGTCCAGAAAATGATTCAAAGAAAAAGGAGCAGAAGAAGAGGAAACAAGCAGAAAAGAGAAAACCAAATAATAAGGCAAATAAGGCAGAAGGTCTTAAGTCTTCTGTTCTATATTCCTTATGTTGAATATCTAAAGCAATGCAAATATGAAGATCAATATTATTTTGGGCCTATCTACAGAGTTATCATAAATTTCTACATTTTCCAAGAGGTAGCTCTTTGTTTTGATCACAAGAATATATAAGGGCAGGTTGTTTTGGTCTCAAGGGATGACATTAGACAGTGATAAGTATATGCTGCTTTAGTGGTATCTTTCCTCCTCCCAGCCAAGTGTTATCCAGTGAGTTGTCTTCCAGATGTCACATTTGGTTAGAAGTTGTTGCACTTTTTGTGGATAAAGATCCAAGTCACATTCAGTTAGTAACCGTTGCACTCTTTATGGAGAAACATCTTCCAAGAATCAAGGAGCAGTTAGCCACGTCAGCTCAACAAGCCTGATTTTCATATTATCAAGTTCTATTTTCATACTTTTGTAAATAAAATATTGTACATCAAACCGCCTTTCTGTTTTTTTAGATAAAGTTTAAATATGTTTTGCTATATTTAGAAAGTTGTAATAAAGTTCCTACAACATAGTTGCACTTTTTGTGGATCTTTAACATATTACCTTTTTGTATATATATTATGAAAAGCAATGAGAAAAAGGTTCGTGAGTTGTTCATCTCATTCCATCGTGAGTTGTGTACTTATTTGAACTTATAATATCCAAATACACTCTTGAGGATTTATGAATGTTTTGATGTGTGTATTGTGTATTTTCCTTATGTGTTTCCATATCTTTCAACTTCATTTCTAGACCGTGATATATATATATGTTGTCTCATGTTTTTGTCAGTCTTATCATATAGTAATACATGGTTATATATTTTTATCAGGCTTGTTTTATAAGATTTCTTGATAAGATGTGTATGGTAAGCCTATTCATAAGCATTCCCTGTGACAGAAATCTTCAAAATGTGTGATGAGATTCTTATAATTCTTGTAAAAGCTTTATTTCATTAATACATTACAGGTCTAAAATATTTTTTTATCCTTTCATCTAAGCAGTGGACTTCTATGCTATAGACCCACTGTTCTTTTCATATTCTCCTAACCATTAGATTACAAACTTATCTTTGCTACCACATCAAACACTAGTACCCTCATATGTGTGAGTGATTTATCTGTTCAAAATCCATTTTCCATTGTCTGAGAACTCCAATCACCTTACAAAACCTAATCCAACTATAATAAAATCCCTTGAGCTTAAGATGTGTCTGGTTAGGCACTTGATACAATCCAAGTGTTGATTCCAGTACTAACATCTCCCAAAGATTTTGTTTTATTCTCCTGTAAGTTGGGTAAGTAAGACTTTGTGCTTCAAAACAGACTTATAAAGGCTGAAGTTCACTTAGGTTGAATTTTTATGTCCATTTCATTTAGACTTCATACTGCCCTTCGATTTCCATTCGACCTTATTCTCCAACCTAAGTTTAAATTGCTCATAGCAAAACTTCAATTTTTGAATTGCATCTTCAAGCATTTTTGGCTCATCGAACTCAATTTAGTCCCTAATTTCTGTGTCAACCCGATTATATATCTCTAGACTTTTTCCTTTTCCTTTGTGAGGTAGGGCACATACCTCAACAATTCTATAAATTTTGTGGTGTATTCATCATATGACATTTTCCCCATCTCGAGTTCATAAAACTCATTGGCCTTGTTGTCAAAGTACCTCACAAATGAGTAATTACACTTGAAATATCTCTCAAACTCCTTCCAGTACAACTCTTCCTCCCTTATATTCTTCACAATATTTAAATCCTCCTACTAGATATCAACCTTGCCCTTTAAGCTTAAGGTAGCCACCTTTGCTTTCATGTTTTTAGAGTAGTTCACTACAAGGAAAAGACCCTCTAGCAGATGTTTTTGAGGAAACACAAAGAAAAATACCCCATACATCCATTTTTAGCGGAGGTTACTAGAGGAGGTTGGCGAGCGGAGGGTTTTGCAGATGTTTTCCTATCGGTGCTCTTATCTTTAAAACTCGCCCCGGTGCTCTCAAAAAATGAAAGCACCGGTGCGAACAAAATCATTGGCACATTGGACACCATGCACTCTGTACACACTCACCCGGTGCATCATAATATTAATAGAGCACCGGTGCCTCACAACTCATCCGCGCTGGTGCATTATAAAACACAATGCCAACACTGAAACCACCTGGTGTGGTAGACCGAAACCGCACCAGTGCATCATAAAAAACATGTCAAAACACAAACTGACCAGTGCGTTTGTAGCAAATAGTATCGGTGCGCCTATAAACAACGCGCATCGGTAAAGGGTTAAATTAAAAAAATATTTACGACAAAAAACCCGAATTTTTCAGTTTTCCAGTGCTCTTGAGCTATCAATTACAAGTGCACATGATACCATAGAACGCACCAGTGCGCACCAAACATTGGCACACCAGACAGCATGTGCGAAGTACACACACCGCCTGGGCGTCCAATTATTGTAACGCACCGGGGCGTCAATACTCTTCCGTGCCAGTGCATCATAAAACACCGCGCAAAAACAGAAACGAGTTGGTGTGTTCTTCTCTAAGAGCACCGGTGCACCAGAAACCGCACGCACTGGAATAGCATTATATATAAAAAAAATTAAGGCCAAAAAACTGGTGCTTTGCGACTATTACTCACCAGTTCTTTACCATTACGCCGCCCCGGTGCATCATCAAATTTTCGCGCCGAAAATGAAACATCTCGGTGCGCGGTTAGGGAAACGCCCTGGCGCGTTATAAACAACGCGCCAAAATTGATACCGCCTAGTGCGGTTTTATTTAACTGCACCGGTGCACTTATAAAACCGGGGCACTGAAACTTCATTATTCACTTTCCTCAGTGCTCCAGAGCTCTCAAGCCCCGATGCTATTTCCTTATTTCTAAGCCGCCATGACATCGGTGCTCTCATTGCACCCATTGCACGCACTGTTGCTTTGCATTGGCCACCAATCTCCAGCTTGCATTTTGAAAAACAGTGGGCAAATTTTATTTTCCAAATTTTACAACCAATATGCTTCCTTGACGGCGAAATGTACAGGTATTTTTCTAGTTTTTCTATAATTAAACCTTTTAGCGGATTAGAAATTGAAATAAACTTAAAATAACCATTAAAAAAGAAAAAAAAAATTGTCGCGTGGTGTGCTCGAGCTGTTCGGCTCGCACCGGATAACAGTGCTACTTGTAAAATTTATAGGCAGCACCGCTACTGGTGCTAACTATAACCGCACCATTTCTGGGGCGGTGCCGAAAGGCGCCCCGAATAATTTTAAACTAAAAATAAAAAATAAAAAAGGCAGTGCATTAATTTATCTAGGCGCACCGTTGACCTCGACAATCACAGTGCAGTGCGTTGACTTCATTTTCCGCCCCGGTTTATGTCAGCGCACCGCATTTTGCATTTTTAGAGGGTCAACGGTGCGGCCGGGTAAAAGACCGCACCGTCAACTATGTCATTGTCATGAAGTCGGTGCACTGACACGATGATACGCGCCGGGGCGTATATTTCAGTTAGCGCACCGCTATTCTGAATTATATACAGTCCACGGTGCTTGAAAAATAGACATCTACACCGAATCCAGTGCAGTCTGTTTCATTAGGGTCCCTAGGGACGGTGCGCTAAAATATTAGTACGCACCGGCACCGGTGCGTGACTGTTTTTAAGGAGCACCGACTTGTATGTTTGTTTTTTTTTCAAAAAAAATATATATGTATATTTATAAATACATTTATGTTTTAATAAAAAAAAATTATTTAATATGGCAATGATTCAGAGAGAATAGGAGCAACAACGGCAACAAAAAGAAGAACAATATGACATGATTCGCCAATGGGAGGCGAGAGAGAGGGAGAGAGATGGATGCCCTCACCCTATTACTACAGATACCCAAGAGATCCTTATGCAGGTAGGCCTCCTCAAGATCTATGAGGAGGCTATTTCCGGCCTAAAGGCCCATAGTGTGCTTTTGAGACATCTTATCGATAGGTGGAATGCCCACCGACAGGCTTTTCAGGTTGGTCCTAACCAGTGTGGTACACACGCACTGAGGAGGATATTTATTTTATTACAGGATTATCGAGGAGAGGGGTGGATTTTCCCTCATTCCCAGATGTGCCAGCTAGTTGTGTAGCAAGGAGTCAGTTAGTTTACTCCCAGAGATACATTGGAGCACATGTACTGTCTCCTTTAGAGTTTCAGGTACCTGGAGGTCAATTACGTATAGGTGCTTTTGGTAGACAGGACATGCAATGCCTCTCTATTATCGCTTCGATCATTTCGCACAACACTAGTGACGGGCAACGCATTAGTTACTCGCTTTTATATTACATTGATTCTTTAGTACAACAACCACGACTTGTCAGGTGGTCTGCCATTTGTTTGCGATAGTTTTGTACGACCTTAGATAGATTTCGTGCTCATGCACAAGGGAGGGTCAACTTCCCTTTTGCTTCAGAGCTATTTTGTTTATGTTTTGAGAGGTTTCCACAGATGAGACCTAGTTTTTTTCGACAACCTCGTAGGCCGATGTTCGAGGCCCGGATGCGCATGTTGGGGCAGATGATGCCCAAGAGGGGAGACACTATGTTTCCAGCGAGGATATCACATGATTTGCTGGACTTACTAGCCAGTGTTGGCGGGCTGCATCCCTTCATTATGGTCCCATGTCCTTATGTTGGACTAGATTGGAGAGGGTGTCCCAACATCCTCTTCACTCCTAATGAGCCGCCAGATGATAGAGGTAATATTACTGTTTTATTTATATTTATTCTAACATGTTCTTTAACTTGTTTTTATTAAATTGTGTAATGAAATTGTCTAATTATTGTTGTGTACTTGTATATATTTTGCAGACTTTGGCTCTTTTGATGGCGATGAGATGTCGGATCCACCACATGATCCAGGTGTCGATCTTGATGATTACGATCAGGAGATGGCTGAAGCACCGGAGGATGAGGCTGGTGGCACAGGTTAGATACGTGTTGATCCTGTGCCTCATGGTGCACTGGTACCGCCTTTTGCTACGTGTGGTCGACCTGAGACCAGATACCGGATGGAGTTGGTCAGCCAACTCTGTGGATTGATTTCAGATGCAGGCATCAGGCCCACTCATTACAGAGAGATACAGGGTGATGATAGACTGTTACGGATGTGGAGAGGCATGCCGCGTGACATGTACGGCCTGATGCGGCATGTCATAGGAGCTACGACAGCTATTACGTGATTGAGGAGGATTGTCCATAGCTATAGGTGTAGTCGAGATGCGACACGTGATGGACAGTCCACCAGCAGCGATTCAGATGCATCTCGTGATCGTTCACCTCGCAGCGCACTTGATGATCAGCATGAGGCTCCACTGGCAGCATCTGACACTAGTCATCATGGAGATGAGACTGGACCATCGGCCACGTCCAGTCAGCAGCCTACAACATCCATCATGAGTACTAGTCATGATCATCATGAGCAGGCTGGACCATCGACCACCGAGGCTGCAGTACTATTGACTGAGCAGGCCTCCACTACTACTGCACCTCATATTGATCATGTTGTACTACCACTAGCAGATTCATCCATCAGTACTAGTGATCATCATGATCATGAGCAGGCTAGTTGGCCATCGACTGTCGAGGTTGCACCCAGCTTTACTGAGCAGGCCGCATCCACTTGTACTAGTGTATTGATGTTTTTATACTACCACTAGCGCATGATCCATGACATTTATATTATAGTTGTATATTTTTAATATTATATATATATATATGGTCCATGAATTTTATGTTCATGTTGCAGTTGTACTTAATTTTCATGTTGATGATCATCATGATGTGGCGCATATTGTTAGTCATGTTAGATATGTTCATTTAATGTTTAGCTTGCAGATAGATGTGTATATGTGATAGGCACATGATTTATTTGACATTATATTGAGATGTATATTTGATGTTTGTGTTGTGATGATGTTAATATATAATGTTAATTTGATGTTAATTGAATGTGTTTATTAGTCGAATATGATGTTTGTACGATGGTTATCATGATTGTGATGATGTTTATTAATTAATTTAATATTATTAAATGACCATGATATTTATTAAATATTATGTCATGAATGTAATTGTAATTTAAATTTTAATTCTATGTAAAATTGTAAAATTGTACTTCTATTTGTACTAATTGTAATTTTAAGTGTAATTGTATGTAAAATATTTATTAATGTAAAATTTTAATTGTAATTGTAATATTTAATTTATTCTGAAATGATTGTAATTATATATATGAAGAATTGTAAAATTGTAATTCTAATTCTAATTGTATGTAAATTTCACAAATTGTAATTGTATTTGTAATTGTAATTTTAAATGAATTGTATGTAAAATATTTGTAAAATTGTAATTGTAATTGTAAATGTAATTGTATTTGTAACTGTAATTTTAATTGAATTGTCTGTAAAATATTTGTAAAATTGTAATTGTAATTGTAAATGTAATTATATGTAAAATTGTAAATGTAATTGTATGTAAAATTAAAATTGTAATTATAATTCTAATCGTAATTCATGTATGTGAAATTAATGTAAAATTGTAATTGTAATTTTAATTCTAATTGTAATTGTAATTTTAATTAATGTAATTGTATGTAAAATATTAATTTGTAAAATTTTGATTCTATTAATGTGAAAATTTTAATTGTATTAATGTGAAATGATTTTATTAAAATATTTAAATTTGTAAATTTGCAAATAATTTTAAAATAACAAATCTAGAATAATACGAATTTTTGTAACATAAAGTTTAGAAAATAATGAAAATAAATTCATGTACTTTATAATTATCATTATTTTATTATGATCTTACATATATAAAGTTTAGAAAATAATGAAAATAAATTCATGTACTTTAAAATTATCATTATTTTATTATGATCTTACATACAACAACAACAACAACAAAAAACTTCAAAAAGTCTGGTGCGCTTATCATCCTAACAGGCCCCGGTGCATCGTATTAATACAACGCACCGGTGTGTCACATTTCCGCGCATCAGAAATGAATAAATGCAAATAAAAAAACACAACTCTATTTTGTTTAAGTTTAAAAAAAGCGACAATTTGAAAAATGGGCGGCAAACTATTTTTGAAAATTTGATTTGATAAAATAATTCTTTAAATACTAAACACTTTTCATTATTTCACTATTTGTGCTAAAAATTTTCAATCAAATTTCTGCAAGAGACAGACCTGGAGCAAGAGAGCACGAGGGCACTGTGGATGACGAAATACTTTCGAACAGAAGTATTCATACAATCAGAAACCAAAACTCTGGTGATTCAAGCCCTTTATCATAGAATTTCAAACCATTTCATGATTAAATTTAATTGTTTTTTTACTTTTTTCTGCAGTTTTTTATTTTTTCCTGCAGTTTTATCCATTTTTACCCTGAAACCTTCATTTTTTTGTTTTTTCCCTTTCTTCTCCTTGTTTCTGTGATTTCAGAATTAGGTTTTTTCATTTTATATTAACATCCAACCCACAAGACGACTTGCATAGTCGGATCCCAATCCATTAGGCCATTGTGTGAATTTTTGAAAAAATGGATTTTTCTTTATCGGTGCGCCCTGCGTATGCCACTACACTAGTGCTCTGTATTATTATAGCACACCGCGCAAGTTCTATGTCGTAAAAAATTGAAAACATTTTTTTAAATCCGTGCGCCAAATCTAAAATAGGGCACTGGTGCTCTCTTTAACTAGGAAAGCACCGTACGGTGTATTACACCGTTTTTGCGGTGCGTTTATAATACCCCACGCACCGTTAGGTATATTACACTATTTTTTCCGTGCATTTATAATACCGAATGCACCGTACGGCATATTATACTGTTTTGCAGTGCGTTGTTAATATATCCACGCACTAGCGGCAGTGCGGATTTCATGAAAGGCACACCGGTGTCTCAAGATTTATTTTCTAACTGAAAAGTTGAGAATTTATCTATAAATATATTAATGAATGATATGCTACAGGTTTCAGATTGATAAAGAAATGACTGACAAGATATCAAGTAACAAAAATACTATTAACACACAAGAAAAGCAAAAAAGCCAAGTTCTTTGTAAAATCTTTATAAAAAATATTATTTTTGAACTATATGTAACTTTAACTAATATGTATTGTTTACTATTTATCATGCAGGGCCACAAAATGACAAAGCTCAATATGATTATTTTTTATCTACGACCAGAAGAGCGTAAAAGTTTAATGGAAAAATTGCAAAAAGATGAATCAGGTGAATGAAACAATACTATCGATCCAATATGAGTTTCTTTTTTTAATTATCATTAATAATATACTTAAAATTATTAGATAACATGTGTCAAACAGTCTACTAATTCACATCTGTTTAATGTTCTACAGGGACCAACAACTCATAAAAGGAATGTTGTTCTACAGTAAGAAAAAAATAGAACATGCAAATGAAAACGGAATTGCTCCTGTCTATCCCTGGGAGGAAGTAGAAGTTAACAAAAAGGGGAAATGTTTACAAAATTTTGAGGGTCTAGTGAATGAATAATAAATACTTGCTTCAAATTTAATATGTAATCATTGAATTTTTCAATCATTAGGAACAATAAATAAACAATTTAGCATTAAATATTAATTTTCAAGAATTTTCTTGCAGAAAAGAAAATAAAATGGAACCCATTCAGCACATAAAACAAGACGACAAGGAAGAAAATGGTTGATCTCTAAGTTTGTGAGTAATTGTTACTTCTTTATAACAACTTAACTAGATTTCATTTTTGTATTTTTTAAGTTGTTTTACAAAAATCATCATTGAATGTCTTCAAACAGGTGCTAACATACAAAGAAGAACCATCAGACGAATTGATTGAAATTGGGTTAAATATGGGTTGTGAGTATATGTTGGCATATCAGAATTTAATTGTAGAATTTGTAAGCATCTATCGATCTTGTTTTAATTAGCTCCTTCTGTAATTAATAGAACAAAAACAACTTTTATATTAAATATATGATTTGTTAAGGGGTATAAAACTTACAGGAAACAAAGTATGGAACTGCGCCAACAGATGAAATTTTGAAAGATGGCATGGTACATGGTTTTGAAAGAATGTGTATAGTTTATGAGTCAATTGTTGCTATGGTACGTCATTTTTCTTTTCGATTTACATTGATGTATGTTATTTAATATTGGAATTTTCATTATTCTCACCAATGTATATACACGCATTTCAATTTATTTTTATGTTTGTAGATGGAAAGTGAAGAGAAAGAAAACAATCAATGCCGTGAACACAGCATTCTTGAAAATAAACCAAGTCATGGAAGTAGCTCTAGCAGTGACAACAGTTCAAGTGAGGAATGATGATCACTATGTAATTTGGATATCAAAGCAAGGTGTTTTATTTTTTGAAATATGTCTGTGAAATCATACGTTTTGTTTAATGTAATGGACATAGTGTCCCAATTGAAAGACAAAGGGATACGAAAAATTGTCCCATTTTTTCTGATAAAGATTGTCTTATATATATATATATATATATATATATAATCATAAAATATGTCTTAATTTATTCTATTGCATTCTCAATTGCCGCTACTGTGTTCTCCATTGTCATTCTCAAATGCACTAATAAAAAATTAATTCATATGAATATTGTTATAAGATTATATATATGTGTCGACTTTTGATGAATAATGAATTTTAAAAAATCACAATAATTGGACTATTAGAGGTAGATGTTTCTAAAAAAACAAAATGAAAACTGGTGCATTTATGTGTCTATACACACCAGTGCATTTATGATTCTATGGGCACTGCACTAATACTGATTCCAGTTATAAATATCGGTGTGTTTGTGTGATACTGCGCACCGGGGCATTTATGTATCTATAAGCACCGGTGCATTTGTAGATTCCATGTGCATCACACAAATACCGATACCAATTATAAATCTCGGTTCCTTTATGTGATACGGAGCACCAGCGCCTCATTAAAATACACGCACTGGTGCGCTTATACGACCTATGGGCTCCACTCAAATCCCAATACCAATTAGAACGGCCCCGTGCATTGTATCACCAACACCAGGCCCAGTGTTGTTGTTTTCCTTAACGACCTGGTGCATTCTCCTTCGACCACCCCGGTGCGCTGTCTACCGATACGCATCGATGCATTAAAACTTGATAAGAGCACCGATGAAAAAACATCCATAATAACCTCCAGCCCCCCCTTTTTTTAGTTGTGTTGAATTTCCGTTAAAAGCTCTGCCAAAACCTATGTTACCAGAAATGGATGTGGTAGCATATGTTTTTTTGACAATTTTGGCCAATTTTATAACACTAAAAACCTCCTTTATAACTTCCACTAGAGGGTCTTTTCCTTGTACTGCAACAAGGTGGAAAAAATCAAGAATATGGGCAAAGGTATGATAAATCCCAAGTCCAATGTCATTACTATAAGAAATATGAACATTATGCCAATGAATGTAAGAAGAAATAGAGTGACATGGGTAGTAGACCCAGTGCTCATTTCACTAAATAGTATCTCAGTCAAGAAAATTTGTTTTTAGCATGTAATATGGCTGAAGAGAAAAGTAAAGATATATGCCTTCTAGATTCAGGATGTAACAACCATATGACTGGAAACATTTCTATGTTTTCCATGATTGATGAAAATGTGAAGTCTCAAGTAACATTGGGGACAGACTGTAAGGTTTTTTTCATGGGAAAAGGCAGAGTAAGTGTTTTAACAAAGAAAGGAGAAAGGAGACCCATATCTGATGTATATTATGTACCAGGTATAAAATGTAATTTTTTAAGCATTGGACATCTCATTCAAAAGGGCTACAATGTATTTTTTGAAGGTGATGTATGTACCATCATGGATAAACCACCAAGCAAGCTATGCATTGCACAAGTGAAGATGACAAGAAACAGAATGCTTCCTCTCAAGATGAGAGAAGATTTGAAGCAAGGAGCTACAACGGTAGCAGTGACACAAGAGACGTTCCAGAGAGAAGCAAAGGATGAAAAATCGTTATGGCATTTGAGATTTGGAAATCTCAACTTTGGAGGTCTGAAATTGTTGCACATAAAATTAATGGTAAAGGGATTACCATTGATTGAAAATCTAGATAGCCTATGTGAAGTTTGCAACTTGGGAAAACAACATAGAGAAACCTTTCCATCAGGAAAGAGCATAAGGGCAAAGGCACTCTTACAAATAGTCCATTCTGATTTGTGTGGACCAATGAAAACACAATCATTAGTAGGTAGCCATTATATGCTGACTTTTATTGATGACTACAAAAGAAAGACATGGGTATACTTCCTAAAATTGAAGAGTGAAGTATTTGAGAAGTTCTAGCACTTTAAATATTTTGTTGAGAATCAAAGTGGGTAGCATATTAAAATCTTAAGAACAGACAAAGGAGGAGAATACATCTCCAAATAATCTATGAATTTTTGTAGAGAAAATGGGATTCATAAGAAATTCACAACAAGGTATACACCACAACAAAATGGAGTTGCTGAAAGGAAAAATAAAACCATCATGGACATGGTATCAAGTATGTTGAAGGCAAAAAAATTTCCAAACGAATATTGGGCTGAAGTTGTACATTGTGCAGCATATTTTTTAAATAGATGCCCAATAAAGAGTGTTATGAACAGAGTTCCGGAAGAAACATGGAGTGGCATAAAATAGTTTGTCACCCACATGAGAGTATTCTATTGTGTGGCTTATGCACACATTCTAGATCAGCTAAGGAAGAAGTTGGGAAGTAAGGGGGAGAAGTGCATATTTGTTGGATACAGTGAAGAATCCAAGGCATACAGATTGTATAAACCATCTACCAAGAAATTTATGATGAGCAGATATGTACAATTTATTGAGGAAAAAGCTTGGGATGGAAGCATTGAGAAAACATGAGGAATAAATGGTTGAAAGGCATCCCTCATTAACAGCACCACCTCCACCAACACAAGGATAGCAAGGGACACCACAAGATGGCATGAGAACACCCTTGATAAGTGATGACATTGCTTCTTCAAGCACACCACAAGGAGCAGATTTGAGTGCTTCTACAAGCACAAGTTCAGCAAGTGAAAGAGGAGCCAGATTCAGAAGTCTGAATGAAATTTATGAGAAAGAGGCAAAAAATGAAGGTATGAACTCTTTATTTGCATTATATTTTCATATATGCGATCCTATTCATTTTGAAGAAGTTGTAAAATATAAGAAATGGATAGATGTTATGGATGAAGAAATAAATGCAATAGAAAAGAACAAGACATGGGAATTTGTTGATCTCCCAAAAGACAAGGAAGTTATTGGAGTGAAATGGGTTTATAAATCCAAAATCAATGCTGTATTTTATACACCACTTCAGAAAATTTTGAACCTATTGGATATATTGACAGTGATTGGGCTACAAATATAGATGACAGGAAAAACACCTTTGGATATGTTTTTCATATGGGATCAGGAGTCATCTCATGGGATTCTAAGAAACAGCCAATTGTGGCTTTATCAACAACAGAGGTAGAGTATGTGGCAGCTACAGCAGCAGCATGTCAAGCAGTATGGATGAGGAGAATGTTGAAACGTTCGTGTCATGAATAGGTAAAAGGCGCAACAGTGTATTGTGATAATAGCTTAGCTATAGATTTATCAACGAATTCAGTGCTTCATAATAGGACCAAACACATTGATGCAGAGTATCACTACATCAGAGAGATAGTGAACAATAGGGAAATAGTTCTGAAGCATTGTAGAACAAAAGAGCAGTTTGCTGACATACTAACAAAACCATTGGGGTAGAAGAGTTTTAACTATTTAAGAAAATGTCTAGGTATGCAAGAGAACAAAAATTTTGTTTAAGGGGGAATATTGAAATTTAAACCCAGCTACAACTGATCAAGGAGGATGAAATTAAAATTTTGATTTGAAGCCGAAGGACAACAACAACAAAGTTTTCTTGTTCAGTTCTTACACTCCATCTTGCACTAAATTTATGCGTTTAATTTTCCCTGCAAGTCCATTTTATTTGATAAAGGTTGGAGCCCTTTCTCGCACAAAAAATATCTCATTTTAAACCACAAAACCCAACATTCAAACTTCTGCAAACTTGCACCATAAAACCCGACACCTACCGCCATTACTCCATCCACCTTTGCCATGCTTTGCTTTGTTTAAGACGCCGCTCCACGTCAACAAAGTCGACCAATGGGAGACATATCGCACATTTTTGTGCATACGTTGCACCATCCCTGAAACCATGCGATAAGCTATGGATCGCCAATGTGCAGTCACGAGGCCGATAGCCAATAGCAGCCTTATCGTACCGTTTGATGCATAGTCAACCAAAAATTAAATGGATGCGATAAATTCATTAAAAATTGTTTTGTTGAAAGTTTTGAAATCCACGATGAATTTTTTTATAAGGTTTAGCAATATAGTAAGAACGGTGACTGTGTATTTTGAAAGATCTGAGAGTATAATGAATGTGTTTTAAGACAATGAATGAATGCTCGAAGGTAGTGAGAAAAAAAAAGGAGGACTTTGTGTTGAAACAGAAAAATCCAGAGAGTAGAAAAAGGAGTGGGGCTGTGTTGTTGTAACAGCCAAGCTATTTTTGCATTGTGAATCTAGAATAGGCATAGTTCTAAAGAAACAATTTTCATTTTGTAACAGTTCAGTAGCATTTCTTTGTTGTTTGCAGAGAGATTTTATTTTCCTCTTTGTTGTTCCGGAATATTCAGAAAATCCAACATTCTTTTACCATGGCTTTGTCTACAGGAGTATCATATCTGTTCTAGTATATAGCAAGACAATGATTTTATGTTTTTCTTCTTATATGCTTATAAAAACCATAAAAAATACTTATGAACATATGCCACGAAAGACAGGAACGAAACAAAAGAAGTATTAAAATATTGAGTTACTGGACTATTTGTTGTCTATTCTGGGTAATAATTAGCAAAGTGAGCTTAGATTTGTGAATGTAGCACATGGAGCGAACGAAAAGGTCTAAATATTTTTCACTTACGCTTTCAATCATTTTGCTTCAAGGCCTTCATTCCTGCTACTGCAAAAAATCCACTTCAAGACATTTTTTGTTTTATGCTCTGAATTTGAGATCCCTTATAAAAAACAAAAAAAAAATTGCCTAACGTGTTTACTAAAAAGAGTATTTAAGGACCAAGAGATTTACCTTAACAAAACATGAGATATATGAAATAAAAATTTTGAGATAAAAGAAAATTCCACAAATTTAAACTTTCTGGAAAACATTACAATATCTTCATCTGAGTCAATATAGATCATGCTTCCCATGTGGTGAATTATAATATATCGAGATAACATCGAAACATAGTCGAGCACAAAAACAAATTTTGGTGCAAAAATACAGATTTTTGGGGCATTACAACCTCAGCCTCATACTAGAAAAGTGCGAAAGGCCTCATGTCTTATTTTTTATTAAATTAGACATATATATATATATATATTTGAAAAAAGGAATAGAAAAAACAGTCGGTGTGCCCAAAAAATCAGTCATGTACTGGTACCAGTGCATCTGTTTTTATTGCGCACCGTCCTCAGTGAGCATGGAAATTTGTATCGCACCAAAAAAAAAAAAATGTACTTTCTATTGCAGTGTGTTGACAAAAATATCCTACCTAGGGAAAATAGTTAGGTCAACATACCACCCAACATTAATTCATTGTGAGTCATGCGTTGTCCAAACTATTTTCCCCGGGGTAGATAGTTTCATCGACGCACAACCCTTCTGACATCAGTATAGGGTCAACGGTGCAGTCGTTGTGTGGTCATTTAATCGACTACACAATTGACTATGTACCAGTGTCAGGAGGGCGGTGCATTGACCAAAATATGCGCCCCGTGGAGGATAGTTTAGTCAATGCACTGCCCTCCTAACATTAGTACATGGTCAATGGTGCAGTCATTTAAGTGACCACATTGTTGACTATGTACTAGTGTTGGAAGGGCGGTGCGTTGACCGAACTATCCGCCTCGAGGCAGATAGTTTAGTCAACACATCGCCCTACCGACACTTGTACATAGGTAATGATGTTGTCATTTAAACGACCGCACCAACATATAATATATATTTTTTTAAATGGTGCACCATTTTCGGTACCGCACCGGACCCAGTGTGGTTTACATTGGCACTATTGGCATTGTGGCCTATAAATTTATAGGGGGCACAACGAACGGTGCGAGCACACCTCGGAGGATTGTTTTTCTTTTTTAAATAGTAAATTTTAAGTCTTTTGAAAAATATAATCCGCTAAAAAGTTTAATTATTGAGAAACAAGTAAAATACATGTACATTTGGGCATCGAGGAGGCATATTTGCTAAAGAATTTTCAAAAATAAAATTTTCCATTGTTTTCCAAACTTCAAACTCCAAAAGGTGGCCAAGGGATGACGGTAGTGTGTGCAATGGGAGCACTGATGGAAAGGCACCCCATACAAGGGAAATTCGCACTGGTGCTTGAGAGCTCTGTAGCACTAAAGAAGTTAAAATGCGGGTTTTTTGGCTGATTTTTTAAATTTAACCTTGTATCAGTGAACAAGTTTTTGAGGCGCATCGGGCGGTTTATGCCTAGCGCACCGGGCCTGTTTCTATTTGAGCGCAGGTTTTTAAGATGCATTGTGTGGGTTTGTATGGAGATAACAGTGTCTCGGTGTGCCAATTTGTAGTACGCACCGTTGCTTTGTGATTCAAACACACTGGTGTGGTTTATGATTAGAAATGCACCGGACAAAAAACATCTGAAAAAACCTCCACCTGCCTACCTCCTCTATAGACCTCCACTACAAACAGATATCGGGGATATTTTTATAAAGGGTTCCTCAAAAACATCTACTAGAGGGTCTTTTCCTTGTAATGAATTCGTCCAAAGGTTTCCCCATTACATATTGCCTCAGAAAACTATGGTCATTTCTGATTGTAACCCTATGACATATATATTGTCATGTCTATTCCTAGGGGGAAAGTAATATATGTGCATTGTTATTCTCCAAGAGCTTCACCCAGAATTCATCAAATCCAAGTCGAAGAAATCCCTAGTTTTTGTCAAGCATATGTGCCACCTTCCTTCCACTCATTTTAAATCTACATATGAAGATTCTATCCCTAACAAGTCATTGTTTATGATTTTTTGATCTGACCTTTGGCATGGATATTTTATGATCTATCTCTAGACCCAGAATTTCTGGCCTAATATCTCTCACTCTGAGCAGCTACGTATTCATTACCAATCTCAAAACTACATCATTATCTACGACACCCTTTAACGTCGTGGTATTGATACGATTTTACGAAGGTGCCTCACCCTTAAGGAAGCCGAGAAAGTTCTTAACAAATGCCTTTTGGGGGAATGTGGTGGACATCTACATGTTTACACTACCATGCAAAAGATATTATGTGTTTGCTACTTTTAGTTGACTATCTTTCGCGATTGCATCCTTCCTGTCCAAAAGTTTCATGCATGCCATATCTACGATTGTAAGATCTGTTCTCCATCTGCTCCTTTGTAGCCCGTCATCGCTGTTGGTCGTTTAGAAAAATGGGGCATTGAATTTATGACATGTAACCCTCACTCGGTCAAGGGGCATGGTTATATTATTGTTATTGTTGACTACTTTACTAAGTTATTTGAGGTGATGCCTACATATTACAACACTTGGGAAATGACTGCATAATATTTTTCCAATCATGTTATTGGTAGGTTTGGTGTACTGCAAGCGATAATTACAGATGACAGAAAAAATTTCTGGAATCATATGATGACCGAAGTAGATACTAAGTTGGGACTTTCACATGAAAATTCCACTCGCTACTATCCACAGGCTAATGGAAAATTTGAGGTTTTCAACAAAGTTCTTAAAACTATGTTCCAAAAAATGATAGGGGTCCATAAATTGGACTGGAACTTGCTTCTTTACACTACCTTGTGGGCCTACCAAACCTCAGTTAGGACTACTACCCAATTCACACCCTTTCAGTTGGTGGACGGTCTCGAAGAAATCCTCCCCATCGAATGTGAAATTCCATCCTTGAAACTAGCTATTGAACTTATTCCTTCCACTTACGTAGAGGAGAAGTGTCTCTTACATCTGACTCTTTTGGATGAAACTCGGCGTGATGGTGCTTTAGCCAACGAAGCTCATAAAAGACACATCAAGGCATAACACAATAAAAGTGTCAAGCCTCGAGTCTTCATGGAAGGGGACCTGGTTCTCTTATATAACAAAGAGGTCGATAAGTTAGGTCTAAGGAAGTTCCAACCTATGTGGATGGGTCCATACATTTTCAAGTGAGTCCCTGCAAAAGGGGCCTATGATTTAGTAGATTTAGATGGAGTTCCACTAGAACAGCCTAGAAATGGGTTATACCTCAAAAACTACTATGTTGGATCTCATGTGTTGTACAATGTGTACATACTCTCTATAGTTGTGCTTCAGTGCGTATTTTAAGAGTTTACCATGGTTTCTGTTGATCCTGTTTACGTTTGGTTTGCAGATATCGGCATCTTTCGAACAATACATTGGTTATGTTGGTGGTGTTATTCATAGTACTCACAACCCATCTTCCACAGCATGGGCTATCTTTTTCGAAATGGCGAGCTAGTGACTATACAAGGGATTTTCATTGGTCACTCTAATAACAACATCGTTGACTATAGCGCAGTATTTGAGGTACTATCTGATGTTATTTCACATGCTTTTCGATGTTTTGTCATCATACTCAAATCACAACTCGTATTACTACAACTCACTAATGTCTATCCAGTCAGAAATGCTACCATCCTTCATATGGTTTTGAGAGTACATCTTCTAAAAATGCATTTAGATTTCATACAATAAGAACATATTTCTAGAAATATAAACACACTAGCAGATGCCCTAGTGAATCACGTTTTAGATAGACATTTTTAACGAATGTAAATAAGTTACAATTCACATCATATTCTATTGAAAGCATTATAGGGACTAGGAAACACTCAAAACATGTATATATATATATATATATATATATATATAACGTTTGGTTTTATAAAAATTGTGCCTCGGGACACATATGGCTACATTTCCCATATGAAAAACTACATGCAAATACCTAAGTAAACTAATCAATGGTGTTCATGATAAAATGAAACTACGAGAGCCATATTTTGTAGTAATCGACCAATATAGCTAGGCACTCCAATAGTGTGTCCCTGAAGTCACATGGGAACCTGATTAACCACTGTCTGATTAATCCTATGTGTCAATCCCTCCATGTGGTGCTCCACCTCTCATAGGATTTAAGATACCTCAAGATTATGTAGTGCATCCCGTCATATTTTACTGGCTTGTACTTTTACAACCGCCTCCTCATGTGTTTTTTATCTTGCACAAAAGAGATATGAAGCACCCACTCGTAGAAATGGATTAATATCTTCATGAAACATCAATATTTTAGTTTCAGAAAAATTAAAATACAAAAACAAATTGTAAAACTTTAAAAAACCTAATTCTCAAAAAAAATTTACCCAAAGCATCCCATTGCCAACCCTCTGGCAACATGAGCTTGGGATCATCATGGAAATCCATCTCTACATAAGGATAACCATTGATCATGATGAACAGTCTACGAACCATCCAAAGAATGTTGGTAAGAAACTGATCATCATACCTCCATGTCGGGTCATATTATCTATCCACCTCTTCATCTGTGGGACCCTTGGATCAAAAGGCTTGAGTATAGCCTATTGAGGCTGAAGTAGTGGCACCCGCTTCGGATCAAAAGAGACTAAGATCAAACCATAGTTGAAGTTATTTAACTTCCCCTCTTTCTCTTTAGTCAGTTTTTCCTTCATATTGACCAAGACACCCTCACTCGAGTTGAACATTGTTGGCTCTAGACATTTTATTCCATAATGCATGTACAATCTACTCACTACATGGAGTGTCGAGATACCTGCCAATATCATGATAATAAACATGATTGTTCTCAAAGGTAATTGGGTCACATATTCGATATTGATCTTTCCATCCCTAGTAGGTTTGGCTCGAGATTTGCAATAGGTATGGATAAAGTAATTCTTGGTCTCCCCACCACTCCTACCACCTAAGAGAGAGATGGGGTCAGCCATATTTGCTAAACCTATGATAAAGTAGATATCCTTTACCTAGCTCACAAAATAAAATAAAAGAGAGATCAATGACTTAGAAATCAGCCATTTCGAGGGGGGAACGTCTTTTACATTACATAAATGAACAAATATTAGATGATTCAAATGAAAAAACCACCTATATATATATAGGAGTCCATGGGCTCACAATATAATCATATCTGACCAAACAATAATAATATAAAGGCACACCAATAACAATAGTGGGTATTATGGGGAACAATAAAAACAATATGAGAGATAGAAAGGTATAACAAAAACAATAAAGAGGCTACACTAATAACAATAAAACGCAGTGCATATAAATAGTAAATATAATTTCTTTCCCAACAATTAGTTCCTCGCACAACAAGACCATTAAATTCTGAAAAATTAATACACTGAACAATTACGTCATTGTTGAAAGGCGAGGAAACCAATCAAACAATAAAGAATAACAACTAGGGTTTGAATGGTGAACCTCACCATAGCGCAGTGCCGAAAAGATGAAATGAAAGCATTGGTGGCAGACCAACGAGGAGAAGTTACCTCAAACGAACCTAAACAACTCTCATTGTCTCATGAACCTACATGCACGTGGGCGGTAGTGATGCAACCAAGTATCCCGACATTGGAATTAGAGTTAATGCATTGCAACCCATAGAAGAGTTTTGGATTGTTCCAACCATTGATAAAAGACAATTACTTGTACTAAAGTAAGGTGATCCCCTTTAGTAATGAAAACATACATAAATTTTTAAGCATCTGTACCTTAATTGCATGTAGTACAATCAATCTAGAGGCCCATTTAGGTGTATTTGAAATAAAAACTATGTGGAGGACCATTTGGGTGTATTTGTAGGATTTTAAATAAAAAATAGAGAAGGGATCATACCATATACATCATATTAATCTTCCTGATCATTACTGTGTTACCATATGCCTTGTAATCTTAGTTAACTAAATTAGAATCTTATACGTGTAGAGTATATATATCTCAATATATGTCATCACGGTAAAAAAAATTATTTTTACTAATCTTTTACCTTTTATGAAAGTAATCTTTGATGCTCGTGAGTATTACACTTCACATATGACTTTGTTAAGGTGGAGTGAAGAATAAATATTAAACATATTTTTCAGGAATTGCAATGGCTTCTTTAACCACGGTTTTATCTACATGAGTATCATATCTGTTCTAGTATATAGCAGGACGACGAATTTCTATTTTATTCTGATATGCTTCAGAACACCATGAAAAATACTGATGAACATATGCCATAGAAGACAAGAACGAAATCAAAATAACGTAATTGGAAGTTTGAAAATATTGAGTTATTGGACTATCTTCAGCTAGATTAAATATTTTTTGTCCAGTCTAGGCAATAATTTGCCAAGTGAGATTATATTTTGTGAACATACCACATGGAGCGAACGACAAGATCTCAATACTTTTCATTTACGCTTTCGCTCTTTTTGCTTCACAGGCCTTCCTTCATGCTACTGCAAAAACTCCACTTTGAGACATTTTTTGTTTTATGCTCTGAATTTGAGAGATCCCTTAAATGGAACAAACAAAATGTTTTGTGTAATCTGTTTACTTAAAATAATATTTAAGGACCAAGAGATTTACCATTAAAAAAACATGAGATATCCGAAATAAACAATTTTGAGATAAAATAAAATTCCACAAATTTAAACTTTCTGGCAAAAATTACAATATCTTCATCTATTTTTTTGGGGGGGTTGAAAGAACAGAATTTTGGGGTATGTTACAGTACAACCTCAGCCTCATACTACAAAAGGGCAGAAAGCATCATGTTCGATTTGTGTGAGAATTATATTTGGAGGGGTTTCTTGGGCCAGAGAAGTGGAGCTCTGGGAAGGGAGAAGAGGAGTTCGGCAGATGGGGCATGTTACATGCAGGTGAAGCCATTTGTCGATGCAATGAATGTGGAACATGTGACCACAATCAGGGATTATCCTGACGACCTCCATCTCCTTGTAATCGGTCAAGAAAATCGAGCAACAATTCTTATTCTTTGCTTTGTCTAATTCTTTTCCTAGTGTAGAATTGAAGGATTGGAAGACATTTTCAGAATATAATATCCTGGGGAATGAATCCAAGGTCTCCTCATCGATCCCAATTACAGAAATTTCATGGTTCAAATGGGCATTATGGAGGTCGATTGCGCTATCTTCAGTCCATCTTCGTCTATCAAGTAATAGATTTTCGTAGTGAGAAGAAATATGGAAGTAACAAAATGATGACTATTATGATCGCAGCTCCCAAGCATAGGACCATGAAAAACTCACTACCAGAATTTCCAGGATTAGGTGAAGTTGAATTTTGGTCCATCTCACTATATACTGCTACCTATGGCATGCACAACGATCGGCCGTTTGTATTGCAACGATGATTGGAAAGATTTCTGGGGGCAAACTTGTTATAAGATATGAGCCATTGTTGATATACGGTGCTGATTTTCTCGGTGAGATGGCTGGTTGTACTTAAACTTTTGTGTTGTTGACCACGGACATAAGGCGCCAGTTATGTAGTTTTTGTGGATTTCTTCTTGCGCACACTTTGTGCTGACATATATTAATAGGAAATCCACAGTAGCTGTGAGGATGGAAACAGGTAACGCAGCATAGCAAGAAACAATAGATTTAACATTTCCCAACAGCTAGTTCCTCATGCAACAAGGCCATTAAATTCTAAAAAATTAATACATTGAGCAATTATATCATTGGTGAAAGGCAAGGAAGCCAATCGCATAGAAAAGAGAGCTAAAAAATAACTACTTGAGTTTTAATGGTGAACCTGAGCACAACATAGAGCTGAAAAGGCCAGATGAAAGCATTGGTGGCAGACCAACAAGGAGATGGTTACCTCAAATGAACCTAAACAACTCTCATGGTATAATGAAGCTACACACTGTTGGAATTTTTGAATATTCCGAACACACAGGGAGAACAAAGCGTCTCCTCTTACAACACAGAGATTCAATATGAAAATTTCAAATGCTAGATAGAGATGGAAAATTTTTATATTTCATTAACCAAAAAAAAAACTATTACAAAATATAGTGATTATGTCTTCAGAACTAAGTTCTATCTTACAGTGGATTAGCTGCTACAGATGCAACATTTCAATCTATCCGCTCTGTCTCTCTTTCTGCCTTCGGGCATTACAAAACATAACACAGTCTTCTAACTGTTACAATAAGCCTACGGGCTTTTATTTTATATGGCACGACATTTTCAAAAACATAAAACAATAAAATATCTTGGTGATACCCATTCTGTGGGTCCCTGTGGAGGCACTCTTCCTCAGGTACAATAAAACTTTTTTGTGCTCCTGCACTAATTCTCCACTGTTGATCTCTGATGAATGTATGATCGCTCAGTCAACTGCGGAGGCACTCCCTCCTGTTATCCTCTGCGTAAATCATGCTCCCACAAGCCGTCGATCTTCTTGAGCTACTCCCTTGCCCGTTGATCTGGGTGGCATTAAATTTTAACCAGTACTTCAAAAAAAAATTGAACTGCATTGCATTATTTTCATATTACAAAATTCCCCTACGTTAGTGAGGCTAAAACCTATGTGAACGCATTCTGATTGGCTTGTGCTGGGGCTCGTGGAACTCAAATAGAAATATAAACTGGATCTTATAAAATCTTCGCGTACCAAAAGGTGAATGTGATGTCATGCTAAAAATTAACGTGAAACACTGTGATTGGTCCACGTAACAGTGAGACCACATCACATCGACACTTCAGCAGAATGAATGGTTCGGCAGAATGGACTTTGGCTTTGGCGATGAGCGATTGCGTGATGTTGCGACATCGGCAATTGGCAGATCGGCAGACGGATGAGCAGATGGCGGAATGGTTGTGTTGCGATGTTGCAATTTGTGATGGTGGTAGGGACCACATTGCATCGCAACATCGGTGGTGAATGTTTGTAGTGGTATAAAACACTTTTCCGTTGCGATATGCGATGTGTGATATCGCAACATCGCATCGCTTCGAGAATTTACATCAACAAGACACTAAAACGAACATTTGCGATGGGCGATGATTGGTGGGGACCACAATGACATGGCCCATTCAAAACTTAAAACTTGGCGTGTTTAGTCAAAAACTCCTTTGTTTGGTTGGTGAGGGCTTTTATGCCTGAAAATAATTTTCTTTAATAAACCTGCTATTGCGTGGTTGAACCACGATTTTCTTCAATTCCTCTGTAAAATTCGGTTGTAGCCATAAAAAAATTTAATTTCATCTATGTAATGGTGGCTATGGCCCATAAAGATAAATTCATCCTTACAACTCCATTAAACTCTGTTGAATGCATAGAGGTGTGCACTCAACCTTCTGTGCTGCCCTTATTGTAATATGTTTCTACCTGCACTAGGTTTGCAGGTGACTTTAATATTTTCACCACTCCCCCTTAAAGTCAGCTGTTGGGTGATCTGTCATACCCAAACATTTTCTCAAATATTAAAAACTCTTTTTCCCTAATGGCTTTGTCATAATGTCTGCAAATTGCTCCTCTATTCTACAATGCTGTAAAACAATTTCTCCATTGTTCACCAATTCCCTGATGTAGTGAAACTTGGCATCTATGTGTTTCGTCCTCTTGTGAAACACATAATTCTTTGACAATGCTATGGATGAGCTATTTTCATAATAAATCACTATCCTTTTTACCTGTTCTTGACATAGATTCCTCAACATTCTTCTCATCCAAACTACTTGACACGCTGTTGTTCTAGTTGCCACATATTTTGTCTCTGCTATAGATAATGCTACAATAGGTTGTTTCTTAGAAGCCCATGAAATGGCTCCTAAACCCATATGAAAAACATAACCAGATGTGCTTTTCCGATCATCAATACTTCCAGCCCAATCATTGTTAGTATATCCAATTAATTCAGAATTTTCTGAAGTAGTATATAAAATTCCATACCTTTTAGTTCCTTTCACATACCTCAGAATTATTTTTGTTGCTTGCCAATGTGACTCCTTTGGCCTTTCCATAAATCTGGAAATCAAACTAACACCATGCATAATATCAGGCCTAGTTGCAGTCAAATACATGAGGCTGCTAACTATGCTCTTGTACAAACTAGGATCAAAATCGTTGTTGTTGTCATCTTTGTTGAGTTTCAATGCCATTACTGTGGGAGTAATTGTGGCTTTGCACTCGTGCATATTAAATCTTTCCAAAACTTCATTAACATACTTGGCTTGAGAGATAAAAATTTTATTTTCATTTTTATCTACTTCTATTCCTAAGAAGTATCTCAGCAATCCCATATCAGTTATTTCAAATTCATCCTCGATGATTTTTTTAAAAATTTCAATGAGATAATCATCATTACCTGTGAATATCACATCATCAAAATATAAGACAACAATCAGCATCTTACCATATTTCTCCTTGATGTATAAGGTGGGTTCTCCTTCACATTTTTCAAACCCATTCTCCAGTAGATAGGAATCTATCCTACTGTACCATGCTCTTGGTGCTTGTTTCAGCCCATAAAGAATTTTCTTCAATCTGAAAACTTTGTTCTCTTGGCCTTCTTTCTCATAGCCAAGAGGTTGTTCAACATAAACCTCTTCCATTAAAACTCCATTTAGAAATGTTGATTTTACATCCATTTGGTAAACCTTCCATTTTTTTTGTGCTGCTATGGACAACATTGCTCTCACTGTTTCCATTCTTGCAACTGGTGCAAAAGTTTCCTCATAATCTCTTCCATGTTGCTGCTTATAGCCTTTGCCTACAAGTCTGGCCTTATGCCTTTCAATCTTACCTTCAGCATTGATTTTGGTCTTGTAGACCCACTTTACTCCAATGACATCCTTTCCATTTGGGAGATCAACCAGTTCCCATGTTTTGTTTTTCTCTATTGCATTTATTTCTTCATCCATTGCATCCATCCATTTCTTATATTTTATAGCTTCTTAAAAATGAATAGGATCCTCAAGATGAAAATAAAATGAAAATAAGGAATTAATACCTTCATTTGTTGCTTCCTGCTCATATATTTCATTTAAATTTCTGAATCTAGTTCCTCTTTCATTTGGTGTATTTGTGCTTGAAGAAGCACTCAAGTCTGCTCCATGTGGTGTGCTTGGAGAAGCACTCTCATTTCTTCTCAAGGGTGTTCTTACTCCTACTTTTGGTGTCCCTTTCCGTCCTTGTGTTGGTGGAGGTGGTGCTACCAATGAGGTGTTCCTTTCAGCCACATCTTCCTCATCTTCATCATGAGACAGACAACTTTTGACATTGACTTTTTTCTCAATGCTTCCATCCCATGCTTCTTCTTCTATGAATTGCACATCTCTTCTTATAACAAATTTCTTTGTGGATGGGTTATACAATCTATATCCCTTGGACTCTTCACAATATCCAAGAAATATGCACTTCTCCCCCTTACTGTCCAACTTCTTTCTTAGCTGATTTGGAACGTGTACATAAGCCACACACCCAAAATCTCTCATGTGGGTGACCCCTTGTTTTCTGCCACTCCACGCTTCTTCTGGAACTCTGTTCATTACAGCTTTTTTTGGGCATCTATTTAAGATATATATTGTACAATTTGTAGCTTCTGCCCAATAATCATTTGGCAATTTTTTTTCCTTTAACATACTTCTCACCATTTCCATGATGGTTCTATTCTTGCTTTCTACAACACCATTTTGTTGAGGTGTGTACCTTGTGGTAAACTATTTATGTATGCCATTTTCTCTACAAAAACACATAAATTATTTTGAGATGTACTCATTTCCTCTATCAGTTCTTAGGACTTTGATATGCTGCCCACTTTGTTTCTCTACAAGATCTTTAAGGTGGCAAAATTTCTCAAACACTTCACCGTTATATTTTAAGAAATAAACCCATACTTTTCTTGTGAAATCATCAATGAAGGTCAAAATATAATTTCTATCTGATACTGATGATGTTTGCATTGGCCGACACAAATATGAATGGATAATTTCTATGTGTGCTTTTTCCCTTATGCTATTTCCTGATGGAAAGTTTTCTCTATACTATTTTTCCAAGATGTAGCCTTCACATAGGCTATCCGGTTTCTCTTTCAATGGTAGTCCTCTTACCATTCCTTTTATGTGCAAAAAATTTAATCCTCTGAAATTGAGATGTCCAAATCTCAAGTGCCATAACCAATTCTCATCTTTCACTTCCTGTTGAAAGACCTCTTGAGTTATAGCTGCTACATTCTTTCTCTTTCCCTTCAAGTCTGTATTGAGCTTGAGTGGAAGCATTCTATTGCTATTCATTTGCACTTCTGCAATAACCTTCTTGCTTGGAGGTATGTCCATTATTGTGCACACATAATTTTTGAAGAATAAATTGTAACCTTTGTTAATGAGCTGCCCAATGCTCAAAAGATTACATTTCAACCTAGGAACATAGTATACATCTAGCACAAATTTCTGATCTCCATTTCTTGCACGGATACTTACTCTATCTTTTCCCTTAACAGAGATCTTAGTATCAGTTCTTGTTGTTACTTCAGATTTAATATCTTCGTCAAGATTGGAAAACATTACTATGTTTCCAGTCATGTGATTACTGTAGCCTGAATCTAAGAACCATACATCATCTTGCCTATCTTGTGCTACATTACATGTTAACAGCACACTCTTTGGGTTCTTTTCTTCTTTTGCTACATTTGAATTCTGCCTATTATTCATGTCAGTTTTCTTTTTCCTACACTCATTAGCATAATGCCCATATTTTTTGCAATAATGACACTGGACATTGGATTTGTCATACCTTTGTCCATGAGCATGTTGATGTCCACCTTGTTGTCTGCTGCTTTGGCCTTGGCTGTGATTCTGACTGCTACTCCTTCCATGAGTATGTGAGGGGTTGTTTCTTCCTCCTCTATTTTGGCTTCTTCCTCTTCCTCTTCCTTTGCCTTGACCTCTTCCTCTTCCAAAAGGCATTTGGGTCTTGAACGCATGCTCCAAAGACAGGTTTACTAATCTTCCCAATATTTGTTCATGAGTCATTAGTGATGCATGAAGTTCATCTAGTGTGAACTTTGAGAGATCCTTTATCTCTTCAATGGTGGTTACAATAACATCAAACCTTGAGGGTAGGCTCCTCAACAGTTTCTTCACAATCCTTATTTCTTCAGGTGTCTCTCCATGAGACCTTATCTATGTGACTAACCCAATCACATGTGTGAACAATGAGTCTATGTTATCGGACTCTTTTATACAGAGAGTTTCAAAATCTCTCCTCAGCAATTGTAGTTTTGTTGTCTTCACCTTCTCCATACCTCGATAGGTTGTCTTAAGAGTATCCCATGAATCCTTGGATCTCGTAGCTGCTGCTATCCTTGGAAACACACTCTCATGTATTTCTTGATAGAGATAGAAGAGGGCTTTAGAGTCTTTCCTCCTATTTCTCTTGAATAAATCCTCCTCTCTCCGTGTTAAGGAATTAAAGGCTTGCTCATCAACTAGTTCATCAAAACCATCTTCTACAAACTCCTATAGATCCTGGGAGGCAAACAGGGCTCTCATAGTAATGGCCCAATAATCATAGTTCTTCCCATTAAATTGTGAAAGCTGAGTATTTCCAATACTCATACTGGTGCTTTGTCTAGCTAGTCCAGCCATGGCTTACAAACTGAACTTTAAAATAAAACTTGAATGTGTTTTTCAAAAAACTGTCTTTGCTTCTTTAAAAGACAAATTCTATCTCTGAGAACTGCACTCTTTTAAACAAAACAAAATTCAATTTTTTTTTAGAAACACCTGGACTTGAACTTCTGCTAGGCTTTCTGGAGATCTACTAGTAAACTACTACAACAAGCTTCCTTCTTACTTTAGCTTCTTTGACACCTTCAAAGAGCCTGGATTACCTATGATACCATGTTGGAATTTCTAAATACTCCGAACACACAGGGAGAACAAAGAGTCTCCTCTTACAACACAGAGATTCAATATTAAAATTTCGAATGCTGGACAAAGATGGCAAACTTTTCTATTTCATTAACAAACAAAAAAGAAAACTACTACAAAATATAGTGATTTTGTCTTCAGAACTAAGTTCTGGCTTACAATGGATTGGCTGCTACAGACACAACGTTTACATCTATCCTCTCTGTCTCTCTTTCTGCCTTCGGGCATTACAAAACATAACACAGTATTCTAACTGTTACAATAAGCCTATGGGCTTTTCTTTGATATGGCGTGACATTTTTAAAACATAAAACAATAAAATATATTGGCGAAACCCTTCCTATGGGTCCCTCTGGAGGCACTCTTCCTCGGTTACAATAAAACTTTGTTGTGCTCCCGCACTAATTCTCCACCGTTGATCTCTAGTCAACGTTGGATCCCTTCGTCAACTATGAAGGCACTCCCTCCTATTATCCTCTATGTAAATCATGCTCCCACAACCTGTCGATCTTCTTTAGTTGCTCCCTCGCCGGTTGGTTCGGGCGGCATTAACTTTTAACCCGAACTTCAAACAAAAATTGAACTGCATTGCATTCTTTTCACGTTACAAAACGCCCCTACGTCAGTGAGGCTAAAACCTATGCGAACGCATTTTGATTGGCTTGTGCTCGAGCCCATGGAACTCAAACAGAAATATAAACCGGATCTTATAAAATCTTCGCATGCCAAAAAGTGAATGTGACGTCATGCTAAAAATGAACACGAAACATTGTGACTGGTCCACGTAGCAGTGGGACCACATCGCATCGGTGCTTCGGCTTTATGAATGGTTTGGTGGAATGGACTTTGGCTTTCGCGATGAGTGATTGCGTGATGTTGCGACATTGGCGATCAACAGATCAACGGACGTATGAGCAGATGGTGAAAAGGTTGTGTTGCGATGTTGCGATGTGCGATGGTGGTAGGGACCACATCGCATCGCAACATCAACGGTAAATGTTTGCAGTGGTATTAAACACTTCTCCGTTGCGATATGCGATGTGCGATATCGCAACATCGCATCACTTCGGGACTTTACATCAACAAGACACTAAAATGAACATTTGTGATGGGCGATGACTAGTGGGGACCACAATGACGTGGCCCATTCAAAACTCAAAACTTGGTGTGTTTAATCAAAACCTCCTTTTTTTGGTTGGTGAGGGCTTTTACGCCCAAAAAGACTTTTCTTTAATAAACCTGTTGTTGCGTGGTTGAACCACGATTTTCTTCAATTCATCTGCAAAATTTGGCTGCGGCCATAACAAAATTTAATTTCATCTCTGCAATGGTGGCTGCCGTGCATAAACATAAATTCATCCTTACAGCTCCATTAAACTCTGTTGAATGCACAGAGGTGTGCACTCAACCTTCTGTGCTGCCCCTATTGTACTCTGTTTCTACCTGCACGGGGCTTATAGGTGACTTTAATATTTTCAACACATGCACGTGGGCGGTAGTGATGGAACCAAGTATCTCGGCATCGGAATTAGAGTTAATGCATGACAACTCATACAGGAGGTTTGGATTGTTCCAACCATTGATAAATGATAATTGCTTGTACTAAATTATGGTGATCCCCTTTAATAACAAAAACATACATAAATGTTTAAGCATCTGTAACTTAATTACATGTAGTAAAATCAATGTGAAGGCCCATTGGTGTATTTGTATGATTTGAAATAAAAACTATGTGGAGGACCATTTGGGTGTATTTGTATGATTTTAAATAAAAACTAGAGGATGGATCATACCATATTAGATTAATCTTCCTGAAAATTATTATGTTACCACATGCCTCGTAATCTTAGTTAACTAAACTAGAATCTGATATGTGGAGGCTATATATATCTCAATATATGTCATCATGGTTAAAAAAAAATATATTTTTACTAATCTTTTACCTTTTATAAAAGTAATTTTAGATGATTGTGAGTGTTACACTTCACATATGACTTTGTTAAGGAGGAGTGAAGAATAAGTTTAAACATATTTTTCATGAATTGCAATGGCTTCTTTAACCATGGTTTTATGTACATGAGTATCATATCTGTTCTAGTATATAGTAGGACAATGGTTTTCTGTTTTCTTTTGAAATGCTTCAGAACACCATGAAAAATACTTATGAACATATGCCATAGAAGACAGGAACGAAATCAAAATAACGTAATTGGAAGTATGAAAATATTAAGTTACTGGACCATCTTCAGCTGGATTAAATATTTTCTGTCTAGTCCAGGAGAAATCCATAGTTAGGTTGTTGTTATCATAAAGATAGGATTGAGATTCTAATCATAGATCTTATATCCTGATATCAAGGGAGTGGTTGAAAACATCCTGTTAGTGTGAAAGCGTATACGATTTAGGCTCATCTGATTCAAGTATTAGAGTGTGTGTAAGAGTGTGTACAGTCTCCAGGTTCTCACCTGGAGAGCTATTTGATCTATATCTAGTTTTATCATGGTATTGGAGCTAAGAGATTAAGGCCTGTGTTATTTGTTACGTGAGGCCGAAAGAAAATGTTTGCCTGAATCCTACGTACACTGCCAATCCTGCATACAGAAATTGCAAGAGTGAATTTATTCACTTCGCAATGCATGTCAGAAAAACCAAAGAGATTGCTTGGAGGTGATCCATTGGCCTCAGGTCATGAGATCAATGAAAGGGAGCATGCTTGTCATAGGCTTGCTGTCAGAGACGTTATGCATGCTTGATCGCAAAGGTATTATCATTTTGGATGTTTCCCAATTTCTGTAAGCTAACACCTCTATTTCTTTAGTGGGCTAGCTGTGTTGCAGACGACACTGAGCGGGAGAGGAGGAAGAGTAGCAATTTTCAAATCTGTCAGGTTACATTAAAATTGGTCGCAGTGATTTTCAAAATCACCGTCTCCTTAACTTACATGTTAATTACCATTTAAATTGTGGTTCCATCTGGTTTTGCCGTTGCTGGAGTGCCAAATTTCATTACCACAACGTCCTTTTCGGGTTGTGTGCTTTTGTGGATGTGGTAGACTTTCTTATAATATACCATGCCATTTCATCCATGCAATTCCCAATTTTGTAGTCTTGCCGCTAATAGTTTTGGGAAGATCCATAATTGAGACGCTGCTGGGAAAGTGTTGCCATGTGCAGATCCCACGGAGCTCCTTTTTACACTGATCACCCTGGCCTCATGCCGAATGTAGCACGCTTCCTTGCAAGACGCAGAAAATGATAATAATTTCGGTAGAAATGGCGAATTCGATATCGGTTTAGAGTTTGTGTCAGAATCACCATTTGAATGTTGGAGTCTTGTAGAAATTTGATTGTTAAGGGTTTCATTTTTTTTTATCACTGTCAAATATGTGTCTCATATGAGAAATTGTTAATTACTTGCATCAGAATTAGACATTGATAACGTTGTTAGTTTGTTGAGAAGTAATTTGTTGCTCGTCGCAAGAGCTGAGGGCACTAAGCCCTGCATGGCATAGAAGCCACAGTCTACAACGTTCTACTATTGAAGAGCTGCCAAACGGAGGATTCCCACCTGCGTTGTAGTGAGGTTGTTGGAGCTCGTTAGAGGACCAAGTGGAGTCGAAATCTGGAAGCAATTTTAGATATTTTTTATTCCGATGACAATGATGATGATATTTTCATGTGGGAATTTGTAGGCATTAGCCTGGGTAGCATGGGTAGCATTTTTTCAGAAAAATAATGTGGTTCTGTTGATCACCACGAGATACAAGAGGCACAATCTGTTGTGCAAGATCCTGATATAAAAGAGTCACGAGTTGATCTTTAGGAAGGATGTAAAGAGGAACAAAGTGTTGAAGATCAATTCGACGAGCCACATGAAGCTGATTGCGAAGATGTGGCAGAAGAAGACAGAGATGGAGAGAATTTATAATGTGATAATCTCATGAATATTTATGCATGTGCAGATGACAACATTGCTGAAATTTACATGCGTGAAACCAAAAATTGTGACACAAAACTGTTTCCTATTAAGCCTGTCATAACTTTCAAAAGGGCGAGGATAAGCGTTCAAGTTTTCCATCACTGGGGAAGAAATGAAGTGTAAATACATCACTACCTCATGGTGAGGAAAGTGAAGATGAAGCCTCGACTTAAAATGAACAAATATGGACTCAAAAGCATAAAGATGAGAATGAAATCCTCTGTTGTCAAGTCTTTTTATGTTTTTTATTGTAAGGCTTGCTGAGACTAGACCAGCAGGCATATGTTATTGTTTAGTACCCTTTCTCGACTAAGGGGGAGTGTTGGAATTAATGGAGAAATCCATAGTTAGATTGTTGTTATCACCAAGATAAGATTGAGATTCTAATCATAGATCTCATATCCTGATATCAAGGGAGTGGTTGAAACCATCCCGTTAGTGTGAAAGCCTATATAATTTAGGCTCATCTGATTCAAGTATCATAGTGTGTGTAAGACTGTGTACACTCTCTAGGTTCTCACCTCGAGAGCTCTTTGATCTATAGTTAGTATTATCACAGCGGAATTGAAAAAGTGAGCTTAGATTTTGCGAACGTAGTACATGGAGCGAACGACACGATCGGAATATTTTTTGTTTACCCTTTCACTCTTTTTCCTTCACAGACCTTCCTTCCCGCAAAAACTCCACTCTCGGACATTTTCTGTTTTATGCTCTCAATTGAAGAGATTTACTTGAAAGAACATTTAAGGACGAAGAGATTTACCTTTAACAAAACATGAGATAATTATAGTTGGAGGGGCTTCTTGCGCCAGAGAAGTGGAGCTCCGGGAAGGGAGAGGAGTTCGGCAGATGGGGCATGTTGCGTGCACGCGAAGCCATTCGTCTATGCATTCCATGTAGAACATGTGACCGTAATCAGCGATTATCCTGACGACCTCCGTCTCATTGTAATCGCTCAAACAAATCGAGCAACACTTGTTATTCTTTGCTTCGTCTAATTCTTTTCCTTTTGCAGAATTGAAGGATTGGAAGCCTTTTTCAGAATATAAATATGAAAGTAACAAGACGATGACTATTATGATCGCACCACGCCAAACTCACTACCCGAATTTCCAGGATTAGGTGAAGTTGAATTTTGGTCCATCTCACTATATACTGGTCGCTAAGGCGTGCACAGTGCTTCGGTCGTTTGTATTGCAGCGATGATTCCAAAGGTTTGTGGGGGGCAAACTTGTTATAAGATATGAGCCATTGTTGATATACAGTCCTGATTTTCTCGGTGAGGTGGCTGGTTATACTTTAACTTTTGTGCTGTGAAGATCCTTATTAGTTGACCAGGGACATAAGACGCCAGTTATGGAATCTTCGTGGATTTCTTCCTTGCACACCATCCGTGCTGGCATATATTAATAACAAATCCATAACAAATCCACAGTAGCTGTGGGGATGGAAACAGGTAACGCAGCAGGGCAAGAAAGCGCGTCGCAACGCGATCAGCCCGCCCAAGTCGGTGGAAAAAAAAAATTGGTTGCGTGTGCATGTCTGCCAATGAGCCGACTCGTCTGTGATTGTCTTTTAATGGACTTGTGGGGATCGAACTTTTACACGTAATTGCTTAATTCTAGATAATTGGAAGACGGAATTTGTAGAGACCAAACTTTTACACAATTGTTTGACAATAACCTAAAGTGATATAATCCAACTCATTGCCAATAATATCATTTATTTCTGAAGTTTGATTTATGTTACTTAAATATATAGATTTTTTTTCTTTTAATCACCTATGAATTCAGTATAATGAAAATGAAAATCTTTAAAGTATAAAGCATTTTGATTGTGCAGCGATTATCTATTAAATTTATGATTTCAATGAATTTTTATGGAATTAAAAAAAAAATTGACACAAGAATTCATCAAAAAAATTTCCAAAAAAACTCAGTAAAAACAATTCTGTTACCTTTTATCTAAAACTGGCCACATAACCCAAAAATTACTAGTTTACCCATATATAAATATATATTTCTTTATGAAGTATGGGTAATTCAAAATAGAGGTATGGGTAATTCAAAATAAAGTATCACAAAGATTTACCATCCAAGCTACATCATCCTAGATCTATGTTAACTACAGATCTATATAGGGTAGAGAGGGATAAAATCTATCGAGGTG